>MEHQ01002346.1:928254-959011 GCA_008828725.1 Saccharina japonica
AGTGTGGATTGAGCAAGATAGGCATTTATGCCTGAAACCCTAAACTACTTGAAATTAGTGTGGATTGAGCAAGATAGGCATTTATGCCTGAAACCCAAAACTACTTGAAATTAGTGTGGGATTGAGCAAGATAGGAAGTAAGATAGGCATTTATGCCTGAAACCCAAAACTACTTGAAATTAGTATGGGATTGAGCAAGATAGGCATTTATGCCTGAAACCCTAAAACTACTTGAAATTAGTGTGGGATGTGCCTTGACGGTTTCAGGCACGTTTAAGGCATTATTTCAGGCATAGATAGGCACGTTTAAGGCATTTCAGGCATTTGCCTATCTACGTGCCTATTTCAATTTTTTTCGCCTGCGGCGGGCCTATCTCCATATGCCTATTTGCGCCTGCGGCGTGCCTTAAAGGCCTGGGCCTAAAGGTCGGCATCATATTCTCTCGTTTGAGTTATTATTTACCTGGTACTGTACTGTAGCATGTACTGCATTGTGCTGTATTGCAGGCGAGTCCTCCAAGCGCGGGGAGGGGTGGTCGTCATATGGCATAGCTATACAGCAGTAGTATAGTTGGGGATTGATTCATCAGTTTATGTTGTATACATGTATACTCCCCCGCTTGACATCTAGTTTTTTTGTAGACGGATGTATGTACTGTAGATGGGAGCTGAAGTTCCATCGAAAAACTGGTCGGAACACGCATGGAACGCGATCAAATAGTTTTATGAGCTTCTAGATGTGGTACGGAATAGGCCGCCACTATTGATATTACAGCAGTAGTGTAGGACAGACGCTGCCTTATACCATAGGAATTTGAGCCTGATCCGAAAAAAAAAGAGTCGCAGTACTTGTTCGCGCGGCCCGATAACTGTATTTACGCACGGCGAGTGCTGTTCGCCAATTTTCACGCCAGTCTAATATTTCGTACGTACCGTCAGTAATTATGTGTCGTTTTCTTCCCAAGACGTTGTTGTCGTACGGTATCTTATGAAGCAGTATGAACGTCACTTGTCCCTTGTCCCTTGTCCCTTGCCCCTTGACAGGATGATGACAAGTCCCATGGCATGCCACCTTCTCATATCACCATAGCCTTGTTTCTTGCAAGCAAGTAAGTCCAAACTGGATCTGCAGGATGGCAATATACAGTACGAGGGAGTCTAAGAGTGATTATCACCAACGGGAATGATGTGCGCAGGACAGAGGGGGGCGGAAGGGCCTCGTACCTCGTACACGCCGACCTCCGTTCTGTTTGCCATGAGCTTCGGAGATCCTAGAACACCTTCGCGGTGACGTCGTGACGGTTGACGATGTTCCTGGCTTCCACTTTGCTCACCCGCTCGAGACGCACTCGCAACGTACTCGTAAATGTCACGAGTTCTCTCCGTGAAGGTCAACACCAAAACGGTTGGGAAGTTGGGAGGATATGACACGAAGATACGCACTCTGTACCCGCCCGTTACGATTTATTTTGGCCAGTAAAAGAAAAATTAAAAGTAACGTTCCAAAGATCAAAGATCGGGATCGCCGCCTCCACGTTGCCAGTGGAAACCCCTTGGTCCAGAAAATCGAAAACCTCGTCGGCGGAGGACGCTGGTACATAGTACACACTCGTAGGACGAGTAAAGGATTGTGAGACGGTGCCTGGTGGGGTCGGGAGAGATGGCTTATCAACAGACGGGCGATACGGCGAAGCTGGTGGGAGCAATGATGAGGCTGCGGCACAACACTACTTTCAAGGTACAGCAGTACTGTCCAACGCCTTGTCTGTCGTAGTCCTAATCATAGATACCTGTTGTTGCAACAGCAGCGAAACAGCAACGTGAGCTTATTGTTGTGTCGTGTGATGCCTCAAGGAAGCAAGTAACATACTGCCATCGGAGGCTCGGTCCGCCTGTCCGCATAATAACTGAAAAGTTGCTGGCATTGAAGAGCTTCAGAGCTTCTGGCACTGCTCGAGGGATTTCTGTACTTAACTACAGCAGCAGTCCGGGTAGTGGTGCTTGTTCCTGATATCATATTATACCAGCAACAACATACTTGTACCAGTACTTACCTGGTATAGCATACCAGGTACGCACCTGGTATGACACGTACGTACTCGTGTACTACTGTACGACTGCTGTGCCAGGTATATGATAGCTCGTGGCACCGCCGTGACCTACTGCTGTGACACGTGACACGTGACACCCATTAGCGTCACAGCTCTATGCACGACGCGATATGCATTGCAGTACTGGTCGTATTGAGCTGTATTTGTTTTTCAGAAGAGCATATCATAGACCAGGTACCTGATACGTATGATACTACTACTGCTGTTTGTACACGTACGGGTATACCTGGTACGAGATACGCGCACGCATGTACAAGTGGGAAGTAGAATGTGAAAGAAAACGAACACTGGCCAGCTTCCGTGCTCGTTGCACAAATGGCAGCGTTGACTCTGCTGTCCAATGCCAGGCAAAGATGATGCGATGGGTTAGGGTTGACAAGCTCTTGGACAGCCGTCAAGCACAAGCGTCAAGGACAGTCGCCGTCGAGTGCAAGCGTCAAGGACAGCCGTCAAGGATCCCCCCACGCTAAAAATAGGATATTATTAAAATCTTATTAACACAGTACAAAGAGGCATTGACGACTCAAAACTATAAAAAGACCGTCAGCCGACATATTGGATTTCAACAGCAGGCGTAGTCATCACAATTCCACAATTGGAGCCCTGTCACCCGTCTTAAACGGGTACCCGCCGTCTCCGTGTTGAAGGTGTTGAAGGTGTTGAACGGGTACCCGCCAACTTTGGGGAAAACTACCCGGGTACTCGGGAGCATTTACGGTTATTTTGGACGGGTACCCAGGGTACCCGTCTATCAGCCGGGTACCCGGGGCCCAAACACTCGGTGGGTACGAAGTGTCACCCGTACACGTGACGGCTATGAGGTAGCAGCTGGGTAATACTCGCGAATACCCGGGTAATTGGCGAAAGGGTAACACCTACTAGTAGCGTACAGGGCGGTCAGTCGAGCGACCGCCCCCTTGAACGTCAAAATCGTTGATGACGTTCACCGCAGCGTGAGCAACATGGCCTGTCAGGAAAGAGGTCGTGGGTTTCTAGGAAAGTTTCAAAATACATCGACGCCGGCGTGCCGGCCGGTGGCCTTAGAGCCGACGAGGGTAAACACTTCAGGGAGGATCTCGGCCAAGCACTAGTCCACGCTTACCGGAGCAAGTGTAACTTGTGTTCCAGTGAACTAGTCTGGGCTGTGTACAGCGAGCGCCAGCCAACGCTCGACCGTCTTGAGTACGCTTGACCTCACACGATACGTAGGGAATATTGATGTGAAATGCTTGAAGTGCAATCGAGCTAGAGGTAGCTACAGGCGAGTTTGCTAGAAGCTTCCAGGGCAAACACGAGACTAATAGTCGCTGTTGCATTACACTCTACGTTATCAGTAGAGTATTTTTGTGTACCTGCCAATTAATAAAGGACCTACAAGCGTGTTACTTGTTGCTTGTCATCATAACATCCTTGTCCCTTATCTTGCGTTTTGCTCAGAGCGGGCTGATATTGGGTGGCGCGCCGAGCTCTGTTGCATCAGCGAAGGACCACCTAGACTTTTTGCAGCTCTGCGAAAGGCAGATCCGTCAGCAGGAAGAGGAGGCGGAGAATGATGACGAGGTAAGTCGGCGCGTCGGAGGTTGGCCAGCCTGGGGGGAGCGTTGAGGTGTAACACGACCATCAGGCTAAATACCAATGTCCTTACGAGTATTCTCGGTGCTTTCACTGGGATGATATTCTCTCGAAACGTATACACTATCATACCGTGATTAGTGATTCATGTTGGACAGTTCGATGCATTGACATGTGTCGACACTTTCGCAGTACCGTATATATAGAACGCGGTTAGCTCTCCATCCCCTCGCATCCCCGTATGATTTACGCTGATTTGAACGAAACAAATCGGCCTGTCGACTATCGAAATTGCATCATATCGACACGATTTTTCGTTAAGCAGTACCGACTCAAACTGTCATAGCGATCGAGATTATCGTTCGGTATCCATCGCGAACCGTGAAACCATTCTGTATTATCAGGTACAGTATGTGGGTAATATTGAGTATTTGGTACTCGGCATGATACTTGATGTTTTATATTTTTCTCCTGTTTGGTGCTGAACTTTTGACGTCACTCGCGCTCCTACGAGTATGCATCAACGTTTTTCCATATCGGTATCATCACTCCCGTGCGCTTGAAATATCGTTGTTTGGTGTTTACCGGTAC
Organism: Saccharina japonica; assembly: GCA_008828725.1. Lineage (NCBI taxonomy): Eukaryota > Phaeophyceae > Laminariales > Laminariaceae > Saccharina > Saccharina japonica. The sequence continues at coordinate 932,529 of MEHQ01002346.1, forward strand.
AACTGCTGTAGTGGGGTGTATGAGGACGTCGACTGGATTATAGCTTGTTCCAGCGCTTGCACAATTACTGTGAATGTGCTCCCGTTAATCCCAGGAGAATAACCATCCATACTGCAGTATGCTCAGTATGCTTAGTATGTGTGTTGTGACGGCACCCCCCCCTGTGCAGGTTGCCGGGAACGGAGATATGGTGACGGCCAAGTTTGCGGAGACACAGGTGCAGCAGGGGCTTTACTGACTGATATGTATAGTTTCGCTGCTTTTGTATAGCAGCAGTCTGTTTTTTTCAGTTTCCGTAGATATGGAATCACGGCCTAGTCGGTTGCTATTGTGCCGTGCTTCGAATTACAAACGTTGGCATGTGCCGTTTGTGCGCAGAAGGCGTGCGGAACGATCGTAAAACCAAATAACATGGCGTGCTGTAATGGTTTAATGGTCTAAAGCGCGCCCGATTCGTTGCGGAGAGCACACCACAGCAGGCTATAAGGCACATACTTAGTATAGCGCAGGTATGCGACTGGACCTCAGGACCCGTAGAGAGCAAAGGCCGTCGCGTCCTTCCGCATCAGGCAACAGGGAGCTCGTACTATATCCATTCCACCGCTGGTAACACCTTAGTACGAACACCATTAACAGGTGCTACCCTAATCTTGTTGAGTACATAGCAGCATTACACTGGTCCGCGTCCGTACCCTCGCCTGTAGCCCGCGATAAGTGAATCATCTCTTGTGTCAGCAATAGGAACCTTTTGAGTCGATCCCATTTGCCCAAACTATGCTCGTTCCGCCGTTCCGTACGCTCCCAGCTATTGATGTTTTAATACTACTGACGTTCTGCTTTCCCCACCGTGCCCACCGTAGATACGAGCACTTGTGAACGCGGAATTAGAGGCGTGCTTGGTGCTGCACGAGAGTCAGGACTTCTGGCAGCAACGCGTCGAGAGGGCAGGGGGAAAACTGCGCAACTGGATAGAAATGGGTGAGTCGTGGGCCTTGGTGTTCCTATTGTAGCTTGCCTCTTCGTGCCGAGTGGCCACCACTACACTGGCGATTGAAACTATGATGTGTTCGTAGTCGGTGGTTCTGCCAGATGTTTCCTGTGAATGTTGGGTGGTAGCGCCTTCCTGCGGCTCTTGGAGTTATCCCTGTCTCTCCCGCGAGCAAATGTATTTCGTGTGAGCAAAGATGATCGCTGGTTTGCTGCATCGTGCGCCGTGTACAGGCACCTTTGGTGTCCCTTCAAACTCTACGTTTCGGTACGATGTACACGGTGGAGCGGTGGTGGGGCGGACCTGCTGTACGTGGTGCTGTGGGCTATTATACGACTATTGGGTTTGGTATATTAATAGGGTACAGTAACTCCAATCCAGCCGCTGACCGGCGTCCGGCTGGCATTCTTCCATGGGGCATCTCGACAGAGGGCACGCACACCAATATCACACACCGGCACGGCCGAGATGTTTGGGACTGCTATCCAGAATTTAGTCGTGCCCTCTGCGCTAATAGTATTGTATCGGTATGTGGCATGTGTTTTTCATTATATCGGCTTCTCGAATCCTTGTGGTGGCTTCGCTCGAACATGCTGTACCCATCAACACCTAATGCGTAACACCTTCTGTTGCTGCCGTACGGTATTGAATAGCGACTGCGAGACAATTTCAGGCCTTGATATTGTTGTGTTGAAGAGGGATACTGTGTTCCGTTTCTTTGCGCCGCGTTGCATCTACTGTACAGCACCTCCCATTGTCAACATCAGTGCTACTATTTATACTTTGTACGGGTCGATGCGATGGCTCAATAACTCGGTTGTCGTGCCAGGACCGCTGACGTGGAATACTCACAGCCTTGAGACCTGCTGCGAAGAATACCTCGGGAGGCTCAGCCGGTGTAGGAAAATGCTCCGAATCAAGATCGTGAGTGTCCAAGCATCGAAGTGTTCGATTGTCGTGTAGCGTTTCGCTCTCGCACGGAACCCGCGGCTGCGCTGGCGTCGAGCCGAACATCAGGAGAGCATCAGGACCAACTGATGCTTCGCAATTGCACATCATCTTGTGCGCACGAGCACAGATCCCCGCGTTATCGTGTCACAATCACACCGGCTGTGTTCCGGTATGGTCGGAAGCAAAAAGCAAGAGGGAAAAACGTGCGCGGCCCTGAACAACAAATGTGCTCTGGATGTTAACTCTAAGCTTGAGCTGCAGTGCCCCTGACACATCGAACGCCCTGCCCTTTGTGTCTGGATGTTCCTCGCGCTTGCGCTGGCCTTTTCGCAACTCGGCGCGACAGCTCAGCGTAGGGTCGCTGCAGCTGCACCTGACGCAAATGAAGCAGGTGAGACCAACCGTCGGTTCAGTTCGGCTGTTGGCGTCCAGGCTCGACTGTACCGTACGTCGTCCGCGTATTAATCAAGTTTAATGCTGTACGAGGTGTCCAGTGTCTACTTATGGTGCAGTGGTTCGTGGTCTGCACATGCTGCTGCTCGAGGATCAAAACGTAATTTTATCTTACAAGAGGTTTGGATGCAATTAATACGTACGTTGCAGAGCTCCTCGGGAGGGTGGACCTTTAAAGGCTTACCCCGGGCTGGTGTTTCTCCCTTACGCGGGCAATGATGATGGGATGGATTCATGCGTTTCGTTTTTACAGGGAGCGTCAGAGGAAGAAAGACTGGTATTGCATGGATAGTTTGCCGGTGATATCGGGCGATACCCCGTATAAATTGGTGATGTGTATGCGGCCATTGTGTCGTTATCGTTTGTTTCCCGACCTCTCGAACGGCTACACGACCCTTCGCTTTCCGCTATCGTCTGCCCACCGAAATTTGCGCAAAAACACTACAGTAGACCAACACAACGCCTTAACGCCTTAAGAGAGAGAGGCTGACAAAATAGCTGCGACCGAAACATCAAAACATCGCTGACTATCACGCATGTTGCAGCGTAGAGCCCTGAACGCATATCGTTTGGAAACGCGAAACGTGAAATGTGAAATGCGCTTTCAAGCTTAAAAAGTTGAGCGCTCGGTTTTGGCCTTGTCTTGCAGGCGTACATAGAAGGCACGCTGGCGGACTGGAACGAGGCAGCACTGGCAACCATTCGAACCGCCCTGGAATCCAGAGAGGCGGCGAGGGGAATGGACACCAACGCCACCGGTAACCCGCGTCTCCCTTTCGCGGCCGCTACGTCCTCGGCTAGCGGCAGATCTTTAGGCGAAGCATATGGACGCGTCGATGCTGCTGCGAGCAGGAGAGGGCAGTCCCTTTTTCGTCGGGTGGCTAGCTTTGCGCGAATGAACTCTTGGGTCGGAGATCAACAGGAGGCGGGGGAAGAAAGCGAAGGGAGGGATGCCGGAGCGGTACAGGACCGAAACAAGCGCGCCTCTGAAAGTGTTAATGGCGATGGTGATGAAAAAGTGGAGGTGGCCCGAGCGGATTTAGTGGGGTTGTTGGCCGACGAGCCGCAGCAAGGGAGAGTCATGGAGGCATTGCTTGTCACTTCAGAAGAAGTAATTACCGACGTTGGGGCGCAGCAGGTCAGTGGCCGCGGGGAACGGATTGAGGGCCCAATCATAGTTACTTGTATGTTTACCTGCGGTAGTTGACCTCTTTGTCGTCCCATTTTATGTACTCGACTCTACTGCCCTCTACGCTAAGTTACTTTGGTTGACGCACGGCGGTCGGAGCTGGCACGCCACGCCACGGTCCTGGTTTTTGCGGATGACGACGAGTGCTTTCTAGTTTCAGCTCCGTCAAAGCCGTCGGATTTGCCGAATGATTGTCGCCTTTTGCTGATGATGCCCGCACGAGTAAGCGAGGTTGCTTCGTTGCGTAGATGATTATCCAAGTCTTGCGCTGCCGAGGGGGAGAACAGTCCACGCCGCCTTTCGGAAACGATAGTCGAATGGCGCAACGTCAGACAATGTGACGTGGCATTTCACGGCGTGTCATCATACGATTTAGCATGAGATGGTGTGCTGTGACACAAATAGGGTGATTTACTCCATGAGGTTCCACCCAATGTTTTATTACCCTTCCCACCCTTTCCGACGCGATAACACCGTACGGTGGGGTGGGTACGACTCCCTTCGCGCGCCCTGAAAGCTGTTAATAACAGACGTGTTGACTCCTGTCCCCTGTCCCCTGATTATATCTGCTACCATACGGCGGTGACGTGCTCGCCCCCCCGTTTTGGCACCAGGCCATTGACGAACAGTACAATGCTCATTTAGGTCCAGCCTGTTTTGGGCCGATGCTCGTTTTTCAATCACAACACTGATCAGCCGTTCGTGTTTGCGCATGCTGCTGCTGCTGCTGCAACCCGTGTTTTGCAGGAGGCTGTCCCGTTGCTCCTGGGAAACGCTGCGCCTCCGTCGAGGCTTCGCCGGAACTGGTCACTCATAGCAGTTGCCACCCCGGCGGCACTCGCAGTGGCGTTCTTCATGTACACAAACAGGTGATGCAGTAGGTGATGCGATTACATAGGTGATTCGATGCACCGAAAATAGTTATCATTATCAGTGCATGCACGTGAGAGCCGCACGAGCATTGTTGCCGACCTGGTTTTACCTTGGCTGCTTATATTGTTGACATTGTGCATACTAACTTGCTAAGTTGTTTAGTTCAACGCGCGCATCATTTGTTTTGCCGCAATAAGCGATTGGATACCCCCCCCCCCAGTAGGAACGGTGCTCCGTCTCGAAAGGGAGCGTGAATCAACTGATCAATCACGAAGGCAAGCAGCAAATGAGTACGTCCCCCCCCCCCACTTATAGCCATACGACTACGGCCAATGCATGCATATCGAGTACACCCCCCCCCCCCCTCCATTATTAGTTGAAGCTGTGCTGTAGCTATTGATTGCTAGACGCGAGTGGTATCGATCGTACCTGGTACGTCATTGCAGTAGCAATCGCGATCGCGACCAGCCGAAAGTCGCCACTGTATACAATGACCAGTGTAACTGTCGTGCATCTCAATTCACGGTGCCGTGCGACTGTTTCACGGGTATGTGCATAACCGCAGGCATGTGCGGTGTGGGCCTGTAGTGCATTAGACCAAAATTCGCAGCCTGCTGAAAAATGATGTTGCACTGTTTTGAAGCTGTTTCTGATTTTGGATGTTTACAGGAGCGGCATTCGGAGATCTTTGCTTATGGTGCGTGGCAGCCTGAGGCAGTTTGTGCGAGAGCACATCTCGGAGCCTTTCTGGGGCATCTACAACGAGCTGGTGCACAACCAGCCCCTCACCATGACGGACGCGAACGCCTTAGCCGACAGCTCGCTCAGGTGTGCTATTTATTACCGATACCTGGTATATACTTGGTAGGTGTGCGTATCGTTTATTGTCGGGCTGCCGCTTCCGCGAGCACACATTGGGATTTTGTGGTGAAGGTGCCCCAGTGCTTTGAGTTTTTGCCGTTGTAGGGTGTAATAGGGAAGGAATGGGGCAATGGATGTGGAGGGTATAGGGTCAACAATTCTGGCATATTGATCTCGCCGTTACATCTCGAACCGTAACATTTGAGGTGGGCAGTGTTGCGAATCAACGCCTTCGGGGTTCTCTCGGATTTCAGAGGAGCACTGTTTGCTCGCCGTATTACGGTGCGCTATCCTTTCCAAGGCAATGATCAGCATCGGTATATGTTCCAGCATCATCTACGCTTCTAATTCTGACCAGGTATTCGATTGGCATGATGCTCCCTTCCGATAACGTTATCGACATTGGTTGCCGAACCGGTACGAAACGTGAACGCACACAGTCGTATTATGGTACCGCAGTCCTCACATGAGCCAGGATTCGCCGTAACGCATGGGGGTGGAAGACGTCAATATGCGAGGACTGTTGTTGTTGTCACATTAACTGATCGCGAAAAAGAGAGTCCGTGGTCACAGGACAGGCAGGCTCCAAAAAAGAGCTCGGAAGTGGAAGAATACCTAAGGGAAAAATAATACACAAAATGCAAAGTGCAACGCAGTACGATGTACATCACAACTGCTGTGGCACATCGTACACCTCAACCAGGAGAAAGTGAAACCAATCCAAAGGAAAAAGGAAGGAGAAATAAACAAAGAGAAAGGAAACAATGGAAAAAAGGGCGAAAATGTTATTGAAGGCTCGTTCGACTACATGTATTTTATGGTTTTCATTTCGATTACGTACCGATATGTGCAGCAGGTATTTTTTGTGTTGTTGCCTCGTCTAACGGGATTGAGGCGCATCGAGTTATTGAAACAAAAACATTGAATCAGTATGATGTCTTCGGTAGCTCTTGCATCATCCACTCCTCCACTCCCGCCGCGAGGCCGTTATAGCTTTGAGTAGTACCGAGCCCGAAACCGCAGGCTGTCTTCCTTTTCGCTGACGGACACTTCCGATAGTTCAATACGAAGTCAACGTACCTGTCCAGAGAGTATCACAACAATGTGTACCCATCCTGTCGTCCTCTCGCTCGCTGCTGATGTGCGACTCATCGGTCTTGCATGGTCGGTCGAAAGCCTTGAGCGCATGCTGGAGGCGTTCATCAAGGACACCAGGCCCGAACTACCACTGGCTGAAGTAAGTAAAGCATCGCATTACACCGTATGCGTACGGTACACAATTTGCTTATTTTTTGTGCAAAGCGATAATTCTGAATGATGCCGTTGTTAACTCCTTGTTACGGGCCGGTGTTGTATTTTCCGCGGTGTATGTTGCAAATGAGCGTTTTAATTATTTATTCTGGAGGTGGCAGTAGCCTGGCATTAAGTCGAGTGCAACGTATCTACGAGTTTACAGTCGGCGTTATGTCTGCTGTGCATCTCATTATGAAGACGCCTATGTCAGTCTTGGCGTGGATGTGCCCGCCAAACCGTTCAGAATGCGGAGTGGGATCGCCGCACTCCGCTTATCGTACCGCCATGGTTTGCTGTGGTTGCTGTTACGAGTACGTTGAACGGGTTTGCTGCCTCTGACTACAGCAACGGTATTAATAACGACTCCAAATGTTGGTCGCTGTTGCTCTATGCTGCCTTTGTTTCTGCGGTCCGCAACGTTGCAGGTGAAGCGGATGGCCGCAACGAAGGACATGTCCGTGGTTAGTCGAGAGTATGAGACGAGCATCACCAGCGCTTGGAAAAACCTCGTGGCGGGAGACATCGCCAGGATGGTGCGTTTAGAATTTTTTTCTATCTGCCGCATATCAGAAGGAACATATAACACAAGTCGATAGCTGGCACCTAAGCGGTTTGTCTGCTTCGCGATTTTTGGTTTAGTCGCCCGCGGCCATATCGTACTAGACAACACCGGTGAGATATATGTGATGCTACTGAAGCGTAGGTGGCTCGTTCTTTTTTTGGTTTGGAGTGGTTTGGATTCCGTGGGGGTCCGTGCTTGTGCACTTCTTGTGCAGCACTTCGATAGTGGCGCCTTCTCATTTTGGAGGTTGGGAAAGCCGCAAGGGAGTATTATATTAGCCTTTCTGCAGGGCTTCAACCACGTGCACGGTGTATATTCGGCACCCTCGGCCCGTTGGATTACCAGACTACCAATGACACCCGCTCAACAGTTAGGGCGCCAAAAGCAACCCAGCCAGACACCGACCTCAGCGTTCACCCCAAAAACATGAGGTGCTATATCTCTACAAGTGATTGCTGTGTTCGCTTCCATTCCAGATGCTGATCCAGGTACAGTTTATCAAGCGCGAGCTCCTCATCGCCACTACTGCTATCGGGCAGCTGGCAAGGGAGAACGAGCTGAACCTGAGGATGATGGCCACTGTACCTGCCTTCCTATTGGCCTGGGGGTCCTTCAGAGCAGGTGGCGCCTCCACTCTAATTGTACCTGGTGTCACTTCTTGTCGGTTGTTTCACGCTGCGTGCGCTCCTGTTTCGTGATCGGCTATAATAATCGTAATAGTTGAAGACAAGCCTATAGGCTGTTACTAGTTAATTGTCTCCGCCATAGCTCGCTATCGGTTTTTCCTCTGACATGCAATCTCAGACTGTACTCGTAGAATCAACCTCTGCTGGGTCTGTCCCTTTTCGCGACGTTGAAGATCCATATTCAACGGATCTTGTAAGCAACGGCTGTTTCAGCCTGTTGGTAGTTGAGGTGTTGACATCGTTGGTGCCGACTGGTGGCAGGTTTTACCACGAAAGGCCGATTTGACTACTGATCCCTCGAACTTCACCGGAACGAGGAGCAAAGACTACAGTACAATGCGATGGCACAGTACGAGTGCACTTGCGATAGTTTACGCTCACTTTTCAGAAGCGTTGGACAAGCCACCTGTCCGGCGGGAAGATTGTTCTTTGCAGCGCATTGTATTTTGATGGCTTTTGAACCTTACTTTGCAAGGAGCCCTTTCAGCAGCGACATCGATAATTTCTCCTGCGAAACTGCCGCAGCAAAGATGCCGAGGGTGCCGGATTCTGTAGTACCCAACCGAGAAAGCGTACTGCAGGGGGCGAAGAGAAGCCGTGGTGCTTCGAGGCGTTGCGTGCCATTTTCGTATATAGCTCTCGTCATTATCTATTATTTAAGCTCTTGCCATTTTCACCATTCTATCATTCTGCTATTTTCGTTATGCTCTTGTATTTTTTGTTCGATGTTGCCTACCATGAGGTACCGCGGCTGAAATTATACATATGGGATATCCGGCTGCCCCAAACGGTACACTCCTGCATCGCTAACTTCTAATTATGACCGGCACTCTCGGGCTCATTACACTCAGCCCTCGTGTTTTCTCACGCTATCTTACACGCTGCGGGTATCCAGCACGTCAGAGCCAGATCGATAGCGATGTGGCGTGCGCCCATCTTGTCCTTGGGGCGTGTTGGTATCACCGTATTCCTAGTAGCCACGAGGTGTACTCATTCATGTCGGTCCCTCTCGTTGTCATGCCCTGCGCGGTGAACCAGTGAGGCCGGTGTACTACCTGCTCAAAGCAGAAAAGTCGCGAGATTCTACCTTCACAGCCATGCGGACCATCGTGCTGGCCATGGAGAGGCTGCTCAACCTCCGCCACAGGGAGGGGACCTGGTGAGATGCTCTCGAGTGCCTTATCGTGATCGCACTATGCATAGGCGCCACGTGCCCGATGTTGTTGTTTTGGACCTCGCTCAACGGCCAAAGGCAAAGGGTCCCACCGACACGACAGGTTAATGCGGACGGTATTCGCACCGCGGTCAAAATGAAAGGATTGTTCCATTGACAGGCTTTCACTAGTGGCGTGTACGTAGACACTTTATCTCCTTTATCTCTGGTCGCTCTAATATTTATACATATTTTTCCTGTACCTGCGGGACGACGTGATACTGGATATGTCTCGCGCAGATCGTAGTTCCTGACGAGAAGTGAAGTTCTCAGTCAATTTCTCTCCTATGAACCTTGGACCGCTTAATTTTGATATCTTGAAAGGTTGCAACTAACCGAAGACGTTCCAACCGGAGATGGAGTCGGAACACAAGCGGGGAACAGAACCGCAAGGAGACGAGGCAGCCTCTTTAGGCCTTCCGGGCATTACGACAACTGCACGAGTCAGGTCATCGTATCTGCGGGCCAAGGGCAAGGTCGTATGGCCGTCAGGGTGCTGGACGAGCTCGACCTCGGGAAGCTGATGATGCTCATACACCAGGTAGTGTATATCGGGTATAGTGTAATACTATAGGCTATTTTATACCGGCTGGGTCGATAATGCACGCGGTTGATATGCGCCACGTGCGTGTCTTAGGCTGTGGGGGTTTATTCAGGGTTATAGCAGTAACGGGTGGTGCGCTACTGATGTGGTGACTGATGCGACGGAGTGCTGGGGACGGTGTTGTAAACCTATCAAAGGATTATCCACGTCTAAAGGAGATCACTCGTCACCTAATGCTGCAGTACTGAAGTGAAGTAATACCGGAAAGATAAGCTAGAACAATATGTTGCAGTTGTGTACTGGGCTAGCAACGGATTCCGTTTGGTACAATGCGAGGCTTTCTACTTGGAGCGATATTGCAAAAGGGCGTGAAGCGCATATTGTTATATCGGTATCTGAAGATGCAAACTATAAAGTAGGTGTTCCTCGCTCTCATATACTCCTGCAGTGTTTCGTTAGACGCTCCTATGGCTTACTGCGGGTATAATAACTCTAGACACACACATACACACTCGAATGCACACTTTTTGAGGGCACGTTTCCCCGGCGCTGCTGTATTGCCAGACTATCAGACGCCGGCGGTTATTCGAGGGGGACGCAGCGCTCTCAGCTCGCTCGCTATCTGCTTTCATTAATAGTGTCCTTCCGCCCCCTCCCTGTTGTTGTTTGTCGGCCGACCACGTCCTGCCTTTCAGCTCCGACGGCTCATTCGATCGGGACCTCGACGATTCAAGCGTAGGGACCTCACTGACTGCCAGGAAGACTTGGCCGAGTTGGTTGGCGAGAGGGGGTTGGTGTCCGTAGGGCAGCAGCTGGCCATTACACAGCGAATGCAGCGGTCCTACCATTTCCTTTTGCCTCGCCGGTAGCAGCAAAGCAGTTCTCAGACTGCAGCTCAACTCCCCCAGTTATGTAGAGACTCGGGGGACGGGCGCAGCTAAGCAGAGTCTCGCTCGTGGATAGTGAGATAGATGCAGGTTGCGCAGTGTTGGTGTTTGTAGTTTGTTAGCGCAAGACACCGCAAAAGGGCGAGCTCAGCACGCTGTGTGTCGTTTGACAGTGACCATCGCCCTAACTGTGTGGTTTGCATATATGAATAGTAGTGTGCAACGTACACAAGGCATTATGCTTTGGAAGCTCCTTTTTTTTGAGGCTCAGTGCTCAGTGGATCATCGAGATATTTATGGCAGGGAGTATCTCGCTATGTTTTATCTTTGTGTTTCAAACACGTAACGTGTTTTTCTTACGGACGGCCGAGGGCAATTGGAATATTGAAGGCCAGTTTGTCTGTTCGTCTGTTGGGTCAGTTAGTCGACCTCGCGTCCGGCACCTGTCGCTTTCTTTGTTTGTGATATGGAGGGGTATGCTGTGTGGCGGTTGTAAATACACATTTTACGTACAGTACCAAAGCTTCGCTGCAAGGGAGCTGCAAGTAATGGTACCGGCATTTGTCAGAATACCCGCGAGGATGTCACATGTAGCCCATTAGGAATGGTGCACACAATTCCGAGATTTTAGAACATTATTTTCCTTGTTTGTGCAGTTTTCACCAGTTCTGATACTTGTTAGTGGTATTCATATACGCGGCCGTGCTCCACACATATATACATACAGCCGGTTCAAATACGAACCATTTATTGAACATTTAAACAGCATTCAAGGGTCACTGTAAGGTTTTAAGGACGCAGACTATGCCTTCACGGGTTGCCTATTGAGTATTGAGCAGGCCCTCCTTGCCACTCAGGTGTGCAAATTGCTCAGGGATATATGCAAGAAGAGCAGCTTACTCGTATTATTATATTAATTATCTAGCCCAGGTCACACGATAATGTGTGCCATATGAGAGTTTCGAAGCTTATCTCATCTGTCACCTGTTTTCCTATCGAACAAGGCCTTCACAACGTATCCTACACCAGGTACCAGTTGCTACTCCGAGTTGACGGGCTCCAGGGTATTACCGTAAACACCCTGATGACCCGTTAATGTATGCAAATATCGGAGATTCGATAAAATACCGGTTTGACGAACTACAGCAGCAGTACGACGTACGTACGTAGAAGACGAAAATATGCGGCTCCCCAAAATCCGCTCCTATACACCTCTAATCGACAAGGCTATATACGAAGCCATGGACTGAATGCCAAGGGAAAACTACGGTGCAGCACGAGCACATCAGAGTAGTAGTAGAGCTTACGACCACATTACTTGGCACCTGGTACCTGGTACCTATCCTGGCATGTATTCGACGCTATGATATGCTTGATACGCATTCATTGGTCAAGTGATATTGTTGGAGTTTCATTGGTCACGTCATGATTCTCGGTGCATCCTAAGTCAACCCTCTGCACAAACGTGCAATTTAAACGTATAGTACGTACGTGGTCCTGGCCAAAAGCATGCAGAATCCGTCCTCTGCGGGCGTATGATTTGTATGAACAAACGGAAATCCTGAAACAGTTTGTACAAAACGCAGAAAGTGAGGCGGCAGGCAAGATTCTACGCTCGGTGTGAGTCTATCAACGAATGCAGTTTATTGGCCCCAACGTGTGATGCATTGCAACAAAGGCAGCAATGCAGCAGGACAGCGGGGGGGTGGAGAGAAACCCTGGTCTGAAAGACCATGTCCGAGTAACGACAGAACGAAGGGCAGAGGTCGGGTCCAGCGACCCGCCAAGGATACTGTAATATGTCCCCTGCCCCCTTCTATGTATGGCTTCCAATTAGGTTCGAAACCCCTGGTTCATCGCGGTTTGGACACGCTGCGATGCTGTTGCCATTTCACTCTGTGACGGACGTACTGCCACGAACCTGTGGAGCTGCAGCCATTGCACTTTGCTTTGTATCTACGTCGTGGCCTGGGATCACGCAAACAACCTCCAAATCGTGTCAAGCCGAGAGGGAAGGAATTGATTGGACGTATCACACCATCTCAGCAGCACAACACAACAGCAAACGTTTGAAAGCATTTGTTTGAAGTTTCTGTAAAAAGTACACGCACTTGGCGGAAGGCACGGAGGCGCTGTGCGCCGCAGCTAGGGATGGAGGGAGTGGGAACGCGTTTCGAGGTGGAGCTTGAGCTCATGAATTGCCTGGCGAGTCCGGAATACCTTCATTGTGAGTTACACCTATACCACCCCCAACCCCCCCCCATGTACGAGCAGGTAAACGCTGTAAGCTCGTATTTACCCAGTCTTCCAGGTACCGGTCTGCTCTACGTTCGTATATACTGCTGTCCTGGAAATGACGCCTATATATCGCGAAGGGCTCCTATCGTAGGGTGGCCAGCGTTTGTGTTCGATTGCGACCTGCGATGGTGTCGGCACAGTTCGTTTTCCTGTGCTACTGCTGTACGACTGCACGACTGCTGTGTTTTTGCTGTCTCACAGCCTATTATACAAAGGAGGGAGCTCATAGAAAATTCCAATAGGGCTGGGCCCTCTGGTATTTTAGCTCCAGCCAGTACTCGCATGATATGTACATACCCGCTGCGTGGATCCGAACAGTGTACTTGTTGCGGCTACGACTCCCCGGCCAAGGGCGCACAAAAAAAAAAAAAAAACGACACCACACACGTAGGAAGGTCAGAATGAAAAACAAACCGGATCGCTGTGATCACAGGACGAAATGAGCAAAAACCATTTTTTTTTCGTTTTTTGTTCCCTTTTTTAACTTGGTTTTAGAGACCCCCCCTATTTTTTTTTCGCGGGTGGGGGGGGGGGGGTAATTAAAAAAAAACTTGACTTATTGTTTTCTGGGATCACAACGGTCCGGTTTCTTCCCTCCAATATAGGGGGGGGGGGGGTGTGGTGTCGATAACTTTTTTTTTCGTACGCCCTTGCCCCGGCTAGATAAGCGTCCTCGCTGTAGGCGCCCTGCCGGAGGCATGTTTTCACGCGATATGGCTCCACCACGTACGTAGCGCAAACAGATAGGTTCATTTTGGGTCACGTTTCAAAGGCTATTCCTGAGTCTCAGGGGCGGCGCATTGACCCTGTGTAAATGTAAATGAGGAAACACAGACTGAAACACGGACCAAGTGTATGGCCTTCTCTTCTCTCCTCTCTCTTGTGTTTTGCGTACATGACGCACAGCTCGCGGCGCTGCGCGTTTGATGGGTTTCCGTTTTGTGTTGAGGCGTTATTTTGAGGCGTTATCGCTGAACGCACGTAACTCGTCAAGTGTTGAAGTATTGGCAGCACTGGCACCTCCCTTAACCAGTACAGCAGTAGTATTATTAATAGTAGCCCAACTAAAAATGATGAAGCGATACGTACGAGTTGCAAGTTACAACTACTTGACGCATTTCTGTTGACGATCCATGGTGCCAAGACATCCAGACGTTCTTATACGAAGTGCGGCACACAGAATTACATACCTGGTACATGCGCCTGTTATATTCCCCTACGTGCTGTTTTTCTGCTACGAATAGAGATCATACCGGTATATTTATCGTGGCATGATACCATTGTCGTATTCTCACGAGTGCTCGATCTGGTTGTCAAGCTTAGTCATCGTCTATGCCCATCTGGCGACCCAAAAAGAAAACACTGCGACGAATAGTATGTTATTATATATCAGTATTCGAATATCATCGTGGCTGGTGTTGTCTCTCGGCACCATGTCTTAAGCTTTCTCATCGCTACTGAATGCGGCGTTTCTCGTATGCCTGTTGCCTGTTGCCTGCTGCCTTTTTCCTCGGCTCACAGATTTAGCGCAGAGTGGATACTTGGACGACTCCGCGTTTCTCCGCTTTTTGGAGTATTTGCAGTACTTCAAGCGCCCGGAGTACGCGAGGTTTATCACGTGAGACCGCCGACAATCTCAGCACCACAGCAGCAGTTTCCGAGCGTGCCGTGTTTTTTTTTAATCCCACACGTAACCTTCTTGTTTCTTTTTGTGTGAGAGTGTTTGGTCGACCACCACTGCTTGTGACTATAATAGTGCTAGAGCCATCGAAAGGGCGGTTGGTAAGCGCTAAAAATTCCCGTATTAACGTGCCTTGTTGCGGTGACGAAGACTTGACGACGCGTGGCAGGGATGAGTCTATGCTCTTCATCGGTAGGGCTGCACGGAAATAACTCTAAAGCTCTCAAAAAAACATACAACATTCGTGTTGGTTTCGAGGTCGATTGGCGTCCGGTAAAGCCGGACTTGTACTGTACTTGTAGTAATACGAACTAGACCCTTAACATTAATAGTGGGGTAATGCTATTTGCGACACCGGTGTCGCAAATAGTTATTTGCGACACGGTGTCGCAAATAAGCCCCTTATTTGCGACACCGCGCTGCGTTCGCGGCAGACACCTCAGATTGACTCCTAACTACCAAGGGGGTGTCGGCATGGCGTAAGGCTACCACTGAAGCTATCGCGCAGCCAAAACGGGTCAGTACTCGAGGAGATATGTGGTATCTTGGGGCAACCGAACAATCTTCAGACCGTGTCGCACATAAGCTATTTGCGACACGGTGTCGCAAATAAGCCCCTTTTTTGCGACACCGCGCTGCGTTCGCGGGAGGCACCTCAGATTGACTCCTAACTACCAAGGGGGTGTCGGCATGGCGTAAGGCTACCACTGAAGCTATCGCGCAGCCAAAACGGGCCAGTACTTGAGGAGATATGTGGTATCTTGGGGCAACCGAAAAAAGTTCAGACCGTGTCGCAAATAAGCTATTTGCGACACGGTGTCGCAAATAAGCCCCTTATTTGCGACACCGCGCTGCGTTCGCGGCAGACAACTCAGATTGACTCCTAACTACCGAAGGTGTATCAGCATGGCTTAAGGCTACCACTGAAGCTATCCCGCAGCCAGAACGGGCCTGTACTCGAGGAGATAAGTAGTATCTTGGGGCAACCAAAAAAAGTTCAGATCGTGTCGCATATAATCCTTATTTGCGACACCTGTGACAAAATCGGGAACCTGTTTACAACTACGTACTCCACATCTACCCCAAGTCCAACTATTAATAGCTTGTTATGGTATCTGGATATACGTAATATCTCGCGATCTCAGCAAGACCCAGACAAAACTTAGATCCGTGCACTCTGCATGTACAGCACTACTACTTGGACATATGTGGTGACGAATGTAGATCCAGACAATAATATCCAAGGTCGGAAAATCCATCGTGTCGTCCCGAGCGGGGGGGTACAGGACTGCTCGATACCTCAAGCCCCAACTCCAACTGCGACTTCACAAAAAAAAACGCAAGCAACTGAGAACAGCTCTCGATTGGATTCAATACCCATAACAGCGAGGCCTTACGTACCAATACCTACTGTAGTATATGACAAAACTACACTACGTAACTACGAGTAGTTACTGCTGTTGGTGCTACAACAGGTGCGATTTTGTCGGGGGAAAACTCGTACAGCGTACATGGCGCATAACTACGAGTAGGCAAGCTTTTTTAGCTGCGATACTCTTGTGCATGTATGTGTAGGCTGTGTTCGTTGCCTTGACCGATAATCCTATTATACAAAATTGTGTTCTAAAGCGTTTCGAAAGTGTTAAAAAAATGAATGGGTAATGCTATTCGCGACACCGATTTAGGCCAATACGACAACTGCACTGCTGTAGATTCCGTAGATTCCGTACACCCACCTATTTCGCTAGCATCCACAGACCACGCACTACACAACTGCGTACACAAAGAGCTGCGTGCAAAACACAACTTCGGCGCCAGTTATTTGTGTCCATAATATCAAGTAACCTGTCAACAGAATACCCGACGCTTTGAACGATACAAGCACTCGTCGTTAAACTACGGACGACACAGAACACGGTGCGGAAAAACATTGATCAAGTCACAGTAGTTTCGAATACAACCATAGCCGACAACGTGCCTAACAACTGTCTACTCGTGGTGGAATTAGGTGATTTGGTAGCCCGGTAGCCCGACCTCACGCTAACAAATCCTTCGTAATCCTGGTCTAAGCGGGACGCGCGCGACGAACGTCGTGCGATGTCGTAAATAAGGCTTTTGTTCGCAACCATTGTGAACATTTTTCAGTTGCCCCAAGATACCACTTATCTCCTCGAGTACAGGCCCGTTCCGGCTGCGGAATAGCTTCAGTGGTAGCCTTAAGCCATGCTGACACACCTGCGGTAGTTAGGAGCCAATTCGAGGTGTCTGCCGCGAACGCAGCGCGGTGTCGCAAATAAGGGGCTTATTTGCGACACCGTGTCGCAAATAGCTTATTTGCGACACGGTCTGAACTTTTTTCGGTTGCCCCAAGATACCACATATCTCCTCAAGTACTGGCCCGTTTTGGCTGCGCGATAGCTTCAGTGGTAGCCTTACGCCATGCCGACACCCCCTTGGTAGTTAGGAGTCAACAATCTGAGGTGTCTGCCGCGAACGCAGCGCGGTGTCGCAAATAAGGGGCTTATTTGCGACACCGTGTCGCAAATAGCTTATTTGCGACACCGTGTCGCAAATAGCTTATTTGCGACACGGTCTGAAGATTCTTCGGTTGCCCCAAGATACCACATATCTCCTCGAGTACTGACCCGTTTTGGCTGCGCGATAGCTTCAGGGGTAGCCTTACGCCAGGCCGACACCCCCTTGGTAGTTAGGAGTCAATCTGAGGTGTCTTCCGCGAACGCAGCGCGGTGTCGCAAATAAGGGGCTTATTTGCGACACCGTGTCGCAAATAACTATTTGCGACACCGTGTCGCAAATAACTATTTGCGACACCGGTGTCGCAAATAGCATTACCCTTAATAGTGTGCTATATATAGCCTGCCGATGCACACCCGACTCAAAGCATCTTTCACTTGGTTTGCAGGTGCAGGTGGAAGTCACGTTGGGTTACCGTAGTCGTGAGTGCAGGAAGTACATACGGCCCCGGTTGGTAACGTGACTTGTGGCAAGGCCTAGGCCCCTCCGCGAAAGTTGCTTGATTGTTCGGGACAGTTGGGAGTTACCAGTACTCCGTCCGGTTTGCCAATGGCCAGTACCGGCTCTGGGGGTTTCTGCCGTGGTGTGTGGATCCTGGCAACAAAGCACAAGAACGCGCCTCTTGTGACCATATCGTTTCGAAAGGGGTGCGTGCATATTTCTATGGTATTAATAGTACTCTGTCGCTGTCAATAGTGAAGACTACATACAGCTATGAGTACAACACACGCAAGGGCTCCTCTTCTTTTTTTTTCAGTTCACCCGAAACTAGTCCGTGATGGCGTGCCCGCAACATGATGTGCCACCAAAAACATGCGCAAGCGTCCATAGGGGCATTGCAATCGGAGCGTGATATGCTTTATAGTTTATACATGCCTGGTACCTGGTACCTGATATATACCGCTATGTGTGTACGTGGATCCTGCCGATGAAGAACTGACACCTTTAATAGGCGGGCTTGTCATATCGAACACCATTGTGTGGGTGATCAAACCCTTCTGCCGTAACTCCAACATCGGAACTTGCACGTGATCCTTGATCTAGTGACCGTGCGATTGCCATGCTGACTATATACTCAAGTACGGTATTTGATCCTACTATACGTATTGCTGTTGCCGTCTCTCAGGTACCCTCACTCTTTGGCTATGTTGGACCTTCTCGTCAACAACCCTAACTTCCGAAAGGTGAGTTCGGTCATGTCGACGATTGCATGTCAAGGCTCAGTGCACGCCTTCGACCTTTGATTCCCTCAGGATGTACTTGTTGTTTGCGTGTATTATTACTGCAGTATTGTGCCCAGTTGTGCCCGTGCGCCGCTCTGCAGGGTAAGCACCGACGATAGGAATGTCCGATGACCTCTAACAACGGCATATGACGCTAACGAATGAGCACTGTCGACTGTAGCTGTTACGAAGGTTCTTTCCCTGTTCGCAAGCCCCATAAGCCCCACCCTTGACAATGCATCGCGCACGTTTTGCTCTCCGGCCCTGATGCTTGCGCAGGAGATTGCCCACGTCAGCTTCCGAGATTTCGTTCACCAACAGCAATTCTTGCATTGGCAGTTCGGCAAAAGGCCCCCCCAACCTACTACGCCCGAAGAGCAGCAGCAGCAACAACAAGAACAGCAACAGCAGCAACAACAGCAGCACCAGAAGTAACAGCGGCGGCACAACTTGAGCTGCGCTGTGTGCTTTGAAGCAGCGAACACAAGCTCGACAGATCGAAGGATTTCCCGCTCAAGCAGCGTACCGTATGCCTTTTCTTGAGTTGCCCCGCGCGGTATTTCTGTAGCTGTACTCGCGTTTGTTTGGTGATGTGCGTTGCCCTTCAGCACGTGTGCTTACGGGAATGAGGATTGGTGATGCCTTGATGTTTGCACGCGTAGTACCAGCAGCAACAAGAGCTATAAATAGTGTCACGTCACATTTAAATGGCGATTCTGCTTGGGACAGTTTTTTTTTGGCATCGGCCCCGATCTGCATGGTATACCGCATACCGCTATGTCCCGGTACCGTTTGGTGCTGGGTTTCAGGTTGAACGTAGTAGGCCACTACAGTATATTTGCATGTGTAATGTATTTATAGTATTGGCAATGCGGAGAAGGCCTACTATTACTACTTGCATTGTCCGTCAAGGACTGTTGTGAAGAGCTGCTGCCAGCTCTTCGATTTGTATGAAAATACTTGTCAGTTCTCAGTTCTCAGTTTGTCAAAACTGAGTCTCTATTAAGTTTATCTCAAACACACCATTCTTACATTATTATGCATTGGCCGCGGCACGACCTAAAATCTTGCTACTGCCCATACACAGCAGTGTTATTGGTATTAATGGTAAGATAGCCAGTAAGACTATAGTGGTTACCCCGGTTTAGGCAGCCTAGGTGAAGACATTCGGCCAAACGGCTTGTCACTAACAATTTGTTTTCCTTGTATTCCCTGAACCCGCTGTCGGGTCTGTAAGCGTCCGCCCACTAAAGCACCCCGACTCAAAGGCGTGGGCACCATAACAGAGCGGCCTACCACCATGCCTTGCGCAGCGGGTCTGACCGGAGTACAACCAATCAATGTGCTCTTAAGTCGGGATAATAGTATTCTGCGTGTTCGAGCGTGTCACGGGGCGCCCTTAAACCGAGGTACCCATTACTACTGTGTAAGCTCACGACTCTCCCTGCCGAGTTCTGATCGGTCGTGCTGAACATAACAATAGACGAGTCCCCCAAAATGACACTCTATACCTTTCGACTCTTCCCCCCCGATAGCAGTGCACAACAACAACATCGGTTCATATTTTGGCGCTCTGCAGTGCGGTAGTGCGGTAAGCGCTTTCCGCTACGACAGGCGGCAGCAGTGTGACACAGTGACACACATCAGCTGCAGTGTCCACAAGAACAGTTGAAAAAACTACACATCATACACCATAATATCATGACAACAAGCTGTCAACGGGACTCGTACAATGCTTTGGGCCTACACCGCTGAGGCAACCAGCTGTCGTATCATATGGCATCCTAGGGTATTGTCAAGATGCTTACCCGCGGTCCTTCGTGCAAGCTCAAATACATCTTGGGAATACAACAGAACAGCTATAAAGAGCAGCAAGCAGTGCTACACTCGATTAACTTCAAATTACGTATATAATCGTACTACAGCTGTACACAACCAAAAAGCTATTATATACAAGGGGGGCTTCGCCGCGGCGGGCTGACGCCCGCCTGCGGCTTCGCGCAATTCCCGTAACGGCGAAGAATGGAGGTAGGAATACTAAAAAATAACCTTAATTAGGGCGAACAAAAGCGAATTTACTGCCAAGGGGTGTACAGTAATACATACAGAACATCTATACGCGTAATGAGAAACAATAAATATAACCCAGGCTGGGTTTCTGTTTTTTTTTTCCAGAGGGTGCGTCCTACACTAACTTCATAAAACGGTTCCCGAATTTCTTATTTCCTTGGAAATATTAGGCTGGGTTCTTATCACTGTCCTGTACTGATGTATTTCAACAACAACTTGTCATTCGTACCGTATGAGTTATATGTACGAGTACCAGTACCGCTGCAAGCAGTAACAGAGAATCATATACCAGGTAATTTTTAATATGCAATGATATCTGTACAGTATTCATACGTGCGTGGTATTCAGCAGTATGGCAGTGGTCGGTGTGTGCCTGGATATAGTACCGGGCAGGGCCTCGCGTGCGCTCGCGGGCGTGGACATGCGGGCGGTGGGCGCTGCAGCAACGTTTATCAAGAATATGGAGAGCGCACATACAAAACACACACGCTCTTTTGTTTTACACGCTACTGCTGTACATGCATAATCAAAGATTCCCTAATCGTGCTCGCCGACCCCTGCTCTGCCTACTCTGCCAAGGGCGGTCTCGGCCGTGCCCAACTCATGTCTCACGGGGCTGCGATTTTTCCAGGATTCCATGCCCTTTTTGTCACGTGCACATCCATACCAACCAGTACATGTCATTTTTTTGTTCTACACGCAAACGCATCTATGCAAGATTCCGTTTTTTTATGAGTAGACGACCAACCCGGATTTTTATCGTACCGGCTCCTTTTACTGCGATATACACGTACATACTTATATGAACGAGTACCAGTACCGCTGCAAGCAGTAACAGAGTATCATATACCAGGTAATTTTATAATATGCGATGATATCTGTACAGTATTCATAGCGTGCGTGGTATTCAGCAGTATGACAGTGGTCGGTGTGTGCCTGGATATAGTACCGGGCAGGGCCTCGCGTGCGCTCGCGGGCGTGGACATGAGGGCGGTGGGCGCTGCAGCAACGTTTACAAGAATATGGTGAGGAGAGCGCACATACAAAACACTGCACGCTCTTTTTTTTACACGCAGCTACTACTCACTGCACATACATGCACTATAACGCCGTGACGTCACGTAGGTAACGTACGAACGTAATTATAACACCGTTCAGTACCAAAGGGGCTGATGATTTACAAGAAAATAAGAAGATCTCAGCAAAGCCGCTTATATTGAAGCTAGATAATAAACACATCCGCTTCCTCTCATGTTTTTTTTATTTTTTTGTCCATACCCATTATTATCCTTACGCCCCTTGCCTTCTCCTCTCCTGCGCGTACTAGTCGGTGAACCTCAGATCCGGATCTCACAAAGTAGGGCTCCTCTCCCTCCTCCCCACTGACGGTTCTGCCTTGATTTTATCGCGAGAAGACTTCAGCCTTTCCTCTCCTCGTCGCGAGGCTGCGCAATCGAAATTGTGCTCACCACACGCTACTATAATTGGCGCTACTCAGCAGTTGATTCCGTTTTTTTATCTTATTTTGCCAAATCAAACTCAAAAGTCCGACCCAGTGAGATTTCGAACTCCAGACAGTCAACGTCTCAACAAGCGTTCGGAGCGTTACCTCTAGACCATCGGCGCGACCGACCTTTCCTGCTCAATAGAAACCTTAGCCTCCGTTTGTGAGTGTTTTTCATTATTAGGTGTCATGTACTACTGCTGTACACCCCTTGGCAGTACAGAGTCGCTTTGTTCGCCCTAAGCTTAGCTACCAATCTACCTCAGTAGGCTACTCCTCGCCGTTACGGGCATTGCGCGTAGCCGCAGGCGGGCGTCAGCCCGCCGCGGCGAAGCCCCCCTTGTATGGAGTATTTACTACCTTTAGGGCGGGTACCCTGGTGCGCGTTTAGCAGTCGAGTACTCGTCTAAGGGTACCCGTCGAACAGCTGGGTACCCGGGTGCCCGGAGCCCAAAATCTCGCGAGTATGAAGTGATATTCATACTCGTGACGGGTATTAGCTGTTTTGCCGTTTTCAACCGCTGCTGTACTGCGCGATCAGAGGGGGAGTTTTTGCTGGAATCGGAGACACCAAACATACACACACCGACACGCCCATACAAAGAAAGACAGAACACAGCGGTATACTATAGTTCGTAGCTGTCACAACTACACCTGCTGAATCCCCCCTGCTAGCTGTGTGGTACGGGTCCTGCGCACGGATACTGGACATCACAGCCGTCACAGAGGCAACAATCTGAACAGCGGCTAGTGCGTGTTGTACAGCTTCTTCTGTTGTACTGCTGTGCTGTTCAATAAGTGGCGCCTTGGCTACTTTGTACCTTGTAGTTTGAAGTCTAGAGACATTCACCCATAAAGTTCAGCAGTACTCGTACGTAGTACTACTGCTGTACCAAAGTATTTGTACGCAGCATGTAGATCGGCCTATCGTTTCACGTAGATCTGATATGCATGCATACGTACTCATTGTAGATCTGTGTATGTACGTGTACTCCACGTATATTCAAAAATGTTGGAACCAAATGTGCAGATTTACATAAAATACGCATGCAATTTTCCAAGCGTCTCGTACAACTGCTACTGCTGTACACAGCCCACAGAGAGAGCAGATGCATGCAACGTGGTACCAACTACTGCTGCACGACGCTTGATGTGTGCCTGGTTCAATGTCAAGTCGGTGTGGTCCTTATTCTTGTCTCGTGCGTGGTGCGTGGTGTGTGTGTTCCGTTCTTGCGGCGGGTCAAAAACGAACAAAACACCAGTCGTACGGCAGATTTTGCATGATAGGTGCGAGGCGGTGTCAAGTAGGAACGTCTCCCCTGAGTATTTACCAGAATTCGCGACTTTGAAGGCCAAGGCTCAGAGCACGCCCTACGGGACCCGCACTTGCGCCGCGGTGTACACGCTGGCTCCCTGCGCGCCCCGCAGCCGACAGGGCGAGAAAAGACCCGCGGCCGGAGATGAAAAATGAAAGTATTCCGGGAAAAAGTCCATTTGGTACCTATACATGTATATATATATATGATAATGGAATATTCGACCTACCACTCTGTCCCAAGATACAAGAGTCGTTTTACTTCATATTAAAGTTAAAGTGTGCTTCTATTTGGGGACAGTAAACATCCCTTTCGAGCCCAGGCGCAGGGGGTAGTCAGTAGTGTTGAACTTATCCACGATCGTCTGTTTATATGTACGTACAGGCACAAAATACAGTGGTAATAAGTACGCGACAGGTAGATGTTAAGAAAATCTCTTATTTATTTGTACTGCGGAAATGGCATTTCGAAAATCCATTCAGGCAGCACTTTGCGCGAGGAAAATAAAACATTCCGAAGATAAATAACTACGTACAACGATGCCCTCAAAAATAAAGACGCAGGCATACCTGGTATATGATAATATATATGTATATTACCAGGTATGATAGTATGATATGTTATCGAATACCAGATATTACCTACTTATCAGGGCTATTGTACTGGTTGGTTGGTTTTGAATCGTCTCCGAAACTTCTACCCAAAATCGTCCGAACGTCATTCTTCTTATTGGTTGTACCGTAGTGTTGCATATTGTCTATTTGGGTCATCCATACAAAATTAAGCGAGTTTCCACCTACTACCTATATATATTAAAAAAATTAAAAAAACAACAGCTGTGAGCTCGAGGATTTCGTCGAAGCTCATCTTTGCTAGCTGAGTGTAATACTTCGATCGCGCGTACTTACGGATTTTATATGTCCTCATGTAGGATGTACATCCCGTATGAGGGGGACACAATCTGAGGCTGTAGAATTCAGGAAGTGTGTGTCTATTTGTGGGGGAAGAAAGAGTTTAAATTAATTCAAAATTAAATATAACAGTCTGAAATAAACGTACCAGGTATACTATAATAGTGTTCCGACGAGTTTATTTACGTGATAGAGTGGCTCTACTATTTGTAGCCATGTATGGTATATAAGAAGAGGTGTGTGAGGACAGGTTATGGAGTAAAACTTAAAATATATACGAGCTGGTTCCAGCGACACCCAAAATATTCCTTCTTCGCACTTTTGCACGCTGGTTTTTGAGAGTTGGAAAACGAAATTTGGCATGGTTGTGTGTCATGACCATATGAAAAAACTGACCGCTGGTCTTTTTTGATTTGTTTTGTTTTTGGTTCTTGAGATACATTTTTCTGTTTTTTCCGATTTTTTCGGCAACTTTAACCCTCCCTAATTCACGAAAAAAACAAAAACTCAAAAAAGACCAGTGGTCAGTTTTTTCATATGGTCATGACGCACAACCATGACAAATTTCGTTTTCCAACTCTCAAAAACCAAAGTGCAAAAATGATTCCCGTGAAAGTACTCGAAAATTGTTCCCGGTTTATGTTAAAGTCTAGTACTTTGGAAGGCGGTAAATATAACAGCCTTGCATGTTTCGCAGAACAAAACAAATGTCACAAACATGTTCCCTTTGTTGATACGATCATGTTAACACTTCTAGTGTCGAATTATTCGACGTATTGGCCGATTTATGGCCTAAATACGAATTTATATGAATTTTAGTATGGGCAGTTTCAACCCCTATACAACAACGCCTCCGCAAGTAATACGAAAAATGTCCATATCTCGCGAACTACAACTCGTACGCCAAAAATCTCTTCAGCGATGTGTTCCCCTTGTTCATGCGGGCATGTGGATGTCTTTAGTATTGAAAATATCAACGGATTCCGGTTTTTATTGCCCGAAGGTGGAATCTCACGCTTGTTGCTGGAACCAGCTCGTACGAGGGACACGGACGGTATAGACAAAGTACTCTCCACGAAACAAACAACCACGGTGTTTTTGATGTTTTGATCCGCCTCCCAAAGAATTATACCGCACTTTTTCTGTTCTTCCTTTTCGCCCAAATCGATAGAACTTCGTCAATTCTCAATATTTGTGTCCATGTTGTACATGTTTACAAGGTTTCCCTTCGGGATGTTGGTCACTTGAAATCCCGGGGGTGTCGCAAGGTGAAAATAGATCGCACATGCTTCATAGTTTAATTTTTGGAGCAAACCTGTGGCATAGGCTGTAAACGTAGTAGTGACGGTCATTCCTAACGAAACAACTGTCACGAGATGATATCGTATCTGAGGTACAGTGTGGGCTCCCGGTGTTAAGAAACTTCAGTTTGGTGTCCAGGCTCAACGACTTGTTTTTTTCTGAAGTCGAACTAACTATTTTTTGTAGGATTTAAAGTCGATCCCACAGTGGTACTGTAATTATCACGGCTGTTCTGCGCTGTACACCTGAGTATTATACAGAAGATAGTTATGACAGAGCTGTTGCCCGACGAGTCCCGCCCTGGTCCTGGATAATAGTGTTCACTCGTACGTAATACATTTTGGGCCGGTACCCTGGTACGCGTTTAGCAGCCGAGTACTCGTCTAAGGGTGCCCGTGAAACAGCTGGGTACCCGGGTGCCCTGGGCCCAAATTCTCGGCGAGTATGAAGTGTTATCCATACCCGTCACGGGTATTATTAGCGGTTTTGTTGATTTAATCGCTGCTGTACAGCGCGGGAGATATTAACATCAGAGGGGGAGGTTTTGCTGGAATCGCATACATCAAACACACACGCATACACAATGAAAGACAGAACACAGCGAAGCAGTACTCGTTGTTCGTATCTGTCACAACTAGATCTGCTGGATTCCTCCTGCTACTCGTAGCTGTTTACTACGGGTCCGGCGCACGCACATACAGGACACAACAACAGCCGCCACAAAGAAAGGCAACAATCTGAACAGCGGCTACTGCGTGTTCTGCAGCTTCTTCTGCTGTACTGCTGTGCTGTTCGATAAACGGCGTCTTGGCTGCTCTGTAGTTTGTAGTCAAGACTAGAAACATGTACCCGTAAAGTACAGCAGTAGTGCTCTGTACCAAAATAATACTGGTATTCGTACGTATGTAGATCGGCCTATCGTTCGTACTCGTAGGTCTGTGTGTATGTGTACTTTACGTAGATTTCAAAATATTGGAACCAAATTACAAATTTACATAAAATGCGTACAATACCTTTTTTGGGTAAGTTAGCCTGTGACCACGGGAATCGACCGTGTCAAGTGTTGGATTAGTACGGACAGATGGAGGTACTGGATAGAGAGACCGGCACGGTTTTTAATGTGAAGACAACAACAACAACAAC
>MEHQ01002346.1:959367-1282026 GCA_008828725.1 Saccharina japonica
CCAGAAGGTCCCGAAGAGCCGTGGGATCCACAGGCTTGGATGGATAAGCACTGCCTGAAGAAGGTCGCGACGCCTTGATGCCCTATACTCGCCCTGCCCTATATCGTATACTTCGAGTATACGAGTACCTGGTATCTGGTATCATCATATACTCGTATATACCGGTACGTACCTGTGGTGCCTCATATAACCATGTTGCCTTGCCTTACCTCCGAGCTGCAGCAGCATGCTTGCTCGCACAGGTGAATCTTGGTAATACAGCAGCAGTTCTCGTAGCGCTTCCCGCAGCTACTACAGCAGTCGAACATTGCAAGCCGTTGCTTCGTGTGTTTCTGGGTGGGGACTTGGATACCGTATTTAGACGAGCCACGTATTAATACTGGTGTGGGTAGACCCTTTTACTCACAATCTCGATACTACTATATCTCGGTAGCACTACTTGTACGAGTAATTGCCCCGGTCTGCCCTACGTGGCGGTACTACAGTAGTAGTATTAATAGTACCTCCTTAATACTGCACTGCTGCTGTACGCGCGGAGAATATTTATTTTTGACCGGCGCTACCAGGCGCTACAGCCGTACAACCTGGTAGAACACTGCGAATCGTTGCTCGGGTTGTTTCATGTTGGCTCCGTGTGGGGACGTGAACGCCGTGTTGCACGAACCACCTGGTACGAGTAGACAATCTTACTGCTTCTTCTGTAAATATCCTGTACCTATCTGTCGGAGATGTGATGTTACTCGTACGTGATTTGACTTGATGCGAGGGTTTGCATCTCTCCGGTAGGTACTAGCTGTTACACAAAACATACACCAATACTGCCCTATTTTTTTTTTTTTCTATCCCATTTATTATCTTCGCACTTCCGTCTCTCTCGCCCTAGTCGTAACTCAGATCCGGGGTCACAAAGTAGGCTCCTCTCCCTCCTCCCCCACTACAGTTCTTGCCTTGCATTTTTATCGCGCCGAGGGTTCAGCCTTCCCAACGCTCGTCGACTTTCATCGAATTTTGCTATCTCACGCTCTCGCGCTTTCAGCGAGTCAAGATATTTTTTTGCGAGAAAAAGTGCCCAAGAGCATGCACTCGGCGGGGCTCGCACTCGCTTTCTTGACGCTTACAGGCTTCGTGGTTACCTGCTAGCCCACCGGGGCGACCGGCTTTATATACACCCGGCTGGATACACCGGATACACCACCAGTATTAGCTAACCAGTATACACGAGGTAGACTCACTCGTACACGGAAAAAAAAAAAAAAAAAGGGGTAAAAATTTTTTTTTGCGGCCTCGGGGGGGGGGGTTAGGTGTATGATATCCAAATCCTCGGGCCCCCCTGATGCGCCTGTAAAAATTCAAGTATTTCCTGCAACTGCTACTACTACTGCTGTACGCAGCCCAGACAGAGCAGACGCATGCAACATGGTATCAACTACTGCTGCACGACGCTTGATGTGTGCCTCATTCGATGTCGATGTGGTCCTTGTTTTCTCGTGCGTGGTGCGTGCTTTGTGTGTTCCGTTCATACGCGGGTCAAAAATGAACCATCAAAGTTCATACGGATGAAAAAACAGTCGTACGACAGGTTTTTTAGAGTAGTTAGTTGCGAGACGGTGTCAAGTCGGAACGTCTCCCCTGAGTTATTTGCCAGAATTCGCGACTTTGAAGGCCCAGAGCACGCCCCACGGACCTCGGTCGGGACCGACACTTGCGCCGTGGTGTACACGCGCCCCCCCTGCGTGCCCCGCAGCCGACAGCGCGAGAAAAGGCCCGCGACCGGAGATGAAAAGTGAAAGTATTCCGGGAAAATGTCCATTTGGTACCTATACATATATGATGCCTTTGATACACGCTATTAATACTATTAACAGAAGAGTTGTTCCGACGTTCTTTCAATTTGAGCCGATATTAGCATTTAGTTTGAGTTTTCCCCTCAAATTTCACGATAATAGTACTTTTTGTCCAGCGTGATACGAAAATGAAAAAACAACAGATAGATGTCAAATAGAGGATTTCGACGATTTCGGCTGAACTGAAGCTAGTTGTGGCTGCATCAAGATATCCAGCCTTACGGCTGGATTTATAATATACGCGTACCACACTGGCGGGAAATGTGAGCACCGTTTGTTCGGTCTTCGTGTACTATTAATAATCAAACGCAGATTAATTTCCAGTCCACAACCGTGTACTATATATAATATGACGTACATGTTTTGTCCACAGCCTGCTATATACCAGGTATACGCATGTGTATAGGGTATGTACATATAATATGTAAAACGCAAGACACCAACCACTCGGACGAATTTCCGAGACCATTTTCTCCGAAAGTACTCCTCCTGTTGTTGTTGTAGAAGGGCACACACGGCGAGCATGCCGTTAGGGAGGCCTTGGCCAGATGCTTCCCAGAAAAATCTCGCTCGGAACATGCACCCTCTCCGTTGCCGAGCCAATACATGTGTTTTCGTCGAACGCCTTTTTTTTATGTTGCTACTTGTCCACCGAAATTCAACTCTCAACGTACTTGGCCGCAACGAAAAGGTGCTGCATCGGCGAGGGGTGGCTAATGATTGCCACAACCAGGCGGCACAAGCATACAACACGATGGTGCATGACACATGACGATGACTGGGCGATGGAACGATTGATCTGACATGGCAACAGGTGCATTTTTAAGAATGGATGCATGCTGCATGGCATAAAATAACCACATACATGTAAAAAAAAAAAAAAAATGTTGTCAAAGACAGACGCGGAGCGGACTACAGTCAGTACTTTGTTTTATTGTGGCAGATAGTTCTATAAATAATAATACCTGGTATAGGGTAATACCCGTACGGCGAGCGCTTTCGAAGTTTGGTTACATACGATATCCTAACAACCACGGACTAAACCTTCGATATCGACGATGGTTGCTCCGAAAATGCCCCGTCTAGAGTCGAGAACAACACTCCGCGATTATTCGGCTTCCACAAGAACGCAGGAACTTCCCGCTGTCACACCCACACTCCACACACACGCCCACTCCCACCACAGTCACAACTTTCTCCCATCGCACTTCATCAACCCAAGCCCTGACCTGAGTCATCTCCAGCAACATCACACACAGCAACAGTCACCGAGTGATCAAGCCGCCAGTGACCAGAGGCATGGCACACACAACAAAGATGACAACGATGCTTCGAATGGCTGCGGTCATGAGCGTCCTCGTCGCCAGGCGAGCCGGGGCTCAAGGCGACACACCTTCGCCGAACTCTCCTATCCCAAAACCAGAGTGCGACGCGAGCAAGACGGTGTCGATCCGATACTCCGAGGGGTCGGAGCGGCTGCTGTACGTCGAGTCTGCAGACGGCACTCGAGGTGGTTGCGCCACGCTCACGGAGATCTGGGAGTTCCTGGACGGCGCCGCCCCGCTGTTCGCGGTGAACCCGGCAAGCGGCGACGTAAGCGACACCGCGACGGGAACGTGGCTTCTCACCGAGGACCTGTCGATTGAAGACGGCATCACTCTCGAGGTGAGTTTTCCTTCGATCGGGTCGTAACATATGTGTATATATATGATGCACATGCCGTTGATAGATACGCAGATACATACATAGGTTGCCTTGTGTGTTTATACATAATTTATACCTGGTAGGTGCGTGACGAAGGAAAAACGTTACAGTCGTGTCAATCAATCGGACGGCAGTCAGTACTTGCCGTAGAACGCACGAATTCCTTTGCCGTGCATGGGGCATACGCTGACATTGGATGTATGTGCTCTGTCAACTGCCAGGCACCGCACGAACGAGAACCAGCACGTAAACCTCTGGTCCCAGGTACACAGTTCAACACGTAACGGGGACATTCTGAACTAATAAAATATATTACTTTAATTCTGGTATATATTCTGGCATTCCTTGTTTTCTTGTTTTGCCTGTAGCTACGATACGAGTACGTGATGATTATGGGAGGCGAAACAGCGGTCGTACAGACAATCTGCAATGCCCCTCGAAGTAGGCGGCAATAGGAAGGACACTATAGATCGTGTGGGAAGGTTTCCTGTTCGAGTATGTAGCCGAAACGGAGACCTTATTGTGTATTGTTGTTATACTTGCTACGAGTGTACTGCTGTTATTATTATTGTATTTTTTCTTTCAATATGTACGATCGCTTTTTTTGTTTTTTGTTTTCGATTTTGGCCATTATTTTTTTTTTGTATTGATTCCCTTTGTTCCTCTACGTATGTCTTTATTCCCGGGGCCGCTATAATTTCTCCTTTTTGGTGCTGCTGTAGCAGTTGTTTAATGTTGAATCATCTGTCACCATGTATATGTATGTGCATGTCTTGCTGTTCTTGCATTATTAGGATGGGGTTGTATGCATACGTAAGCCATTCGTATTTTGTATCATGTTCGGAACTCCTTTATGGTTGTACATATTGATATGATCTATTATTGTCATGTTTGCGGTGTTTTATTTTGAGTTCTTCGTCTGGTGCGTTGGAAGCTCAGTTGGTTCATACATACATACTCGTACGAGTACGTACGTGCGTCTTCACTCGATTCATTGATAAATTTGGGATCGTTTTGGTTTTGTCTTTCTCACAGCCACATAATATTAAGTCGTCTACGCTACGATGTTTCTCTCAACTCGTGTACGTCGTGTCTATCTCACCCAGTACGACGACGTGGCATTTCAGTGTATACTCTTTTACTGCGTAACAATGTAGTTTCTCTTGTGTGTCGATATTTTGTAACCGAAGAAGGTTGTACATCTCTAGGATCGACGACTCCGCACAGACACAGCGTGTGCTGCAAATGCTGGACGTCGACGGGTGGAAATGACGTTTTAATGTGGAGACGTCGACGGATAAAATGGGCGGTTTAATGAGAAGAACACACACAATGAAGAACCTGATGAAAATACACTGAGTGCACATGATTCCATTGTGGGTACGACGTAGAAATATACTAACGGTGAGATGTGACGACAACAAGGAGGGGGTAATTATGTGAAATATTCCAAAACATGCTACGTACGAAGAAAATAAATGACAACCATGTTTTATGTCTTGTCTGATCAACACGTATTATATGCTGGGAGAATCCATTCGTGTGCCACGTTTTGACAAAGTAGGACCGACCATGATCCGCCGCTGCCCTACCCACCACTCATTGTGCTTCATCAAGGTATTGTAGGTCGCACACCAACAAGCTATCTCCCTCTCCGAACAAAGCAGTCGCCGATTCTCCGCGCACTCGTTAACCCATTCAGAACTTAAAAAAAAATGTCCCATACTAATTCCAAGTAGTGTGTCCCCAAATTCGTGGGACCAGTTAGGGCCCGTTTTAACGAAGAAGAAAAAAATTCAATTTTGATTTTTTTTTTATTCAAATCCGCTTTTCATTGGTCAACACACGCACCAGCACCAAAGATTAGGATCTTGGGGCATAAAAATTGGTGCTGGTGCGTGTGTTGACCAATGAAAAGCGAATTTTTATTTTTATTTTTCCAAATTGAATTTATTTTATACTCGTTAATACGGGCCCTTATTAACCCTTTCAGAACCAAGTCAGAACTGAAAAAAATATTCCACACTAATTCCAAGTAGTTTGTCCCCAGATTCGTGGGGCCAGTTCTTAACCCTTTTAGGACTGGAGTCCCGTTTTGGGGACAAACCACTCTAATTCTAAGTAATTTGTCCCCAAAACGGGACTCCAGTCCTGCAAGGGTTAAGGGGTTAAGGGGTTAACACCGTTTGCTACCGCTCTACTTAAAATTTATAATAGTACAGGAGCCTACGTTTGACGATTAACTCCCAAGTAGTTTTGCCACCTAATAAACGGGAGTACATCCCTACTGGGTTTTAAACATTTTGTTTTGTCGTCACTAAAGTTCGCGTCACGGTTTTCAGCTCAAACCACGGAGGGATGAAAGGCAGGCATTCCGTAGATCGAAAGGTGGAAACACTAGTACGCAACCAACCATCCCCACGGCAGCTGCGTGCTCCATCTTGTTCCCACGCCTACCGTTTGTTTTTGTACAGACAGCACTTCAGACAGTAGTTACGCTGTAGTCGGCAAATTCATTGGTAAAGAGTGGGAGGGGGGGGGGGGGGGGGGACGATGCTGCTGTAGTCGAATGGAGATTGCGGGCGTGTAGTTCAGTTTTGGACACGCATAACATGCTGTAGGGATTTTAGGTGGACCTCTTCGGACTTGTGTATCCTTTCCCTGCTAAGTGTACGTGTTCTTTAGGATTCTCTGATGGCTCTAGCACTTTTGTGCCCACGGGCCGTGATCTTGCTAGATCAGACTATAGGGATTAGCAACTGAAACGAGTTTAATGTGAAGAAAAACAACAACAACAACGGTAGTGTCTGTCCGGCCTATTGTGTCTGGGCTGCTGGCATGTTGTATGTTGTGATGGTGGTTTGTCATCTCCGTTTCGATGGCATGGTATTGCATTGCCCAATCCCCTTACCGCTAGATGCAGAATCTCCACGGTAGTACTATTTGTCATATTTTGTGTGTACCTGTCTGGGATGAAGAATCGGCACGGATATTGGGTGTGGTGACAGCTGTGCTTGATGTCGACGGGTAGGTATGACCGAATAATGTGAAAAACACACACATCACAAATCGTACCCTAGGGATTCACAAGGACCCACCCACTTGAGTTTGTTTTCGTACTCTTGGGACTGACGAAGGCTGGTCACTTGAGAGTATCGCATACATGGGACTGACTCACAAGACAACTTGCTATATGTTCCCTCCTCGTACACTGCGTGCGTCCCCGGGCGCTATTGTAGCTCGGGCAGGTACTTTGACGTCCCTTCAAATATGTACATACCCGTACACCGCCGTGCAAACGATATCATATATCCGTGCATGTATTTCCTCAAACCTGTACGACGTGTATACTGCAACTGTAGACACCTTAGCGGGAGAGGTCGAAAAGTTCGTTGGAAGACATGCTTGCGCCCTATAATATATACCTTGTGTTTGATCTTTCGATATTTCGATCGTGCGTGCTTTTAAGGGGTGGTACAGGTGGACATCCTCCTGAACGCTACGCGGAAATAGGTTTGTGACTTACTGGGTGCCAGTCTTTAGTTCACCATGACATAAATATCCAAGACGGCCAGATAATAAATATTTGTGCACGCCGAGGCATACTGCTGCGTTGTGGCCCTCGTTGAGAGGGTTCTGACCTGACAGAGTTTCCCCCCGAACTTATTGTGCAAACCCCTTAGCGCTGATAATGTTGCTCGGTCCTTCCGTGTTCGCTGATGGCTACTGCTGCAGGTGCACGGCACTTCCGCGGGGGGCGATGCCGACGAGCTGCGCCTGTTGAGCACGAGTGATAAGGTCGTCGACTTCCGCGCATACGGAGGAAGCCTGGACTTCGTGAGCACCAAGGTCAGTTTTGCATCGACTTCGTGAGCACCACGGTGCAGTGGGGGCCCGGTGTTAAGAAACGTCATTTTGGCTTCCAGGCTCAAAAGTCCTATTTCGTGTGCCCTCACCAGCAACATTTACGGCATTTCTTATATGATGACTCTTATTTTTCTCGACTTAAATTGTAGTTTTTCCAGTGCTTCTTATTTCTTATTTTTATATGCCGCGAGAACCACATATCACGTTGACATTGTACAGGTGTACAGGTCAGCCGCAACCTACGAGTGCGGTACTACGAGTAATACCTTGGATATGAGGGTACTCTTTTGACCTCTCCAATCAACATGCCTGTAACCAATCAACAAGCCTGTAACTCGATCAAGCCTGCCATACACTCTACGTGTACCAATTATAGACTAACACCACGCGGATTAACTCGACCCCAACTAAGCTGCAAGCTCCGCGTTGTGGACATTCGGAGTCAGCGTCCGTCCTGACCTCCTCCCCCCCTCCTGATGCCCTACCTCTAGCAGCACCCACGCCCGAACAGCGGTGCCCTCATCCGTGCTGCACGACTCCAACGGAAACTTGAAATTGTTCGTGCTTCCATCAGCATGGAGCATGATGCGGTAGTAATACCCACGCCTAGATCTCTGGTGTGCTCTACGTGTTATCAACCCGCCGAACCAACCCAGTCTCAATATCACAAGCACCCCACGTTTGACGAGCGACTGATCTAGGGCCGATGCCCACTGCCCACCAGGCCGTCGAGGCAAAGCCGTAATGAAGAGCACGCAGTGTGTCCTTCGATGATCTTTGTGTTGACCACGGAGGATTCCACTTTTTCTTTTTTTCTTTTCCCACCCGAACATTTCACATTTGATGAAACTGTCGGGGGGGGGGGGGGGGGGTGGAGGGAAATTGGAATAAAAAACGATTGTCGGCTGTGATGAGACTTTATTACTTGGTTTACTTTTCTGTACTATACTCGTAACACGGCTGGAATGTTTTAACGTTTGGCGTTTCTTATTCCGTGCCACGCTCCGGAGCGACCTCATTTCTTAGATCGGATGGAACGACAATCACTGCTGTTTCTTATATAGCATTTTTCTTGTGTCGTTGCCCGGTTTGAGCTGTCTTTCTTACACGCAATTTCTTATTTTTTCTCACAATCTCAGCCTCTGTTGTTTAACAGGATATTTCTGAAAAGCGGGCCCCCACTCCTGGAGTGGTATTAATCATTCTGTAGAGTGTGAGAGGAAGTTTCTCCCGCATCCTCGAGCCGCCACAGCAAAAACTCGTGTGATGGTGTTTCATACGACCGTGTCGCAAGGCGTGAATGTCGAGAGCCATCTCTACTGCTGTCTTGTTCAGCGTAACTCTACAGCATGATGAGCTGGGTTTGGCCTCATACGACATACGACCTTTTCTACATTCGGCACATGGTTGCAAGAGTGACGTTGGTTTTGTGTAATTCTTCATCTGTGAATAATTATTGAAACACGTGACAATTTCGTGATTTTGTGCGTACACGTATATACGATAACTTAAGACACCCCTTCCGACCCGTCCGCACGTAGTTTTGGTGTGTACATGTACCTTCAGACCTTAGACCTCCTCGCACGTTTTCGGGGGAGGGGAATCCGTGGACATTTCCTTGCAAACATGTCTGGATACGGTCTGCAGTAGCGTTATACAAAAGGTTGACTTCGTTTGATCTAAAAAGGCTCATCAACGCGTTTGCTGCTCGTTCGGCTTCACGAAGTGCGATTCGATGGGTGATTGTGGCCACCGACCACTGACCACGCCACAGTATTGCCGGCTGTTGGATTTCTCCTGAGAGTTAGCGGTTGTAACGCTTCACCAGCCACGAATTCGCCATACGTACATGCGCCCTATTCCGTTCACACTATACATAGTTTAGCACCTTCCTTCACCGTGCGTGGTCATTTCTCCTTTGTGTTTGTTTTATAAAGGCGTCGTGATTGTCCCGGTCCCCCAACCCTTCTACGCCAGCAATTTCCTTACCTCCCGGCTAAATGGTACATGTCGTTCGATCTCGTGTGTGGTTTCTGGGCACCTGTCGTCCGAAAGCAGTTTGGGACCCCCTCCGCTGACGTACTATGTTTGCATCTAACCAAACAATCATATAATGGGGTTGCTCGCACGCCCTCGCGCCCACTGCTCCTCAGGTGTTCTCGTGGGACACTTCCAAAAACGCCCCCGACGAAAACGAAGAGGACGGCCGGTCGTTCATCCGAGCTGTCTCGGAGATCATCGTCGACGAGAGCGAGGAGTGCAGCTCCAAGCCCAAGCAGACTAGGGGAGAGGCGAGGATGGACATCGAGGATAGCGAAATGGCCTACCTGGGGTTCGCCGACAGCGAGAGCTACGGCCTCACGTGGAAGGTACGTGGGGCGGGGAAGTACTGGCTTTCGTTGGGTTCCTCGTTTAGCTTAGGGGCGGTGGTGTTTCACTGTTCTCTTTCTGGTAACAATAACGTTTTTCGGGGGCAAGGGTATGCTATTAATAGCAGGGGATGGGCATGTCCAGTCCTCGTCAGATGACGCGTTTTGAGGCAAGTCTCCTTGCAAAATGTTTGGTCGTACCTAAACCTAGGCCCATACGATATGGGGTCGATCACTGAGTTGTCCCATAGTTTTCTTTTTAAAATGTGTTTTTGTGGTGACGGAGAGAGTGCCTCATGTGGGGGGCCTCCGACCAGGATCAGACAACTATGGCCCCCTACCCCTGCCGCTGCATGCATCATACAACGCATCAGCTCTATGGCGACCCCACGGTGTGATGTGACAGCGGTTTGTTGGTCTTGAGGCTCGTATAGACCTAGCCAAGTGCAGATCTACCTTGTACTTTGGACCACGAAATGCTGCCGGGTTGTAACGTACCTGGTCCAAAACGGTCGAGCTTGCTGTGTTTGTGCCCCAACATTCTCCTGAAAAGGCTGTCGGGTTGCCGTACGCTTTCATGCCATGCCACTGACAACATGTCCATACGTACCCAAACTTATTCCCTAATCATTTGGTGTGATATTGCCTCCCGCCTGCTCGCGAAATGCACACCTAACGAACCCGTGAAAAACGCAATTCCACCAGGTCCGAGGGTTATGCTCTGACCTAAGCAACGTAGCTTTGTTCGACGAGGTCAACGTCTACGGCAACATCTACGACTCGGACATCCACCACAACCACTTCGGGATGTACACGTACGGACACCAGCAGGGGGACTGGAGGAGGAACAAGATGCACAACAACACGTCGTACGGCTTTGACCCCCACGACGACAGCGACTTCCTGACCATCCACGACAACGAGGTCTACGACAACGGGAACCACGGTATCATCGCCTCCAAGCGCTGCAACGGAGTTTCCATTCAGGTATGCACACATTCAAAGGAGCACATTTTGATGCTTTACCACCTATCGTGCTGTGAGTGACTAGTGCTACGGTAGAGGTAGCCCTTTTTGGCTGAATCGTTTTCTGAAAAATCGGGCTCCTTAACCCAAATTCGTCGTTTTTTTCATGTTTGTGACGAATAATGCTTCAGAATATACTTCGGTCATGAGATTTCGCATCCGGCAGCACTTTTATTTCCCTCCAAAATATTTTTTTCGGTGAGGTATGACGCTCTTTAAGTGAGGAGCTCAGAAAAAAACATGGTGCACCTCTATCGTAGCATGCGTCGAGCGTGGCAGCATCCTCAGCTCGTTTCACTTTTACGTTAATCATCCCCAGCCCCTGAGTGACTTTCCCCATCAACCGCAGGATCAACGAATAATGTTGAAGTTCGTCGTCGAGTCTTCGAGCATAGATGAAATACGAAACGCATACATGTGTACACTACGTGTGCCCCGTCTGGTACACCGTTCATGACCCTCGAGCGACCGCAAGTCCTGTAGATCATACCTCACTTCGGAGATGGCGCCGGGCCGTTCAGTAACTTTCCCTTACTGATTTCCCTCCCTCTGTGTACAAAACGCCCAATTATCGTTCGTGACTGCCTTACCTCGTGCTGGTGCTCAGGGGAACGAGGTGTACGATGGCGGTGAGGTCGGAATATTCCTGCACAGGAGCGGCGACAACGCCATTGTCAAAAGTGAGCAAAACAACGTTACATAATAACTACCCAAAAACACCCATAAACCCACCGCTCCCCTACGTGCTCGCGATAGAAAATACGGATGTTGCGGTTACATGTTTCCCAAGTTTCGAAGAAAACCCTCCCAACTATGCTATACGGAGAACACAACGGTCAATATGTTTGTCCAAGTGGCGTGCCGACGGGGGCTACGGCGGGTGGCATGATATGTTCTCCCTTGGTATTTTTACCCCTGCCCTTATCAGGAGCAACGACGTCGGGTGGGTCCCTTCTCGTTCTGCCTCCAACCTTCAAGCCAGACTGTAGAGCAGAAAATATACCGGAGTAGACGAATTGAGAGACATTTCACACTCGATGGGGCGGACTGTATCATTTGATCGGCGCGTACTAGGATACGGCCAACGTGTATGGAACACCGTGTGTGCGTGCGCCGGTATGTGTATGTTGGGTGCACGGTTTGATTGTTGTCGTTCCTGCCTTCCTCTTGTGCTTCCCCCTGACCCTCGCAGACAACAACGTCTATGGCAACGCCGACGCTGGAATGGCGATGATGGAGAGTTTCAATGCCGACGTGTCCGACAACACCTTCGACAACAACAAGTACGGCGTCAGGTTGTCCGTGGGGTGCGCCGACAACGTCTTCAAGAACAACATCTTCAGCGATTCCTCCGAGTAAGAAAGCGTAGATTCCCACGTTCGTGACTGATGATACACCTCGCCTTTACTGTTCCGCAGCTTCATTTTTCTGGGTTCGACGGGCTGTTCAGCGATGCTATAGTATGGGCCACGCTCCTCCGAACCCAAACGTGCTGTGCCCAACAGAGCTATGAATAATCGACCTATAGACCACTGCTCCGGACTGCTCCGGACACGAGATTTTGGAACGCTACTCGTAGTCTGAACTGATGAATGTGACATAAAGGGCGCTTGCGTTTCCGCCGGTCGTTTGTATGGTCATTGAAGAACACGATATTCGATTTTTATGTTTTTGTTTCTGCTATGTACATACCATATGGTATGTGATGTATCGGGCCTAACACATACCAAGTATATAATGTCTCGATCATGCTTGTGGCGGTGAACAATACTCGTAGAGCTTCCGAGACGACCAGCCTCATAAGAAACCCCTACCAGCATCTGGTAGGGGCAGCGCCTAGATCCTGTCAGGCTGTCGTGTGTGCTTCCAGTGTGGTGAAGTACCACGGAACAAGCCTCGAGCTTTTGTTAGGTTTACGAGAAAGTGAACTTGTCATGCAGTCATCAAGTAAACCAAGAGCACCACCCAACAATGCCGGGAAAAACCGCCTAACCGAAACCGTGCTCATCTAAATCGTGCACCCGTGCTTTCAATCGTCGTGGTGCCCGTTTTTCCCGTGCTCAGATACAGCATTTACACGTACGAGGGGAGTGATGATCCGTGGGTGGTGGAAAACAAGCAACAACAGAACAACAAATTCTATAAGAACACCATTATCGGTGGCGCTAAGAACACCATCAGCCTCAGACAGGCAAACAACACAAAGTTCAACAAAAACACTTTCGAAGATGTCATGGAGCTGTACTTCGAGGAAAGCGAGGGGACAATCATGAGGCGCAACACCGGTCTGAACGACGTTGAGCTCGACGTTAGAGACTCGTGTTTCCACGAGAACTCAGACTCTGAATTCATCCCGGTTTGCTAACCGCACCAGCAACCGAGCGGCAGCACCTCAATGGTTGCTGCTGTGCACGTCTGTGTGGCCGGGGAGGTCAGACAGTAGCAACCTCTCGGGGAGGTAGATGCGGTTGATCCATCACCATTGCATGTCGAATTGCGTCGTTCGCAGAGCATTTCTCCCTCGTGTTGTCTTGACGCGGGACACTTGTATAAGAGTAGCCCATTCGGTCGTCGGGTGGTAGAGTGCGAAAGCATAACGATGCGTTGACCTCGTAAGATTGAGATAGAGATGTGGGTGAGGCGTTTCTATGCGTTCCCTGTGAATGGGAAATGGGCTTTGTTGTCGTGTCCAGCGTGTAGAGAATACACAGAAATACTGTACTCGTAGGGGTTATGTTTATTTTTATGGTTAATTGTGCGAATACACTGTCGGGATTTAAGGTACAGTTTCTGCGGTAATCCTGGGAAACATAAGGACATTAGGTCCGAGATTTTGACTGTGAATAGGGTGTACTAGTACTATTTTATCGTGTATTATGGATAAAAGCTGTGTAAGTACGTAGAGCGGCACGTCATAAACGTGGGAGTTGAGAGTCCCAACAGGCATACTGCTGTAGTGCTCGTTGCACTATGCTGTTCGGCCTAGATCCTCCACTGCCTACGAGGGTATGTAACATCGTTTTGGATTGGATCGATTACCTGCCTGTGCGTGAGGTATACTCATTTTCTACATGTATTGTTCGCCGATTACACTTAGGACGTTTTCAGCGCTAACGACAAGTCCAAAGAGTAAACAGTCGCGATGGCGGTGTTTCCGTGGGAGGGAGGCCGGGAAGAGTGTTTCTCTAGTAGTGTTGGTTAGCAGTACTTTCCCT
Organism: Saccharina japonica; assembly: GCA_008828725.1. Lineage (NCBI taxonomy): Eukaryota > Phaeophyceae > Laminariales > Laminariaceae > Saccharina > Saccharina japonica. Next base: position 973,393 of record MEHQ01002346.1, read on the forward strand.
TGGGGAGCAAATCGAGTCGCCCATAGCGAAAGGCAACCCCTAGTGTATGTTGTATTCGTTTTCCCGAAGAGGGGTTGTTTCACCTGTATGCGTGCGGGCGTGGTCAGACATCGCCGTTTTTGGCTGGTGATGTGGTCAGGAGGGGGGTGTGCGCGTTCGTATTTGTTACAGGGAAATCCTGCCTCTAATGTATGTTGTATGCGGCTTTACCCGGAACCCGGTTGTTTCATCGATAAGTTGGTGCGGCTTGATCAAACCTCACTCTTTCTTGGACGATGCTTGATTAACGGGGGGGGGGGTTGAGTGTGCTGTTCGTGGTATCTTGCCTTGGTCTATATCCCAGACGTAGGGCAGGGCTGCTCCTAATTCATGTATGTTTGGATCCGTGCTACGATAGAGATGGCACATTTTTTGCTGAAATGACTTCTGTGTGATCCGAGCTCCTTAACCCAAACTCGTCGGACTTTGATCATTATTTTTTGTTGCAATGTTGTTCCTTGTTTGCTTCGGCCGTGGGATTTCCAATCGGATAGCACTTTTACAATCCTCCCTTAATGATCACTTTGGGGTGAGGTGTAGAGCTCTTCAAGTAGCCACCCTTCCAAGGCAAAAACATGGTGCACCTCTATCGTAGCATGCGTCTTTGGTGTTGTTACCCTAAAGTGGGTAGTTTCATCTAATATTGTTGCAGCTTCGTCAGAACCTAATATTTCGTTGACGAATAAGTTGCTGAGCGGGAGGGAGCCTTGCGTGTGCTGTTCGTGGTATCCTGGTTTGGGCTAGTAAAGGAACGACTGCCTCTAATGAATGCAGGTCGTAGGAGTTTACCCGACAAGCAGCTGTTTCACGTTTGCAAGCGTTGGTGCGCCTTCGTCAAACTTGCTGCTTTTGTGGTAGATGTTGCGATGGACAGAAAGGGTGTGCGTTGTTCGTGGCCTTCTGGCTTACAACCACATGCTGCCTTTCTCAACAAGATCGAGCCTTGACACATGCTACGATAGAGGTGCACCATGTTTTTTCTGAGCTCCTCACTTAATGAGCGTCACACCTTACCGAAAAAATGATTTTGGAAGAAAATAAAAGTGGTGCCGGATGCGAAATCTCACGACCAAAGTATACGCTGAAACATTATTCGTTACAAAAATGAAAGTCCGATGAATTTGGGTTAAGGAGCCTGATCGTTCAGAAAACGATTCGGTCAAAAAGTGCTACCTCTACCGTAGCACGCGTCCCTTGATGTGGGCAGTGAAGTACAATCGGTTACGCTTTATTTGTGTTTGTCGGCAGTACACTCGTTTACGTTCTGGTTGTGTTTGTCGCTGGTTTGCGATGCCATGTAACACTCAGTGAAAGCAGAGTGGCTGGGCACCGTACTTAAAAATATAACCCTACGACGTACTCGATTCGACTGAATCATTTGTTTGTTCAAGGTGTAACGACATAGGTTTGTTCGTGTGTTGGGTTGCCGAGAGTTTGGGTAAGGGTAACTATAACGTCATTGGCAGGTCGCGAACGACACTATGAGTGGTGACTAGCCAGTGCGGCCGGTCGACAAATCCACAATAAGGTAGTGCCTTGTATTTCTGTTGCCAGCGAATTGAACATTGGTTCACAGTCTTTTCTTGTACGAGTACACGATTGATTATATAAAAGTCTTCCTTTGCGGAACGAGCTCAGCATTGACGAGCTCTTCCAGATAGTTTAGACAACAAACAAGTGGGAAAGGCTCTTGTCGCCGCGTACCAGGTCAGCGCATTGCCTTTAATAATATTCTCACACAATACATCGTATTTGTCAAGGATGTTAACTGTAGCCAGTTTTTATTCAACCTGGAAATTTGATCGACATCGAAATCGCAAACCGTCTGCGGTTGTTTCGATATTTATGAATAATACCTTGTTTCCAGTCTATATTTCCCCTCTCACCAGGCGGAAGGGGGTCAACTGATGTTTGCTTTTATCGCCCGGCACTCAAGTTTCAATTTTACTCGAACCTCGCGCAGGCCGATTCGCGTATTGATTTGGCCAATTGGCTTCGTTGGCCTATGCGACTTTAGTTCAATCGCTCTGGCGCTCTATTTCACAGCCACGGCTGCTTGACAACGCAGGGACATGACCACGCAACATCAGCAGAGGGATCAAACAAATGAAAGCTAGTTGCCTTTTCCGTGTGGAAACGCCGAACCGGTACTCTAGCCGTACAGTACGTACGCGTCATGCGTTAATAACTTGGATGTTGATAATTTAAGGTTTTAATTATGTTTGGATTCTAAGATATATCTGCTAAGCGTTTGTGCTCATCTTCGAGGAGTAAAACATACTTAAGAAATCGAGTGCAAAAGGGTCAGCACTCAAGAACCAAACAGAGTACACTGCGGCCCAGGCTAGTACAAAACTGCTTAAACAGCTACCGAGGCCGCCTCAATAACTAACCAAGGCTTCCTCCTGTCCAAACTGATATCAAGGCAGGGTGCGAACGTTTTTGAGTTATAAATGACAGTAGTAAAATATTTTTTCCACTAATAAGGTTCTTAGTTGTTTTTTTCGAGAGCCAAAGCGTGCGTTCACGTCATTGTAGCTCGAGGCGTCATTTAGGCGCATATGGCACGGAAGCAAGCCCAGCGGTGCGTTCGTGTATTTAGCTAGTGACGTCACACACGAGGAAGAGCACGCGGAGGGTACAGTGGGAGGAGGCTGGCATAACAGCCAGTTGGGGGGTTCAGTTGACGGAGGAACACCCTCTGCCAGCAGTACAGGGGGTTATCTCGACACTTAACGAACGTAGCGTAGATCGTACACTGTAGCTTGAAACACTGCTCCAGGTACGGCATTGCTGACGTCCACCGGCAGTGCAACAACATTGGGGTGGTTGAAAGCGGGCAACATGAAGCAGGTTGATGTCTCCTCAAACTTATCGTGGATGCGAAGTAGAGGCCTACACGAACGGATGACGTGGCCTACAGATTGCGCGGCGAACAAGTTGATCTTGATTTAGGGTCGTCGACTGACATAATAGATTGATACCTGGTAGTCATTACAATGAGACAGCTAGCGTGCACCTGCCTACTGTAGAGAACACTGCGCCTGCGCGCATGATGCGACTAATTCACCAGATCGTACATGTATTGATGATACTATTACGTAAAGTCACAGAAGGCTCGGGGCTCTAGTTTCCCAAGGACTTGACATCCTAACCTCGAATGCCGTGAGCGAATGTACTGCGTATGAGTGTAGCTCACTGCGGATTCGACGTAAAACCCGTTCATGCAAAGCGTCTACCATTATATCCCGAATGCCATCCCATGTATCCCCTGGTCTGTGTACTGGTCGTGTTGTGTAGGTGGTTTCTAGCCGTCCCAGACCCTTGGCAGGCATCAGGCGATTTGTCTGATACCACAATATTAAGACCAAGTTTGTATGGATTGCAGTGGCTCTCCCCGGTATGGTGTGGTAAAATAGTCTTAGCGAGCAAGCTGATGGACCTCGTGCTCGCACTTCTGCACGTGGATAGTTGAAACAAAGTGTTTATTATTCGACGGTCAGATAAGGTAATTGTTGAGGATTGATAACAATAGACCCGACGGAGTCTAGGTGGTTCTGGGAAGAGCAACGAGGAACACAACAAGCATTTTAAGGAGGACCGCGTGGGAGCTGCATCATATGACCCAAGGTCTGCGCTTCTGGGTTGGTATTTTACCCCGCAACGTCTTGAGCTACAGTAGGTTGAGCTATTTGTATTTACGACACTCTCTTGGATGGTTGCTGGGCCCTCGAACGATTGAGTCTCACTGCAACTTCCAGAACGTCATGTTTCGACTACGCAATCGTCTATATCCTATTGTAGTCCTCTTAAATACCACCGCGATATTCTGGTGTACCTGTTGCTATCAATAATCGTAGGCCATCGTTGAGACAGCAGTTTTGCTGCTCAGTTGAAGTAAATATTTGCACTGGACATTGAATACCCATATGCCACGCAGATGAAACTTAACACTTCCCCTCAATGGAAGTGAAATATTGTTATCCATGACCGGTGCTTGATATAATCAATACATATTTTTGACCAAAGTGCCGACCATGGCTAACGAGTACCAGCTCTTGTTGTTATTGATAGAGGTGGAAGTAAAGTGCCAAACGTGGCTACTATTCACACGCACTTGGTGCATGTGATTCCTAACACGAATCAAATTACCCACTCAACTTTGTCTACAGTACTCGTGCTCGATGTATACGCCAAACGTCGATAATTATTGTAATCGCGTACATGGTTGTCTCCTCCACAATTCCAACTCTAGCTACATCGAGTACTTGGTTTTTGTCTGCATACTCCGTTGATATGCCGCAGCAAAGGTCGGATACTCCTTTGCCGCGCCGAAACAACATCATCCGTGCCAGTTTCGTTTGCGATGGGTGATCAACCCTTCTACAGCTAACGCAACAACTACAACGCATAACTTGGCAACGCAATGTCACGTCGAAATACGTTTGAGCGTGAAGCGGACCTTGAATGCCGTAGCCTACCACACACAAGCTTCTATCCTGCGCGGGTCTCCCTATATGTATACGAGACATACACACCGTAACGGTTTCACCCTCAACGCCGGTGTTGGCCGAAGATTTTGCTTTTAAACGGATACCAGTGCAATGACATTGTAAACTATCACATTTCGCTTCCCAAACACAATTCCATACGTCCTCCGCATTGTTCTGCCCCCAAGGGTGGATGAACAGTTAAAACGCAGGCTTGTATTAAAGAGAGGCAAGTTATATTAATTCGAAACGCTCGAAGCTTCATCTCAGAATAAAGCGGTAGTTCAATGGTCAATGCGTTACTACTATACATTTTTAAAGCACGCTAACACGTTTGTGCCCGCCCCACACAAAGCAAACGTGTGGCACTGCGACAAAACACATATTGCCGTCAAGACGGCGCGAACCGAGGCGATAGAGACGACGCCCTCCTAGCGACCCAGATGATGATTGTACAGTGAACCCAGGAGCTGTGTTCTAATGCTTCCAACCGATGAGGCTGTTCCCTGACCCCGGAAGCGGTGTCCCGGCGCTTCTGCCAAAATCGATGATGGGTTTCAGCGACCTCAGACGCGATGGTTTGGCACAACTCTACAAGATGATCATTATGATAATACACCCCTGAGGAGGTCAGGCACTATTCGAAACGGAACGCTTACAAGCTTGAGCAGATCAAGATGTCGTCATAATGCACAACATCATTGGTACGAGTCCAAGACGTGGATAAAACGAACAAACATGAGAGAATTGCTCATGGAATCAATATTCACAGTTCACCAAGTACAGCCATCTTCCGACGGACGCGTACGACCTTAGCCGATCAGTTAATTACGTATTCAAGAGCATAAACGTTCCTGGTGGTTGAAGATCGACCAACCAGACCGCTTCCGTAGTTTCACTCCATACTGCCCAAATACACACCTCTTGCCTCGTATCGCAGTAAGGGTAAAGTCGTAACACGGAGATACGACCAAGGCGACTCATACGCTTGGAGAGATCGCTACAGCGTCGGGGTTAAACCCGGACGATTTCGAAATGCCTTACCTCCGTTTTGGAGTAGTCTCTTTGCTCGCGGCACGCCAGCCCGTGTCGGAGCGAGTAATTAAGAGGGAGGAACGACGAACGTCTGGGGCATGTAGTTATACACGCGCGCCAACATGGAATACATTTGTAACTACAGGAACAGGGCCCCAGAAACAACCAGGTGTTGGGAAAACGGTATTCTTATCCGAAGGACCTCGGCGTGGAAGGAATTCGCATGGTCGAAGCCCATTTCGGTAAACTCGGCCTCTCACGACCGTGCCGTACCGTAGACCCCATTCGAGGGGAACAAGGGAAGAAGTAATAAGGTGATTGCACGGGTCGGCTTGTTACACGGAGTAACAGCGGCGTCGGTATGCAGGTGTGAAACCGCCAGTGATCTCGGCTGCATGCCGAACCAATATAAACCCCGTCCCGCGTCCCAGAGTCATTTGAGGCCAGCGTACGTTCTGGGGAAAACTTTAACTGTATAGGAAGGACCTCTGATTTGAAGGGAAGGACCTCTGATTCGAAGGAGTTTTGAATGGTCGAATTTCATTCGGGTTACTCGGTCGCCCGAGACCGTACACTAGGCCCTAGTGGAGGGGGCCCAGGGAGGAAATACCCGAGTGATTGCACAGATCGGGCTGTTACACGGCGTAACAGCAGCGTTGGTATGCACATATGAAACCGTCAGTGACTTCGGCTGCATGCCGAACCAATGGAAACTCCCCGCCGCTTCTCATGGTTTTGTTAGGCCAGGATGCGGTGTGGGGAAAACTGTATTTGTATCGGAAGGACCTCGGATTTGAAATAGTTTGGATGGTCGAAGATCATGTGGGCTCCTGGGTCGTCCGAGACCGTACACTAGGCCCAAGTCGAGGGCGCCACGGAACGGAGTAGTATGATGCTTACACGAAATCTGGTAGTTACAGGGATAAATGGCAGTGTCGGTATGTACAGGTGAAACCGTCAGTGACGAGGGTGGCATGCCGAACCAATGGCAACTCCCTCCCACATACCAGAGAAAATAATAACAACAACCTAATTCGAAAGTCAAATCAACACCAAACAATTTTTGCAAATTCATGGGTGAAGTGCGTGAAATGTCAACGTATCGGGGACGATAACACAGCACCACAGGCCATCATGCTCGTAGATACCAGAAAAAGTCAACAAAACAAAAAATACAATAGACAACATATGAAAGGTATCAATGACGCAAGGAGACCAGAAAGGCTGCTATTATATGAAGGCAAACATATGTGCTCAAGATGAACATATAACAGCTGCACGGATGCCGCAAGACGAAGAAGAGGGGGGAGATACAGTCATAAGGACGGCAGGTGAACACAGGAAACAGAGACGGAAACAAGGTAAACAGTAAGATAGAAGAGAGAAGAGAAGACTTAGGAAATTCAAGCTCAAGACGATATTAGTAGAATGCATTCCTGTCTCCGCTACAAAACCGATCAGTGGACCTTGCCATAAGTTCTGCAATCCCCTTCCTACTGTCAACCCCCTTCCTACTATCGTCTATAGCGATGCCAAACGCCAGTGCTGCCGCCGTCGCGCCTCCCCCAGTGAGTAACTCAACAAGAAGCACACAACCAAACTTATTAGTCTTCGAGGGTTAGTCGAACCGAAACCTTGCCACACGACCTACCAAACAACTCATTTGTGCATTAGTTCGTCGACGGTTGTATTATTACAGTGGCCGCCCGGTGTCAAGAAACAGCGATTTCCTGTCCAGACTCAATTTCTTACATTGTTCCCGGCATATATATCACTCTTTGTATGGGATACACAGTGGATCCCACGGTTGAGCTGTGTTTCTTGAAACAAAAATGGGTTTATTTGTACCAACCTGGGATTATTATTATCAACGCAATGTTTATGAACTCTACCTCGCCACTGTGCCACCTCAACATGAAACGATCCGCCGCTTTGACGACCCCCAGTCACAAATATCAGCCATCTTAGCCGCCCTCGGCTATTACACCGTGTCTTATCCAAACAGCAAAGGGGAGCTTTCCGTGAACCCCTCGGTGAGGTCTACGACATATTAGTTGCAGTTTTTCACTCACTTCCATGGAACTAAAACATTACTTCTATAGAGTGTTTGCGATAAAAAATAAACTTTAGGGAAGGTATGATTTGATCAAAAGTTACGGTAACTACTTTTTTCTCTCCTTATCACTGGATTATAAATACCGAGCAGTCTCCATGCCTCGCACGCACTAACTGTGCTGCTTGTTGCTGTACACAGCACAACAACCGCTGGGAGCACAGAGTGTAGCTAGAGTGTGACACGGATTTGGCCAGCGTGGAACCGGCGAACTGCCGGCGGCCCGTTACGGTATACGTTCCCGCCAACTTGGTGTCGCGGAGAATGCTTCGTTCAGAAATAACTACTCGTACGAGTACTCGTATGCTCGTACACGTTCTCGTGCCGCCTAGTTGTATGTACCGCGTGACAAGATGACACAGATAGTCGTTCGTGTATCATTCCAATTCCACCACACTGCGGTAGCAGCAGCAGCAGCAGGGGCGGCGCGCCGTCACGGTACATATATATCGGGCACCGGGCGCGCTCGAAACGGGGCGCGCCAGCGCGGTGGCGCGCGTAGGTCGAGGGCAGCAGCAGCAGCAGCAACACACGACGAGACGAACAGTCGGTCCGAAGATCGAAAGAAGACAAAATGGAAGCTGTTTGTTCTGCTGCTGCTGATGATGCTGTGTGTTTATGTCGCTCAAGCAGATGACCCCGGTAGCTGCCGCCACGTAGCTGCCGCCAGCTGTGCTGCTGCTTGCGGTCGTGAGATAGCAGCGGCGGTACTTCTGTTACACCTGCCGCCGCCACCGTAGCTGCCGTTGCTACTCGTACGCTGGTTTTATGTTTTCGTTGTGCGTTTTTTTTGCCGTATTGCCGCAATGCCTTACCTCCTTTACTTCCCTTGCTATTTTCGGAGGCTTCGCCTGCAAGATTTACTGTAGTTCACTTATATCGCAAACACACCGAAATCATGAAGGGAAGGTAATTCACATTTTTTAGAGGAAGAAAAGTATTCATTTTGTTTACGTCTATCGCAAACACTCACAATATGTGTTTTATACTTCCGTGGAAGTAAAAGTTTACTTCTATGAAAGCATATTCCCGTGAACGTTGTTTTAATATACTTGCGTGAAAGTTTGTTTTCAGTTTCATGGATGTAAAATTAATATGTTACGTCCTTCCATGAAGTATTTTAGTTATTATTTGTTTTAACTTTTATGGAAGTATATGATATCATGTGAAAACGTTCATGGAAGTAAACCGTATTTACTGCCATGGAAGTAAGCCGTATTTACTTCCATGGAAGTTAAATCACTTATTTGGTTCCGTGGAAGTTTCCGTTAGAAAAGCGCTTTCGTCCGCTAGACAGGTTTAGTGTAGTTCCGCGCTGCGCGCTACACGGTTAAAAAATACCCCGTTTGTAGTAGGTCCACGATTCGGTGATAGGGACGGGCCCATTTTGTGTGGGACGGTGTACCAACTGGGAGCAGTGGGTGCATGGATGCCCTCGCTTCCGTGTTTTACGTCTATGGAAGTAAAGGATTAATGTACTTCCAATTTAATCACCTGTAATTAAAACAACTCCCCCCATGGAATTAAAACAAAATCCATGGAAGTAGCATTTTACTTCATGTAGAAGTAAAAACAACTTTTGTGCAAGTGCATTCTACTTCCATGATAAACTTTCGTGGACGTAAACTTTGCTTTAATGGAAGCGTTTTTGCTTCCGTGGATAATTTTGTGGAAGTAATCTCAAAGCTCAAAATAGTGGGGTATTTGCTTCAAGCGAGAAGCCCAGGTGCTGTGTTCAGGATGGCCTACGAATATTGAAAGTCACAGGTACACCAGAATAATACGCGGTGTTATAAGAGAACTACAATAGGATATAGACGATTGCGTAGTTGGAACATAACTTTCTGGAAATTGCAGTGAGACTACGTCGTTCGAGGGCACAGCAAAATCATTCCAGAGTGTCGTACGAACACATAGCTCAACCTAGCTCTACACGTTGCGGGATAAAATAGCAACCTAGAAGCTCAGAAGTTGTGTCATGTGATGCACCTCCCATGCGGTCACTCCATAAAATGTTTGTTGTGTTCCTCGTTGCTCTTCCCAGAACCATCTAGACTCCGTGGAGTCTATTGTTCTCAACCCTCAACCATTACTTTGGCTGACCGTCGAATATTCAACACTTTGTTTTTACTATCCAAGTGCAGAAGTACGAGCACGAGTTCCATCAGCTTGGTCGCTATGACTATTGTACCACACCATGCCGGGTAGAGCCACTGCAATCCATACACACTTGGTCTTAATTGTAATATCAGACAAATCGCCTGCTGCCTGCCAAGGGTCTGGGACGGCTAGAAACCACCTACACCACACGACCAGTGCACAAACCAGGGGATACATGGAATGGCATTCGGGATATATTAGTAGACGCTTTGCATGAACGGGTTTACGTCGAATCCACAGTGAGCTACACTCATACGCAGTACATTCACCCACGGCATCGAAGGTTAGGATGCCAAGTCCTTGGGAAACTTGAGCCCCGAGCCTTCTGTGACTACGTAATAGTAACCTCAATACATTCACGATCTGGTGAATTGGTCGCATCATGCGCGCAGGCGCACTGTTCTCTACAGTGGGTGCACGCTAGCTGTCTCATTGTAATGATTACCAGGTATCAATATTTTACGTCAGTCGACGACCCTAAATCAAGATCAACTTGTTCGCCGCGCAATCTGTAGGCTACGTCATCCTTTCGTGTAGGCCTTTATTTTGTGTACGCACTGGATATTCATGCAATACGTCAGCGTTGTGTCACGCCCGGAGCGGTTGCAACGCCCACTGGACGAAAACATCGCAGCTTCATACGCCTTCGGTCTACTGTGGGATTTGCTCGTACCAAAGTCTGATTATTGATATGATTGTACTGAATTGTGTGATTATTGTAACGGTAATAAATCTACGGATAATGCGGCGGGATTTGTGTTTCCCCGAGGGGTTGCATAATATAATATTTTGATTCCTTTTCAGGGTCCCGGGGGGAAGTGGATAAGTGGCCCTCTTCCCCATAACATGATTGATACCTGGTTTCTCCGTCTTCTCCATCGCCTCATGGCAAGCCCCACCCTCTCTACACCCAGACGCACCCGGTGCACGAGTTGACTCCTTACGCTAAACCCTGACATATAGTCACGGGATCTCGGACACAGGTGCAGCACCATGGTGAGTTTTGTCGTCATTGGCGACGAGCTGCCCTGGATGTCAAAGATCATCGCCCGGGAGACGAGACACCGCGAGACCGGCGACGTCGGAATAGGGCAGTGGTCTACAGAGGAGTTGCTGGACCTACAGGAAGTAGCAGCAGTACCAACAGCAGCAGCAGCAGCGGCAGCAGCAGCAGCAGCAGCAGCAAAACAGCAGGAGGAGCAGAGGTGTGATCGTATGGATTTATCGATTTTGCACTTGCTCACAATGAAGGAACAGCAACAAGCCATCGAGAGACACGTTGATCAGCAGCTTATGGCCAGGGGATACACACCGGCACGAAAATAACTAGAGGAGGCAGGAAGGAATAAGGAGAGTACGCAAGCCCAAGACAAGGAGCCTAGGAGCAGCAACCACCCCACCGCTGCTCACCCAGTGTCAGAGATAGCGAGGAAATCAACCCAAGTGCAGCAACAGCAGCAACAACAACGACAAGTTGAGACGTCTTCGTGCGTCGAGAAAGGCGACGAGCAGGAAAGGGAGCCAGTATTGGAGCTTTCGTTTGGGTGTGGTGGAAACGATGAGGAGCAGGAGGAGGAAGTAGAGAGGGTGAGAGCAGAGTCGGGAAGACCGCGGCACCTGGCGCAGGTAGCGCATCCGGGGCAACAGCATCAGCAGCCGGCATCGCAGCCGCTGCCGCAGCTACTAGCTACCTCCGCAAAGGACCCGTGGCCACCTCCAAATGGCAGCGGTGAGCGGGGCTTGGTGCTTGGTTGGCGAGACATCTCCGTCGATGGTTTTGGGATTGGTGGAGTTATGGAGGGATCTGTCGGGCGTTCGGAGCACAGCAGTGACGCGGGCGGTGGTTCGCAGAAAGGAATTGCTTGGGAGCGAGTTGGGATCGGTACGGGGTGGCCATGCAGCAGTGTAAGGAGCAAGGGACTAAGAGGACAGGGTATCCCTAGCCAGGTCAGCCTATGGAACGGGTACTCGTTTGTACTCACGTGTGTTGTTTGCTTAGAGATAGAAGAAGAGCAGCTTGATTCCGTTATCCCTGATGAACGACTGAGAAGGCCGGTGAGATGGCTAAAAGCCATCGGGAACCATCCCTGGTCCCCACCTAAGATACCGCCTTCCAAGTACTACCAATACGATTATTATACCTGATACCAGGTATTTACCGAACGTTTCCACATCATGCCAGCAGTACCATAACAATAGCCCACCCTGATGAGCCGTATATGCAGAAATATGATAAATTCGTGGAAACCCCGATTCCACGAACTGAAACATGAGTCGAAGATGCGGCTCCTCAAAATCACTCCCCACACCTCTGAACGGCAAGGCTACGAAGCCGAGCAAGGAACGTCAAAAAAGAAGAAACGTTGGAACCGAAATCCTGCAGCCATTGTACATGAACTGCCCCCCCGGCTCGAGAGCGGGGGCTCGGTAGAACTGATAAAACTGGAAAACCAGACATTCAGAAAGTGTGTCCTAAGACCCGCCCCGGCATTGAGCGGGGGGGGGTCGGCAGGACGAATTAGGCTAAAACTACCCCCAAAACCGCCCCAGAAAAAATATCAGAAAATGGTAGGCGATATTGAGAAGAAAAACAGTCCGAACCGAAAACTCGGAAAACGTCGCAAATACAAACTACAAAGAGGTTCCGCCCCAATCCCCTGAAACAACATGAGAAAAGAATCGAGCGCAGCGGCGACGCGAAAAATTCAGCTGTCCACCGCTGCGCCTCGTGATTCATCGACGTTACGCTGGACCCCCCGCGTAAACGCGCTATTAATAGCTAAATGTACTTGTAGACACCAAGAACCCCGTACAGCTCCTGTTGAAGTCGTGTAGCGCGCCGGAGAAAGAGGAAGCTTGATCAGTCCTGGGTCATCCAAAAATCGAACGAAGTAAACTCCGTCCGTTGGTGTAGTCGCGCCGATTTTCCCCAGCCACCACAGACCGTCGTCGCCCTTGTACCAGAAGTGGGCCCCGTTGGGAAGCACGGTGACACTGATCCGGCGAAGCCATTCGGCGTGCGGTACACAACCATAGCCGGGGGCCAGGAACCGTTCGCTGTTATTCCGAGAAAGCTCCCGTTGGGCAGCGCCAATCCTCATTCGACGGTACAGGCGGTTGGTTTGGCGGTGCTGGTTTGGAGTGCCGGCCCAGTATCGCAAAATTTCCCGGCGAGAGAGTCGGAGATCCATTTCCCGTTCCCAAGACGGGCGAGACAGTCCCGTCCAGTGCGTCTCGTACATCACCGCGATGACACCACCTCTGCCCCGAACCGACTGGTGTCCCGTAATTTTCTCCACTTCGAGACGTTGGAGAGGAGTGGAAACGTCGTCCTCGGTGACGTGGTAAGGGGGGGATTTCTTGGAGAAGTTGTTGAGGACGTATTGCGTCAACCCCGCAGGCAAATACTTTGGCATGTCGCCGTGGTCGTGGGGGCTTGCACAGGGCTTGCAGCGCTGTACCGACACGCGCTTGCGAGCATCAGCGCCGGGCATGTCGGAGGGCAGGTCCAGATATAGGAGCTTAGCCCCGAGAGGGGATTTGTCTGGGGTGTCCGCGGAGGAGCAAGGTCCGACTGCAAGGACTTTGTAGGGCCCCGACCAGTTCAGCGACAGCTTGGCCTTGAGGACCTTGGCGTCTGTGTCTGTCTTGGCCCCCTGACAAATGGTGGCTGCCGTATTGTACACCCACGCCCAGCCGCCAGTGACGAATTTGGGGACCGGACGCAAGGCGTCGGAGCAGGCGGAGTTGCGCCGGTTCACGCGAGCAACTGTGAGGGCGTGGTGTTCGCGAACGATGTCGTACGCGCGTTGCTGGCGGTCCGTCGCCAAGTCACAGTACGCGAGGTGGTTGCGGGCCAAACTCTGGTGGCCGGCGACGCCTGCGCGTTCAAAACTCGTGAGAGGAAGTCCAGGGACCCGACCCATGTGGACCTCGTTGGGAGCCAAACCCGTGGCAGCGCTGACCGAATTGTTGTACGCACATTCGACGTGGGGGAGCTGTTCGTCCCAGTTGTTCTGGAGCTCGTTGACGACCATCGCCAACATCTGCGCCATCGTGTGGTTCACACGTTCCACCCCACCATTGCCGTTAGGGTGGTAGGAGCTCGTGGCGATTTTTCGAACTGCGAGAAGCTGATAGACGACGTGCGAAAGCTTTGAGCAGAACTGGAGGTCGTTGTCCGAGAGTATGCTGCGGGGGCATCCCCAGAGGGGGATATACTTGTTGATGAGGATGTTGGCCGTGCCCTCAGCGGTGAACTCGGCGGCGGTGACGGCGAACATGTCGGCACGGCGACTGAAGTGGTCAGTGTAGAGCAAAATGTAAGTGTTGCCTCGGGGCGTGGTCGGAAGGGGGCCGAAGTAGTCGACGCTGACAGCGATGCCGGGCCCTTCAGGCAGGGACATCGATATGACGGGCCATCGGACCGTCAGCCGCGAGGTTTTGCGCGCTTGGCACTTCAAGCAGTGGCGTAGCCACCACCTGGTGCAGATGTTCATACCGATCCACCAGTAGAATCGTTCGAGCATTCGTAGGGTGCGCGCGGTCCCCAAGTGGCAGGAAGCTGTGGAATGACAGGCCTGCATGACCCAGGGGCGCATGAGCAGTGGTACGTAAATGCGCAGGGGCTCGTCGTTCAACAAGCAGGCTGCTCGGCCCACCGAGCGCGTGGCGTCAGGCGCTAAGGGTGGAGTCTTCCGTCGAACAAGAAGGACAAGCCCGTCGTCGGTTGTGTGAAGTTGTCCTTTGCTAGCCAGCTCTTGCACCTCCGAGAAGGAAGGGCGTTGGTGTGAGGGAAAGCAGGACAAAAAGTCGGCTGAATAGGCGTCCGGCCGGCCGAGAATGATGTAGCGTATGGCGGCGTGGCACGCGGGCTCGGCTTGTTGCTCCCGGGCCCAGTCAGCTTGCGAATAGCGCGCTGCGGAATCACCGAACTGTAGTTCGGCCGCTGCACTGAGGGCATCCAAGTCCGTCTCTGCGATGGACGGTATACCAGCGGGCGTCGGAAGTCTTAAAAGAGGAGTCCCTTCAGGCTCGGCGCAGTTGCGGTCGGACGGAATGGGTACCGTCGGGACAGGTGAGGCGGCCGGAGCAGGGGCCGTGATGACGGCCGAAGGCGGTTGTGGCCGAGGGGCTCGCGACGGGGGGGTAGCCCGCCGGGCAACTGGTTGAGGGGCCCCGCCGGGCCCAAAACCATAGTCAACAGTTGGCGGTGCGGCGCCCGTGGCAGCGGCTGTTCTTCGACGCGTCCTGGTGGAAATGCGGCCCGAGGGCGGCAAAACCGTCAGAGGCGCCGGTTTGTCGGACGGCGGAGGGGCGGACGCGGCAGGATCTGTGATCGCGGCGGAATCAGCGCCCTGTAGAGTGCTCGTCGGGAGAGGAGCATGCTGGGCGAACGTTGTCACCTCAGCGAGGGCTTCTGCAGAGCCCGTGCCGCCCTCTAAGGGTACGGCAAAAACCGAAGCGAAAGCGGTGTTGGCGGCAGGTGAAAATTCCCCACGGGCCGGACGGCTATCGACGGTAGCGACGGAAGCAGATACACGAGCGACGAATCTCCCCGAAGGAGCAGAGAGGTCGTCAATCCTCATACGTGGCCCGTGTGTGCGAAAATCGCGAAAATCGGAGGAGGTGAAGGGTAGTCCACCCAAAACCCCACAATGGGGCTCGGGCACCAGCCCACCCAAGCCGACGCCAGGGGTTGGTGAAGAGCGGGTGACGAGCCCGCAGGCTCGGATGAGGAGGATGTCCTCGTCCTCGGCAGAGGTGAGGCTGCAAGACCCACTCCGGTCGTGTTCCGTGGCTGGTTCCGGCAAGCGGGACAAAAAGTCAGCATTTCCGTTGGCGCTGCCTTTGCGGTACTTGAGTATGAAGTCGAACGCGGTGAGGAACTCAAGCCATCGCTGTACGCGAGGGTTGTGGGCTCCTACCTTGCCGATGCTCTCGAGAGCCTTGTGGTCCGAACAAATGAGGAACTTCATACCCCACAGGTAGCCTCTAAGTCGCTTGATGGCCCAGACGATGCTGCCCGCCTCCAAGTCCAGAGGTGTCCAGTGCCGCTTGGAGTCGAGGGTGCCCCGGCTGATGTAGGCGATGGGACGCACAGAGCCGTCAGGCTGTTCTTGATCGAGGGCGGCACCAAAACCGTCGATGCTGGCATCACAGTATATGTGGAAGGGGCGGGAGCCGTCGGCTACATCCTCCCAGTCGGGGAAGACCAAAATGGGGGGGTGGCGAGTTCAGCGAGAATCTCGCGTACGATGACCTCCATCGGTGGCGTGAAGACGAACTTGACCCCCTTGCGAAGGAGGGTGGTGATCGGTCGGGTTCGCTTGGACAGGTCAGGCAGGAATTTGCGATAGTACCCTATTCCGCCCATCAGGGCGCGGACTTGTTTGACGTTCCGGGGCATGGGCATTTTCGTCAAGGCTGACACTTTGTCTGCGTTTGGACGCACGCCCGCGGGCGAGATGGAGTGGCCCAGAAAATCAGCATCCGTGGCACCCAGACGTGCCTTGGAGGGGGAGAACTTGAGGTTATGCTTGCGCAGCCGCTCGAAGAGAGCCCGTATCGTCTTGACGTGGGACACGGGGTCGGAGTCGAAGACGATCACGTCGTCGAGGTAGGCCACCACTTGCCCCAATCCCTTGATAACTTCGTTGATCACTTTGACGAACCAGCCCGACGAAGCACTGCTCCCTTGGGGCCTGAAGAGCCACTCATAGAGGCCCGTGGGAGTGCAAAAAGCTGTAAGAGGTACGGTGTCCTTGTGCGCGGTGATCTGGTGGAACGAAGAAACCAAATCAAATAGGGAAAACACCCGGCCTTTCCCCAAAGAGTCGAGGACTTGGTCCACACGGGGGATGGGCTGCTGGCTGAGGGTGCTGATCTGGTTGAGCTTTTTGTAGTTGACAGTGATCCGAACGCCTCCAGTCTTCTTCGCGATGACCACCAGCGGGCTCGAATACGGAGAAGTCGAGTGCTGAATCAGCCCTGCCGCAAGGTACTGATTTAGAGTGGCTTCCAACTTCCTTGGCCATGATGGGATTTATGCGGTGTGGTCTGGACGTGACCGGCGCGCTACCTTCCGGGACCGTAATCACGAAAGGCATCAGGGAGCAGGAACCAAAATCCGTCTTGGACTTGGAGAAAACGTCAGGAAATTCGCACAGGACGTCCCCCACCTGCTCGATGGCTGCCGGGGTCCAGTCTGGGCCGTAGAGATCAAACACCACTGCTCGCAGATGCTGAGGGAGGCGCGCCCAGACGCGCAGGAACGAAGATCGTTGTTCCGGTGTCAAGCGTCCAAGCAAGGCCGGCGACGGCGAGGCTGGGGGTGTTACTGGCGCGGAAAGTGGCGCCGTTACAGCAGAGACCGGGGACACCTGAGGTAACGCAGGGGGGTGCTGTAGAGCGGCCAATGGGACGCTCATCAGTGGAGCGTGGGCGACGCCGAGGAGGTCGCCAGGCTCAAGATCTGCAACCCCAACGAGGGGGAGAACTTGTCGTCCGGAGGTGACAAAGTGCTCCTCAACTGGGGGGAAATCGGGCTGGGGTAGCATTTCGACCAGGTAGTGCCCAGTGAGCGCCGGGGATCCATTGCTGCGTACCAAGTTGACTGCGAGTAGCTGTGGTTCATCGGACAGGGTGGCGCCCGTGGCGCCGTCGTAGCGGAGGTGGAAGCCTCCACCTGAAGCGACGGGGTCGATGGCGTAAGCCGGTACGCCTGACGAAGCGTGGTGAACAAGCTCCAGCTCACCGAAGACTCGGAGATCCGGCTCACGGGGCGGCAAGGAGCGGTAGGAGCGGCGATTAAAACGCATCCAGCTGTCGCGGCCTAGCAGCACCGCGTGCCGCATCACCGAAGGGGGAACCACACAGGCCCAAACTGCGAGGGAGCACGTAGGCTCATCGGTTCGGAAAAACTGGACGCTCAGGCGTATGCTCGTCGAAGTTTGGAGGGGGGCCGATTCCCCAAACCCTCCCCAAGATCGCGAGACGCCTTTTTGCTCGCACGCGGGCGACGCCGCCCCAACGGATATCATGCGGTCTAGTACGTCGCTCCTGATGAAGGTTTGTGGGGAGCCGGTGTCAAGAAGAGCGACGCAACCGAAAGGCGCGAGAGCACTTGCTCCACTGTGGATCGCGATTTTGGTGGTAAAAGATGCGTCATCGAGGGTAATTGTGCCCCCGACGAGGCACGGCCCTTGTTCTGACAGCGAGAGGGAGGGGTCAACTCCAGGTGAGATTGCCAAGACCTCGGAGCTGTGGTCAGCTGGCGCGTCAGAAAAGTAGGTCGAAAACTCCGGAGGAGGACCTGGGCAAGCGCGGGCCATCGCCAATGGGCGAGACGGCGCTGGAGCGATCTCATGAATTCCGTCGGGTGAGGAGGGAGTGCAAAATTGATGAGAGGAGGCGGGGTGTGCCAACCCGGCCTCGCTTGCGCGAAAAGTGTCGCGGACGGTGGAAAGAGCTTTCCCGAGCAAATTCTTCCCTTGCCATCGGCGGGGATCTTGGGCCTCGGGGTCGTCCGCCCGGAGACCGATGCCCCAACCGGTGTCGAAAGGGCTGGCTTCCGCCAAAAGCTTGGAGCCAGTGCTCATAAGGTGCTGTTTCATTGCCGAGTTTTGTGTGAACTTGGCAAACGAGCCTGCCAGGACGGCGTCTTCCCGAACGCGGTCCCAGGTGGCGCCGTCGAAGTTACGCACGGCTCGACCGATGCGTTTGTGCTCGCGCGGGTCAGGCGAGGACATGATTCGAGCCGCTACGTCGTGGTCGTGAAAAAGGCGAGCCTTTTCAGCCATCACATACTGCTCCGCACAGCAATATGAGACGTCGTCAACGACGAAGGACGAGGGAGACCATTGCGAAAAATAGGAGGGGGGTTGCCAGAACAGCAACGCCTGCTCCGTTGAGTACTCGAGGGTAGGGTCAAAGACTGACGGTGCCGAACCGCCGGTGGCCGCTGTAGCGGTATGGGGGGGCGGCAGTGTACTTCTCTGAGACTACTGGGCCCCTGGTGCACGAGACGAGTCCGATCCCACGTATACTGGCTCGGTGACACCATCGCTCGAAGGCGAAAAATGGCCAGAAGGTTCTCTTACTGCGCCCGATGGTCTCTCTCTGGAACCAAGGGGGGCAGGGGGCTCTGAGCCCGTTCTGCTTGACGAGAGTTGCGATTCTTCCGATTTTAACGGGAATTCCATCCGGTTGGCCTGACCGGAGGCCGTGGAGTCACCACGGGCTCGTCGGGCAGTGTCAGGTTTCTCCTGCTCCACTGCAACCGAAGGAGCATGGCGCACGCAGGGTAGCGTGCGCGAAGTCGAATGGGGGCCTGCAGACCCAGAAGACGACTTCAAAGACGGAGCTCGGGTGGGTGGCAAAGTGTCCTCCCGAGAGGGCTTGGCCCCTGTAGATCTGCTGGGGAAGGGCGATGAGGTAGCAAATCTTATCGGTTCCTCCTTGACGGAAAAAAGGGAGCGGCCTCCGTTATTGCAAGGAAACGCCGAGTCGAGCTTCGACCGAGATCTCGGGGTTTCGGTGTTGGCCTTCCCGCACCTCAAACCGACCGCCACCGCATGGCCGGGAGGTGAAGGAGGGGGACACCCTCGCGAAGATGAGCGACGCGCAGGCGCAGCACCCTTGGTGCTGTGCGGCGTGTGGCTCGGGGGAGCGGCGCGGTTCGCGCTGGCTCCCTTGCCAAGGCTGAGGGGGGCGGCGCTCGAGGCGCCAGCTCCCGTCGCCTGATTAGTGCCGTGGTCGAGGGGGACGGCGCTCGAGGCGCGGGTTCCCGTCAACGGCGAAGCGGCACTTACTGCGCGGGCTCCTGTGCCCCGGCGGTGGGGAGCGGCGCTCAGGGCGCAGGCTCCCGTCACGGGTTTGCGACCTTGAAAACATGTAACAGGTGGCGGGGGGCTTGGTGGGCTCGCAGCAGGTGTAGATGTGGATGTGTCGTTGTGCCGCCCGGGTATACGGGGCGACGAGCGGGGGGCAGAGCCCGCAGGCGGGACACGAGCATCTTGTGAAATTAACAATATTTCTCCCGGTAATGCTGGCGGTGGGCACGTGGGAGGGGCCGTACCACCGTCGACCTGTCAGTTGCCGGCGCGGAAGGTTCCTGGCTGGCGTCCGTTCGGGTTTCCATCCGAATTATGACAGGCACCATAGCGAATGCCGGCGACGTGAGCAGGGGCAGAAGAGGCGGGCGAGGGCGGGACACCGCCGTGTTTGTCAGAGCCGGCCTGACTGTAGCCTGCGTGTGTGTTGTGGTCGTCGCTGTGTTTGTTCTGCTGGCCGTGGTGGTGCCCTCGCGAGTTTCCGGAGCGACGTATATTTTTCTTGTTGTGGCTGTTCGAGCGAGAAGGCTTTTCCTCGCGTCGGTAACGTATCATGCGAGCTTGCCAACGCCGGAACGCGGCACCACCGTCCCCGAGTTGGCCGAGATCGTTGTTCAAAAGGCCGCTCTTGTTGCTGAAGTTGGATGCACAGTGTTTGAGCGAGTGTGTGTACTCATGGCAGTTGAGGCAGCGGCCTCTGTTGGCGCTCAGTTGAGCTGCACGTTCGGACGACGAGAGCAGGCCGCCCCACAGGCCAGGGTCCTCGGTGTGAATAGACATGCAAACCGCGTGAACTTCGGCATAGTGGAGTTCGTCTAGGGGCCAGGAATTGTAGGAATTGTCAAGCCACGGGTCTGTGCAGTCGGAGATGGCTTGGTTGACATTCATGATGATCGGACTGTTGCGCGACCCCGTCTGCCATGAAGGTGAGGGGGAATGCGTCCGGCCCTGGCCGCGCCCATTATTCGCGGGCCGGGCCCCTGACAGGGCGGAAGTTCGCGCACCCGTCGAGGAAGTAGGAAGAGAAAATAATTTTTCGCCGTTGATGGCAGGTGTCTTGTTATTGCCAAGAGTCTGAAAAGCTAACCACATAGCGTCCAAAGAGTCGAATGGCCTCGTCGACGTGGCCAAAACGCCGGGGTACAGCGTGGGCATCAAGCTGGGGTACTGCTCATTTACCGCCATCCTAACCACTTCCAAAACCGTCCCAACCCCCGATGCCAGTACCCGTTCAGAGCCTGTCGCTAGTGAGACTACCACTCGGAACGCTCGGCTAAAATCACAGAAGGGGGTTCCGTTAGGCACGCCAAAGCTATGCAACTTGGCGTAGCACGCCCCCGTGTCGGTGTTGTCGAAGTGGGTGTTGAGCAACCTCAGGAGGAGCGCGAACGCCGCCGGCCCCGTGGCTCCGCTGGCGAGGGCTCCCGACACCTGGCGAAAAAAATCATCCATTACAGCAGTGAGGGAGGCGGTCGTGGGTTTGTCAGGCATTACCGCCCGTTCAAAGCTCTTTTGAAGGGGGTACTCCCAGCCGGGGACCCACACGGCCGCTTTGATGCCTTCGTGGTTGGATTCGTCGCACTTTACGAGAGTATCAGACGTGGAGAGTTTAGCCGAACGAGTGAGCTGCTGTGCGGCTTCCGACGGGTTGATCGAGGAGGGGAAAGGAAGGATTGATATGCGAGCTATGTCCTTGATACCTAGGTGCTTGTACGCGCGCTTGACGTCTGCAGTATGCGTGGTCGCGGCGGCTGCGGCGGCGGCTTCAATCGCAGCTGAATGAGCGTGGGCTATGTTCGACGACACCGGCATGGCGCGGGTGTCGGAGACGGACAGGCGCTCAAGGAGTTCGGCCGAGGCGGAAACATCTACCAATGAGGGGATCACTTGCCTCTTTCCTCTGGCGACGGTGACCTCTGGGACGGTGGAACGCCTCCTGTTGTCCGTGAAGTAGCAGAGCTGCTTGAGCTGCTTGTCCGTGGTCTCCCCGCGATCGGTGACGTGGCCGCTTCTCGTCACTTCGAAGAGTGACGACCCTTGCCGTTTCTCCGTTTCCGCGTGGTGCGTCGCGGCGGGAGCTGCCAGAACCCGAGGCAGTTTCCTCCATGGCGTCGAGGTCCTTGGCCACGATCGAAGTGGCGTTGGCGTTGTCGTTGTGCACTTTGATTGTGTGACGAGAAAGTCTGCGGGTTCGACGCCAAGTGTAGGATGCTAGGTATAGATGGACAGGGTCATCCCTAGCCAGGTCAGCCTATGGAACGGGTACTCGTTGGTACTCACGTGTGTTGTTTGCGTAGAGATAGAAGAAGAGCAGGTTTATTCCGTTTTCGCGTGATGAACGACTGAGAAGCAGGCGGAGATGGCACAAAGCCATCGGGAACCATCCCTGGTTCCCACCTAAGATACCGCCTTCCAAGTACTACCAATACGATTCTTATACCTGATACCAGGTATTTACCAAGGCGTTTCCACATCATGCCAGCAGTACCATAACATATGCCTTGCCTACTACTACTACTACTACTACTTACTACTACTACTACTACGCTACTATTATTGCTGTCACGTACTGGTGCCTGCTGCATACTGATTCCACACTGCCGTTGTTTTATTGTGGGTGGTGGGTGGATCGGTTGGTGCGTGTGTCGTTGGTTGGTGCGTACGCGTACGTACGTACGTACGTGGTTCGGTGGGTGGTCGGTCGGTGGTTGGGTGGGTGGGTGTGAGTGAGTGGGTGTGGGTGAGTACGTGAGTGGTGTGAGTGGGTGTGGGTGGGCGGGTGTCGGTGGGTCGGTTGGTACGTGGTTGACTGCGTGTGTCAACTTGCCTGATCAGTGCATTTTGCGTTATATCATAGTGTGTGGATCGTGGCCCAGATATTATTTGGTATTTTTGTTTGTGCCCGCTATTATACCGGCCCCGCCCTGGCATGGTTCGGGATACCACTGTTAATAGTACGTATATAATACCAGGTTGTGCATGTGGCTCTTTCTGTATATGCGTGTGTATGTGTAACTTACTACGTATAAATTGGCTTTTGTTCTTCGATACAGTATCACTTACCATCAATATGTTTTTATTATTAATAAATACATATACGTACGTGTATATCCGCAGTAAAAGGAGCCGGTACGATAAAATTCCGGGTTGGTCGTCTACTCGTACATAAAAAAAACGGAATCTTGAATAATGCGGTTTGCGTGTAGAACAAAAAAGCATGTACTGGTTGGTATGGTATGTGCACGTGACAAAAAGGGCATGGAATCCTGGAAAAATCGCAGCCCCGTGAGACATGAGTTGGGCACGGCCGAGACCGCCCTTGGCAGAGTAGGCAGAGCAGGGGTCGGCGAGCACGATGAGGGAGTTGCGTGTCGCCGGGTGGACGTCATCGCCAGTTATCGCGAAAAGGGCAAAAATCTACGTCTAAGAAAAGCTGTCGAGCTCTCTCCGAGCAGCAGCTGCAATTTTGTACATGTATTTATACGAGTAAAGCTACTTGTAGTGGGTATCCCGATTTAAGAGCGGCCAAGCTAAGAGCATTCGGGATTTAAGTGCGGTCAAATCGGCATGTCCCACCTACCGGTCGGTGTGCTAAACTCTATATATTCCCCATTACAGGTAAGAGCGTTGTTTAGTTAAGAGCGACTGTTTTGGCTTAAGATTGTCACGGGGTGTCCACTAGCCGCTCTACTCTAACTGTACCTGCGAGCGCAAGACTTGATAGATGTTGGATACTGGTACAAATCAAACAAAAAAACAGATGTGAAACAGCAGTATCAATTGCAAAAAAAAAAGTAGAAAAGAGCTGAAGGTGAGTTTCGAACCAGCCTGGGCTAGTCAAAACGTCAAATGACAGACGCACGGGCAAAAATGACCCTTTTGACAAACGCCTCAAACCACCCATTCTAAATACCACGGAACTCCACACCTCATCCCACACGCACAACGACACCCGCGGGCTTCAACTCTGTCCACTGCTGTCCACAGCTACCACCCACAGCCTTGCTGCAACACCGAAAGAGTTCCCAGCTGTTCAGAGGGTGAACCCTCCTGCCAACCCCGGGCCCTGTGTATGATAGCGCTCTCTCTAGCATACGCGTGTTTACTCGTAGCTGTGGTACCAGCAACCAGCAGCAGGCAGCAGCAGCAGCAGCAGCAGCAGCAGCAGCAGGAGTAAACCTTGAAAGGCATGAAAGGCATGCCTCAAGGATCGGCGAGCAAGGCGCGAGGTGCCAGTGGCTCTAGCTCTGGCGCTGGTTCTGGCTCAGGCGCTGGTACTGGTGGTGGGTCGGGCGCTGGGTCTGGCTTATCGACGGGCACATCAGATGGAGCGAAGTCAGGTTTGGGGTCATCAGGGTCCTCCTCCGCTGGACGAGATCGGTCGGAAGCGCAGAAGGCGATGGATACGCAAATCATAGGCCCTTTCCTTGATCACGGCGGATGCGAACTGCGGCTCGTCAACGTAACAGCTACTGCCAATATGGGGTGCCCGATCGACTTGAAGACGGTGGTCATGAGGGCACGCAACGCCGAGTACAACCCGAAGCGATTCTCTGCCTGCGTAAGTGACGATTTTTGTTGTGCAATCCATCGCCGTGTCGTACTCGTATACTACTGCTTGCTACGTACGCGTATACTACCGGTAGTATAATAGCGGTATGATACGTACAGCAGTACTGCTTGCTGCTGCTGCTCCTGTCTGCTGATGTACGAGTACAGCAGTACTTGTATTGCCTGTTCTTGTACGTAGACCTAACGTACAAGACACTGGGAAGAAACGGCTGGAGCAACGTCACTGCCTTCGCAGGGTGCAGTTGGTTTCATGGCTCCAGCACGTTTTGCCTACGTACGGATTGCTTCGCTGTTCGTCGAAAGTGGGCGCTGTTTTTTTACATGTCAGCAATGTAACGGCGTAGCGGTATCAAAATGCAAAATGTATGAGGCGAACGAACGTAGATTTGAAATGTCACGCACACCAAAATGTCACACACACCGCAAGTACCGGTCCGAGTATTCCAAAAACCTGTGTACGAATTGGGCTGGGCACTGGCTCGGCAGTATGTACTGGCAGGAGTAATCTACTGGCAGTACAGCAGTACAGGACACCTATTAATAATAAGAAACAGGAAATCTGGTCCAGGGCTGGATTTCTTATTTGAGAGAGGGTGCATTCTACACTAATTTCAAGATAACGACTCCCGAATTTCGTATTTCCCTTCAAATCTCAGCCTGGCTTTCTTATTAGCCTGTTTCTGATGAGTGAGGTGTACTACTGCTGTACTGCTGTACGAATAAACTGGTAAAACTGACTGATTAAGCCTGCCAGTGGATGCTGTCAGCTGCCAGTCGATTTCATGTTACGTATATACCCGGTATGTACGTCCAAGAAACACAGCAAATTATAGTAAGGAAACCCATGATAAGGCGTTTCGGTAGGAGAGAGGAATTAGAGAGGGGGGGAGTCCGCGAACACCATGAATGAAGCCCAAGGGTAGGAGCTAGGCCCAGGCCTTTAAGGCACGCCGCAGGCGCAAATAGGCATATGGAGATAGGCCCGCCGCAGGCGAAAAAAATTGAAATAGGCACGTAGATAGGCAAATGCCTGAAATGCCTTAAACGTGCCTATCTATGCCTGAAATAATGCCTTAAACGTGCCTGAAACCGTCAAGGCACATCCCACACTAATTTCAAGTAGTTTTAGGGTTTCAGGCATAAATGCCTATCTTGCTCAATCCCATACTAATTTCAAGTAGTTTTGGGTTTCAGGCATAAATGCCCATCTTGCTTCCTATCTTGCTCAATCCCACACTAATTTCAAGTAGTTTTGGGTTTCAGGCATAAATGCCTATCTTGCTCAATCCACACTAATTTCAAGTAGTTTAGGGTTTCAGGCATAACTGCCTATCTTGCTCAATCCACACTAATTTCAAGTAGTTAAGGGTTTCAGGCATAAATGCCTATCTTGCTCAATCCACACTAATTTCAAGTAGTTAAGGGTTTCAGGCATAAATGCCTATCTTGCTCAACCCAAAACTAATTTCAAGTAGTTTAGGGTTTCAGAGATAAATGCCTATCTTGCTCAACACACGACTGCTGTAACACATTTTGAACTGCACCTTCGTTTTCGGAGACGAACCACTAGACGAACTACTTGGAATTAGTTAGCATTTTCCCTTTGGAACTGCACACCTGCGTTTTTCCTATGATACTTGATTGAAGTTGGAAGTTTCGGACCAACGAAATGGCAGAAAATAGCTAATAATTACGATTACTATACTGCTGTACAGCGAAGTAGCTTAAAAACATATGTATACTCGTATATAATACTTGTAGAATACAACAGCAAACAAGACTGCAGGTGTGCGCGTTACCTACTACTACTGTAGCAATATATTCACCAGAATAATGGTGTACGGCGCTACGCAAATTTCCTCTCGAGACTCGACTAGGTATTTTGTACTGCCTCAACGTGAACCATCGTACGGTTATGCCATCATTCATCGTCGTGTACGGCTTGGGAAAGCTACACTCCCGCTTGTGTTTTTTGGCCTCCGCGAAGTGTTGCGTACCGTATTAATAATGGAACGGGGGACGCTCTCTAAAGCCATAACTCATACCAGTACGTATGATATGTATGAAACAAAACGAGCTTTGATTCACAATGTTAATAACAATAAATCATCAATTTCGAATCCAAACCTTGTGCATGCGCGGGCGAGCAAATCATCAAGCCCCAGCGTTGGTTCTGTTCTGCCCCATCACCCTTCAGCGATATGATCGGTCGATTCATCGGACACAAAAACCACAAGAAAGCACCATCCAAATCATTGAAAGCCCGTTGCCTAGTCTACATCGTTCCGTGAAGAGCTTGCGTATCAGAAGACGCCAAGCGAGAGTGTTGTTCTACGTCACCCAATGACCCTCACTTGACGGCACACTACTACGATTGGTGTTGACCGTTGACCCCTCTCTACCGCAATCTACGAAACTGCTGGTGGTGTGTGCGTACTTCCTTCTTCACCGGGCATGGTGCCTGCCACCCAGAAGGTCGTATCGTGATACTCTGGGACGACACCATCCCTGGCTGTTAGCAGAGCTGTGGCCGCGCGGGATGCCTTGGCTGTGCGCTGTGCGTCTGTGGGTGCACTGATGCACTGTGTGACCGCGTGACCGCAAAAAAAAACACAACAAATAACTCCCTTTCCCCTAAATTTGGGAGTTCCAATATAACGGCGTTATTTTTGTATGCCTTTTTTGTCATTTTGACATGCCTGGCCGTGCCTGAGAAAAGATAGGCAAGATAGGCACAAAAATCGCGTTCAGGCACGCTGTTTTCAGAAAAGGTCATTCAGGCATTATTTCAGGCATGCCTTAAAGGCCTGGGCCTAGTAGGAGCGATGGACTATGTACCATTTACTCCTGTAGTACGAGTATGAGGGCGTGTCTTAACTTCAAATCGCGGGCATTGGAACGGAACGAACGTAAAATTATTTGCCTGAAAAAGTGGTGCTGATTGGATATTGAGAAAAAAAACACACGAACAGATTCCAAGCGTTCCAAGCTGTCCGTAAAATTGTAAAGAGGAATCGTATCTGTCAAAACCAAAACAGTAATCCTTGCACAAGTTGTCCGAGTACCTTGGAGTAAAGTCCCGAGTATTGGAGATAAATTACTTCAGGTACTTCGTGTACTCGGAGTATTTCGGGGTTCGATACTCCGGATACTGCTCGTACTCGGAGTATTTCGGGTATGAACACTCTCGATACTGCTTTACTCGGAGTATTTCGGGGTCCGATACTGCAGGTACTCCTTGTACTCCGAGTATTTGGGGCTTCAGTACTGCTCATACTCCAAGTACTCCGAGTATTCAGGCCGTTAATACTCCTATACTCTTAAGCACTCGGAGTACGAAATGTCCTCGATACTCGGAGTATACTCGGAGTGTGAAGTACGTTAGGAGCATCCTTGCATCATTTTAAAGACTCGGCCGTCATTCCTCCCAGGTCCTGGGAACATGTGACTGGCGTGTATAGCATTTAAAAATTCACAGATGCTCCCATTACCTCGGAGTATAATTAGAGTATTTTCGAGAAAAAAATACTTCAGGTACTTTGTGTACTTGCAGTATTTCGGTGTCCAATACTCTCGATACTCGGAGTACTCCGAGTAATTTAGATGTTTTTACTCCGAGTAATGCTTGTACTCGAGTATAAATACTGCTCATACTCCCAGTACTCGGAGTATTTGGGCCTTCAGTACTGCTCATACTCCAAGTACTCCGAGTAATTAGGCCACCGGTACTCTAATACTCTCAGTACTCGGAGTCCGAAAAATACTCGATACTCCGAGTACGAGTATCGAGTATACTCGGACAATCTGTGAATCCTTGTTCAGCAGAACCGAACGGCCCACTTGGAACGAGATTTACGGCAGTTGATTGGTGCTGGAAGTGTAAGTGTTGCAACTGGTTGCGACATTTGCTGGGAGGCCCACCAGGGCATGAGGCAACATGAGATGACATGGGAGCGCGATGGAGCACGTGCAGACGCCGCAGGTCTCGCCTGCGGTAGGAGCCACGCGATACGGCCATGGCCTGTACAGGAGGCTCACGAGGGAAAAATTCGGGTGGCGAACGAGACTGTGGCGATAGGTATCTAGCAAAAACGCTGGACCGATGTTCACAGAAGCACCAGGATGCCTCGTCGAGCCGCGACGGCGATATTATAACTTCTAGATTTGTCCCGAGGGTGCCACTTGGACGTCTAGCACTGCTTGGTCTGAGGCATGCCAGGCGCTCTATTTGCGTGTGAAGCTATCCTCTGTACCAGGAGCACTCGCTGCCTACGTGACGGTACCCCTGTCCTAGAGTCCAGCTGCACAGTCCCGAGGCAAATTTCATGGGTTACTTTCTGTTGCGGCCTGTTCCAGGATCGGGTGCCTAAAAAACCGATCGGACACAAACCGCAAAAACAGCATGGAATGGAACGAACGAACGCGAATAATCTCGTTCCGTTCCAGCCATTCCAAGCTATCGAATGGAGTTAAGACACGGCCTGAGAGTGTTTTACGGACGCCTTCAGGAACGAACATGAAATGTGCAAAAGAACATGCTCACATATTCGCCAGGCGTTCCATGTATTTTGTACCGTACGTGGTATTTATTTTTTCCACACTACTGTTTGCTGTGCCGATGACCGCAACGGGGCTCAATACTATTAATAGTGTGTATCATTTTTAACGGGGGTACTATTTGTACCGGGGGTGGTTGTGGCATTGCCCGATTGTGATGGGATTTGAAGCGGAGACGCAAAGTTTTTTTTCAACACATCGCACGGGTTTTACTCAGACCTATGGCCATACGAAAACGCCATACAATTAAAGCGAAACGAAGAGTATTATTAAAACCCATAGAATTAAAAAAAATCGAAAGGCAGGACTCGAACGACGGACTTGGGCGTACAGAGTCGAGACTTCTACATACCACTTGGCCAAAATCCCGGGTGGGGGTGGTAGTGTACCACCCCCGGAAAAAAACGCCTTCCAAAAACAGAGGACAGGAATCAAATACCGGAAAGGAAACGCCTCCGATTTTTTTGGAAACCCCTCCCTTCCCGAGGATCCGGCAAGTCTAAAATCACACGGGACAGAAAACGCCAGCCATCTACCAATCAAATCGCTGTATTAACGGGAGCCACGCCAGCTATCTACCAATAAAATCGCTGTATTAACGGGAGCCACGCGAAATCACGCCGCACACCAATAAGCTCACAGCCCACAGCACGCAAACACCGCATCACTCACGCGACAGCCATGCGACGATTGACCTTCGATCTCGACAAATACTCAACCCACGATTAACCCACTTCGTACCGGGCAAGGCCAGTGAATGTACATGGCGATCTTGAAGGTATACTTGCGACCCGTAGTCTAGGAGGCGAGGGGTTGCCTGCCGCGTCCCATGGTCTTCGTCTGAACCTTTTAAAAGTTCTGTTTTTGGCCATCGGAGAGGAATCGAGAGTTTTTTCGTCTGTTTCCAACACATTGGCTGCCAAATACATGTTTATCCGACGCCTGGCCGGCGCCCGCCACATACTATCCACCGAAAGGGGAGCACTGTGACACTAGGGTGGGTCGGAGCCTCTAACCAGTGCGATCCGTGCAGATTTCATGACGCAGTCGCTGGGTTTGTCGATCGATGTCAAACATGAAAAACGGTCTATTTCTTGCGATCAGCGAGATATCAAGATTTGTTGTCGTCTGTTTTCTGCACACCAGCGGCCGAATGTTTTTTTACCAGACGCCTGACCAGCCCACGCCACGTATCACCGACCAAGGTATGAGCACTGTAAGACTAGGGTGGGTCGGAGCCATTAACCAGCGTGATTCGTTCAGAGCTCATGACGGGGTCGTTGGATTTGTCGATCGATGTCTACCGAGGATTCTCATAAAAGACTAAGAGCTGTCTCCAGAACCTGCCAGAACAGGAGTTTCACGAGTATTGCGCGCTTCGCCCGCGTAATTATAGTCCCCGTAAGCTGTCCCGTAGCATCTAAAATTTGCCGAGGATCCCCCGCCATCCCGGGGAGCGAGCGATCCGTCCCCGGGAGGGCACTTTCCCACACCCCCCGCTCGCGAAGTTCGACGGCGGCCCTCGGTCTTTCGCGGAGGGCTGCTGTGTGAAGCAGGCGTGGCGTGGCCTCGCGGCCGCGAGAGGTCGGCTGGCGCTCGGGAGAGCCGGTGTTCCGTGAGGTATACTGACACACACAGACAGAGATGTGAAGAGTCATTTGAACATCACCATCACCAGTATTAGTAAAGATTGAGGCTGCCAGTGCCCAGCTCTATCATTTCTGGTATATGTATCATACGTACGATGATACTGCTAGTATACCCAGTATACGTACGTAGCCAGTACGGCTACCTCAGAGTACGCACATACCCAAATAGCAAACTACTGGGTATATGCCCAGAGATTATTTGCCCAACTTACTGGGTACGCCCAGTGAAGTATGGTATGCCTGAAATTGCTAGTAACTCATAGCAGTAAACCATGCTCACGTATTACCGTAGTACGAACTGGTACTCTCCGTAGTCTGACGACCTTTGGAGTGTGACAGAGTAGTAATCGTAGTGCTAGTGTTGGTACTCGTGCAGTAGGGGACAACACTTTTGCGAACAGGTGGAGCAGTACGAGCAGTACTCTTTTGCCCCACGCTATGCGTATGAAGTGTACGTACAGCAGAGTATGAAGTGGCAAGCGCCGCCAGTGAAAACTGAAAACTGAAAACTGAATCTGCCTTCTCTTTTTTAGTGACAGTCTGTCGACGACGCCGACGGTCATCATTCAAAGCTTGGATCATGTATTAGTATTGCCTGTTTCTACCCCACACTTTCTTCTCGACTACAGTTACGGATTTGCTGTGAAGTAGGTGTGTGATGCGTTTGTTGTCGTTGGGTGTCGTCCAAACTATAGACGTACTATTCGCCGTCCCACTTGAAAATCTTTTGTAGACGTACTCTTCGGCGTTGCACTTGAAGATCTTGGTGAGCTCTTCAAGGGCAACGGCGAAGAGTACGTCTGCAGTTTGGACGACACCCAACGACGAAAACGCATCACACACCTACTCCATTCCAAATCCGTAGCTGCAGTCTGTGGTCGAGAAGAAGGTGTGGGGCAGTAACAGGCAAGACCGATACATATGACGTTGGCGTCGTCGACAGACTTCTCACTACGAAGAGGAGGCAGATTAACCGGAAAACGGGTTAATTCATTACCTGACTGCGTCGGCTTGAAAATGATACGTACCTACGTAGCAGTTTTAAGAAATCGAAAACTTGGCCCAGGCCCTGACTAAGAGCCCCTGGAAAATCCGTAAACCCCGTACGAGCCACCGGCGGCCCATCTCACACTTTTATGTTAACCTATCTCAAATGCATTACAATGGCGTTTATGGTATTTTCAGAGTTTATCTTCTTATTCAACGTCTGGGTGATATACATGGGAAGGGTCGATTTCGGGGTCGAAACACCAAATGAGCACAAGGGTGCCAGGCACATTTGTATTGGGAGGCTAACCTGTGTTTTGGAGCACAAGGGTGCCAGGCACGTTTGTATTGGGAGGCTAACCTGTGTTTTGTTTGCGGTGGCTCCAAATTTGGCGTTCTACATGTAGCTTGCACATAATATATTTCGAAGCGTTCACAAAACAAAAATAAAAGTTAGCAAGAAGTTGAAACGTTGTTTGCCCACACTTACCCTCAAACAACCGATATTTCGATGATAGCTACCAGGTATATACGAAGTATAGGCGTATGTACAATATCCATCGGCCTGTGAGGGAGACCTCCGTTTTCCTTACTGTACGTAGCTACTATTATTAATAGTAAGATTACGAGCTCGGAAAACCCTCCGTTCTGTCGTTTCTTTCTCCCACGTTTCTGTGGGATTATTACCGTAGATGTTGCACTTGTGGTCTCGCACTTCGATTTTCTTCAACATGCACCAGCAATAGTTAGCAGCTCGGAATAACCTCCCTTCTAGCATCGTTGTCCTGCGCATATATTTTGAATATTTGTCTTTCGACATTGCACTATTTTAATACGGTACAACGAGACGCCTGGTGCTTTCGTCGTTGGAATACGTACTTTCCTTTCTAATACATATTGCACTACGGTACACCGAGACGCCTGGTGCTTCCGCCTAGTGGGCCACGCGGGCATCCACCCAGAGGGTCACACGCGCCTTCCTTCGCTGGTCTGTGAAAGCTTGTGGGGCAGGTTCTGCATCAGGCGGGCTCTTTTTCGCCTTGATAATTCCAAGATTAGGCCGCATGTGGTACCGCCATGGAAATTATAGTCGGACACACTGCCGTACGAGTACGTGGCTATGCATCAATCAGCATACCAGAGCTATGATGATACAAAGTATATGCGTATTGGCATAGTCACGACTGAGCAGCATATCGACCTCGCGTCCACCGCACTGCTGTTGTATCGTATCCATCCGGATACGGAACTCCGTGGCGCTTTCAGCCCGTTGGTGCTTGAATCTCTCTGCAGGGTGTAGGGTGTTTTCGTTATTCCTCTGATTGCACCCCCTAACTCTCAACCATGGGAAGTATCTGAATGCACCTCTTCGTACTACTGTCGCACTGGTCTCGGTTTGACTTCATCATCGACCATTATGGGCATGTGCGGAACCACAGGCGGGCGTCAGCGCGCCGCGGCGAAGCCTGCTTATACATACCTGCAGTGTGTATGTGATTAATTACTACTACTCGTATATCATCTGCCGCAAGATGTAAAGGTTCAGCAATATGTTGAGCTGTTATACAGCGATTCACATACTATGTTGCAGTAAGTTTCAGAATATCTAATAGCCCCTCCCTGGACGTTTAGTACTGCCTACTGCTTGTAGCGTCTCCTCGATCTATGCATGTTACAGACAGTTGAACCTCGGACGAAAATCCCCTCGACGTTCGATTGCATCCCAATTGTCCATGACGGATCTTGTTTTTTTTCGTTGATCGTTGATGCCTCCTACCTTCGCACCAGATAATCCGGCTGATCAACAAGGAAGAGCCCAAGGCGACGGCTCTGGTGTTCAAGACGGGCAAAGTTGTCGTCACAGGTGCCCGCAGCAACGCTTCTGTGGACTACGCGTGCAAGACGTTCGCTCGCATCCTGGGAAAGCTTGATGACCAAAGGAAAAACGGACCGTTGCACAAGATCACTTTCAAGTGAGCGGTGTCAGTCTACGAGTATTTCACAGCTGTAATGATCCTCGTAATGACTGGACGTGTTATACTGACTTTTGTATGTATCGCGCTGGGGGGGTACATTTACCATACACCGCACTTGAAATCTGTTGTCATTTCAGGCACTCCGAAGGTAGAGTTGATGGCTTGCGCAACGTTACCGACGTAGAAGGAGCACCGGATGCATGTTTTGTAGTCTCGTGAGTCTCTTTCCTGCAAAGTAAAAAAAAACGGCAGCAGCTGCTATTTGTGTACTTGCTGCAAACCAAAAGAACAAAATCCATTCAGGATGTACGACAATCTATACTCCGGAGAGCAAGGCATGATATTGTCGCCTTGACGGTACCGTGACAGCAGTGTGTACGTACCGGCATCTCTTTGTTCTCTTCAGACGATACTGTCACTGTCACTGATAAGTTGATAAGCCGTTAAACCACGTTGTTGCTCTGGTTTCGCACCTACTACTGGCTACTTGTGCGAGTAGATACTAATACGTTACAACAGCCTTTTACCGCTCGTTCCCTTTTACTGCTGGAACAGCAAACATATTATTTGTATTAGTAGTGTTGATTACAGCGGGCACGTAAAACAGAAGACCTGGTACTCCTGTGGCTATGCATGTGTGGACCTAACCAGGCTTGCAATCTTGAATACACGAGAGAGAAAACATATGTGGCGTCTAGATCAACACCGACAAAAATAGCGAAACGTTGAATTTGCGAATTTGTTTTCACAGATCATTTTGTTCGAAAGCGTACGTGCGCCGCACACTGTCGTGTGCACAGTGGCGGACGCTTGTACGAGCACAGTAACATTGCTCACCAGCGTGGATCTCGTGTTGGAGTTGCCTAGTTTTTGTCGATGGGCATTTGTTGTTTTTCACTGCTCATGGTTATCTCCGAACGACTTCCATCTCTCAACTTCACAAAATGGCCCCTGTGTTACTCTCCTCCCTGCTTCTCCCTTCTCCCACCCCCTACTCCCCTTCTGCGTTCGCCGCGAGTGAAGCCTCGAGACAGACCGCAAAGTCCAAAATATGGTGGCCACGACGGACCTTGGCTTTCCGATCCGCCTGGAAGGTCTCGTTGCCTCTGCACACGGTTGCTTCTGCAACTACGAACCGGAGCTGTTTCCCGGGCTGATTTACCGCCTGGCAGAACCGAAGATCTGCTTCCTCGTCTTTGTATCGGGAAAGGTAAGTGTAAGCCTTGGATGCTGCCACAGAAGCAAATGTTGGGAGGGGGGCAAAATACAGCAGGTTAGACAGACGTTTACGTGTCGAGACGTTTGATCAGACTCTGGCGAGTTGTGGACCCTGTCTGGAGTAGCTGTATTTCGCCTTGAAGGGCGTAACTTAACGTAGCGATCAGAGAAATAGCTGGTCTGTGAAACAACGTGGTAACGGCACGCGGCATCCAGTTCAATGTTGAATGCGCATTCTGAAAAAAAAACACCCGTCATCGGCCGCCCGTTCCCCGCCCCGCCTCTCTCTTTTCTGTTTTTGCTGCTGCACCATGAACAATAGGTGGTGCTGACAGGTGCCAAGAGCGTCCAACAACTCGAGGATGCATTCAGAAAAATGTATCCAGTGCTCTGCTCTTTCAAGAAGGCCTCTGTGCTGTTGCAAACTTCGGCCACGGTACAACCGTCCGACGAACGCGCGCGCAAGAGGACCAAGACATAGCATCCGTGCTATTTATAGTAGTGTGCGGGACAACTACACGGTAAGCCCCGATACGCGGTTGTCGTGTAGACATGCCGGAGGGGGTACATCGTAGGCCTTCCCCTTAAGGTGCCATGCCCACTGTTAGTACTGGGACACAGCAGCAGTACCCTAGTGTGTTTATTCGGTAATTCGTGGAGAGTGAGCACCAACTAGTCACGGAGATGAAGGTGTCGGCGGCAGGATGGTTACCTTCAGTTCAGCACATTGTTTGATATATATAAAAAAGTAACGCGTCCTCTCGAGGAAATCGAGTCACCCATGGGTCACCCTCTTTACCCACACCCCTAAATTTAGCAGGAGCCCGGGGCCAGTGACATTGTTCCATAGTTAGTGGACGTTCCCAAGTCACTACGTCGGTTTATATGTTACGGTTCGAGTAAGAACATGCTGTCACACATCGGTAGTAAACCCGTGGACATGCCAGAGGATGATCCTCAGACGCCACATACAGCACAATCCGTAGTGCCGTACAGTATAGTCTGGCTTCGTTCGTCGCTGAACGTGCCTGTTTTCACTCGTTGCCCTGGGTTGTATTCGATTGCCCCTGCTTTGGAAGGGTATGTTGCGTATCTACGGTCAGATCGCCTAACCATCTGACCACGCATGCGCATCACCCCCTCCTCGCCCGGCCACCTAGGTTGTGGCTTGTTCGGGCTCCCGTGGCACGAGGCTGTCACGGCGTCCCGACCTACATTGATGCGTTTTTAATATCGTAGAAGTTTCCACGCCCTGCTCATCCTCAGCCTTCCGACCGTCCGTCCGCGTTTCTTGCGATGCCGCTCGGCCGTGTTCGGTGTTGACGTATTTGCGCTCAGGTGTCGTCCGAAGCCCCATTCTCCTCAGCCTTCCATCTTCTTCACCATGCCAGTGTCATGCAGCAGCATAACTGCTTGCGCCGTGGCTTTGGGCCGTGTGGTTTTGTAGGGTGGCGAACAGGCCCGAGGCAAATTAGTAACCACCTTGGTGTCGATGCTTCGCATTCGACGTGCTGGCGTGGCCGTTTTGGACGGTAGTGTCGGGGTAGAGAGGGTAGTGGGCCACCCGCTCTAACCGGCTCCTTCTGGTGTCATCTGGGTGGGTGGCTTTTGTCGCTACGGCTTTAGCCGCTAAAATATTAAACATCGTATCGCAAGCGGCAGTTACGATAGTTGGGTTCATGATAAATGAAAGCAGCAGTACAGTACGTAGTATAAGAACAGCGGTGTGTCACGGACTTATCTGCCTTCCGCTGATTGCTCCTCCCGTGCTTGTGCGTGCTTGTGCGTATAGCCGCACGTGCTGGTTTGCTCCAAGTACTTGCTGATTTCGTAATCGTTTGCACAACCTCTCATAACGTAGCTTGTGAATTGTGTCGTCCCACTTGTAAAGTTATTTTGGGTTGTACTGCTGTTGTCGTGCTTGCCTTGGTGCTTGTTTGCTCCTTTCACGCTGTTGTCGTGCTTGCCTTGGTGCTTGTTTGCTCCTTTCACGGTTAGATTATGTACCAGTGTGCCCCGCATTAGAGCAGTACATAACATTCTAAGAATTTACTTTTTTCGGTGGAGGGAAACGACCGACGGGCCAGTCAATCAGATTGCCCATACACCCGTGCTGACTCGCTCGGTGTATGTTTTTTGCAGTATTTTCACGTACGAATATCTGCGGCAGTCAATTAACATGGTGAACTGTCGTCACCAATCGTCCCTGGGTGGAATCAGTTATTTATAGCAGTTGCTGCTGGTATTCTTGTCGTTATTGTCGTTGTCGTAATGGGGCCTCTAATAAAACCAAAAATATATTTTTTTAATTTTGTCTGTCGCCTGATCTTGCGTCCTTGACTTTTTGTTCTGTCTTACCCTAAGTATCTTGACTTACGGCCCGATCCTACAGCAGTATTAGCATCGCGAAGTGTAGTCTGATCTACATTATGTACTATATACCGTACACATTTTTTTTAGATTCCATTTTCTCAGTCCAGTCGGTCGCCCCGGTGATCTAGTGGTTAGCCTCGAAAACTACCTATTAATAGGTCGAGGGTCAAGGTCACAACATACTACCTGGTATCGTATTAGTTGACGCTGCCGCCAATCATACAATGCATCATAATTTGATTTGGATGAGGCCTCCTGCCCTGGTCGGAGGGCCTCGCCCGGGATAAACTCCGCGCTGGGTGCGCTCTCAGCGCGGTGTCTCTCCCTGGAATTGAAAATGGCCGTGTAAAAAAAGACTACTAAGCTTGTAGGGGGGGTGGGAAGGTATTTATTTTTCCTGCACCTATTACCCCGTTCCTTGCTGCACCGCTCGCTCTCGACCTAATGATGGAGGGGCAATCCACTGAATCTCACATAATCGAACCAACCCTGGAACCACCTCTTTTGTTCCAACGGTTGTTTCCCGCTGATTGGTCAACGATTTTCCTATATACGGTGTTATAGTATTATTTTACGCTGCCGCAGATCATTCAATGTAAGTATTGAATTTGGATTAGGCCTCCTGCCCCGACCGCTGGTCCTACCCGAACTTCGTTGTATTTGTTGGGGTTAGCATTAGGTAGCGGCCGGGTATTGTGTTGTCTCACCCAAAAATATTTATACTTGGTATTATCTTCCGACTCAAATGCCTGGGATATAGCCGTAACTCGCTCGCGCGCGCGTAGCCGTGGTCCCGAGTCCTGTTAGACGCTCGGACCCCTGTACTGATCGTTTATTTAAGATTCCAATTTCTCAGTCCAGTCGGTCGCCCCCCGGTGGTCTAGTGGTTAGCCTCGAAAACTACTTAGGTCGTAGGTCAAGTTTTTCAACCCTTCCGGGTTCTTTATTTTGAACCAAATCCACAGCAGAAAGCGCCTGGCGTCTGTATGCAAAATTAAAAATCGACGCGAGTCGACGAGGGAAGACAGTACTGTGTAGCCTTGTCGCGATATAAACAAAGAAAGGCACTTGCCGTAGTGTGAAGGGCTTCTTTTGTGACCCAGAATCTGAGTTACGACTACTACAGTAATAGGAAGGAGAGGAAAAACAAGGGCGAATATCATAAATAAATGGGAAGGAAAAAAAAAAAAAAACCCAGACGTGACTCTCGTATTTTTTTTTTTTTTTCGTTTTTTGAACATTCCGTCAAGTACTGGCCCACCGTCTGTGCCCGACTCCCGCCACGACTCTCTCGTCGCTCGCTAAGGAGGCAGATTAAAATCAAGGGCGAAATCATAAATAAATGAGAAGGGAACAAAAAAACAACCCCAGACGTGACTCTCGCTTTTTGTTCTTTCTCGTTTTTTTTCTTTCTCGTTTTTCGAACATTTCGTTAAATACCGGCCCGCCCTCTGCGCCCGACTCCCGCCACGACTCTCTCGTAGCTCGCTATGGTTGTCGTCCAGCGGATGCCCGTCACTCGGGTTTTGGACAACACTAATGAAGGGGTATGGGTTGTAGTCATATGACTGGGGCAGGGTCTAAATCCCACTCACCTTGAATCCAGTCTGCGTTCGTTGTGGACTGGGATCAGTTTGGCACTCACAGGTTCTTCCTTCCAGCTATACGCCCAAACCTCCTCGGTACACGACCATTGCGAGGTCCAGGCAAGTACAAAACGAGAATCGAGCATGCATCGTACGACAGTATGCAATATGCGTGTGATCCGCGTGATATGCATACGTACATACAAGCACATAATCCATAAAACGTGCCATCGGTTCATTTTTCTTTCGTTCGTCGGGGCCGCGTCTACAGACACGTGGTGGAAGCCCGACTCCCAAGATACTGATCCTGTGTAAATACGCCATCAAGATCTTGGAAACCTTAGGTGACGGTTGACTATCGTTACCTTTCCACTAGAGTGTAGCGGGGAAAGCCTCACCAATTGACCCCCATCCATACTCCAAGCCCTCCGCGCATAGCTATAGTTTAAGTAGCTACGACACATCACCGTATTTTGCCGCGCTCGATCGCCTTGATTGCCGTCGCAGTAGTGGGAGGAGCTAGCAAAGTCGCTTGCGTTTTTCATCATGCCGAGAATGCGTGGTATACAGCAATAACATCTCAAGTTTCGCAGAATGTACGCAGGGGAGGAGGGGAGTTACTGTAGTTGCCCTGGCGTTCGCTGTCTTCGTTCGACTGGTGGTCCTAATTTCCCCAACACATTATTGTTTATTCCTAAGAGTTCACTCTTAGATTTTCCGTCGGCACTACTGTAAATCCCGACCACTAAATATTGTTGGTCCCGATTATCGTGATAATCTTGATGGAGGCCACCTCCTTGATAGCCCAGAGGCCGGGGAGGACGTACGGTGATAGAGGCAGTGAGCTGCTGCCGCTGCTGCCGCTGCTGCCGCTGCTGCTGCTGCTACATACAGCTAGTTGTTGCCCTTCATTCGCGTCGGCCTCCTCTCCGCACTTTCCGGCCTCCAAATACTCTTCGTAAGAAACCGTGCGAGGTCAAATCCGCGCACTGTCTATTAAATATGGTGTTGAGATTGTGCGTGCAATAGATACAAGACGCGACCGGCGTTGGGTAGATTGTGGATTTCCATGGGTGTTGGGATGTTTGGTAGCGGGATATTATATATCGGGATTTGCATGAGGTCGATGCCATGCCCCGGTGTTTCATACTTTATAATACTATGACACTTGATTCTGCCATATAATCTACCCCTCGTGAGCCGTGCTCGCTGGGTGCGACGATAATATTCGACGAACTGCGTCAGCTTTTTCATTGTGAATGCATAATGCCCTGCATATTGTTGGAAGGCAAATGATAATACAATAATATAATAGTATAAGAGCTACGTTGAGGAGCGCTCCAGCACCTTGACCCTGTCCGCCTGGGCAAGGGCCCGTCATGCACCCGAGATCGAATTAACACGCTATATACCTGTGGAGTATTGATACCGCAAATATATGCAAATATTTGGAAGATTGCAGATTGACTGCTGTATGGGTGCTCTTCCGTTCCCTTTCCCCCCCTCTCCCCCTCATAGCGGAGTACAGTAGTTATAGGTATGGTATGGTTTAGATCGTTATGTAGTACGCATGCAATGTACACAGGAGGGGTATAAGCTGGGTAGATGCATTTAAAACACGTATTCATACACCCTGGTACGTCGGTAGGCAGTAACTGATTTCCTTGCTGCAGAAGCACGATACATAAGTTTTGGAAGTGCTGTCCGTGTCCGATCACTGCATTCGAATCTTGATGAATAAATAAAGGGCAGCGGCCAAAAACAGGTACACCTGGTCCGTTCGGGGCCAAAAACAGGTACATGCTAAAATCAAGTTTAAAACGCACCACGCGAACCTGCCGTTCCTTGCGACGCAAAGTAGAGTTTTTCATATTCTTCGTGCTCGCCCGGTGGCTACGTATACGAGTAGCTGCTATTAATAGTACGAGGAACGAACGCCTGCTGCTATATTCTCATTCTCCCTTCTCAGCTTGCGACACCCCTGGTATTCCAAGTCAACCACAATCCCGAAGGGGAACCTTGTATCTCGTATTACTTCGGCGGAGGTGTGCAAGCAGATACGTGTGTCGCTCGAGTGGTGTGTGGTGCGAGGTGCGAAGGGAGGAGGGGGTCTCCGCGTACGTCGGCATTTGTATAGGGGGCATAAGGTGGAACTATGAAGGGCTTAAAAACGACAAAAAAAGGTGAAAGTCAAGCAGAGTAGACAAAATCAGGTATACCTGGGCTTTAAAGAGGCAAAAACAGGTACAACGAGTTTTGGACCAATGGCAGGGCACGTAGAGTGCGTTTTTGACTTGAGTTTAAGCATGTACCTGTTTTTGGCCGCAAACGGACCAGGTATACCTTGTTTTGGCCACTGCCCATAAATAAATGTGTTTTGACCTTCCGCACAATGGCGACTCATTGGTTGGTTAAGATGCTGTACTTAAGTCAGTGTTGTTTGGTGAACAGATACGTAGTACGCTTCAGAGCTTGTCATGCACCCGGGTTCTCGCCCCGTCATATGCCCCAACTTTCCTTGTGTGGAAAACAGCTCGAAGGTTCTTGACTGTGATTTGGTGCTCTAGGGCTATAGAATGGTTGATATATAATTGTACAGGTGAGCCTTGTGGCACCCTAAAGATTATTATCGTGCACTGAATTTTCCTTGGTAGGTCAGCTAGGCAATAGCATCGAGGCTTCGTAAGCCCATGGGAATATTCTGAGTATCAGATTATTCCTAAATACGAGAGAACCCGTAGGCTTAGCCCTTCGAATACCACAAGGTTTATATTACCCCTTGGGTATGATAAGACGATCACTCGGTAATAGCTAAACATCATAGGAATTTCCGTGGGCTACTGCTGTAGCTATCCGACGAACGGGCTGTTAGCGGGAGAACTATCGTAATCACCCGACTAGCGGCCTATTAGCGAGGGCAAGAGGGTCTGCTCTCATGCAGGCTCTCGCCCCCCTCCCTCCCTCACTCTCCTTCCCTCCTCTGGTTCCATCTATCTTCTGGTTTCCCAGCTTATAGCCTTTTGGTCTCCATCGTCTGAGGTTAAATAATGCTAAGTACCAGGTGTAAAACAAGGAGAGGTCTCCTATACTGAAGAGAAGCTGTGATTCCAAGCCAGCAACGTTAATTCCTGCTTCCCTTCCATCTTTTATCTCGGCACGTCCTTCACATTGATGTTATCAGCAGCTCATGGCCAGGGGGAATTGTGTTAGTGTGGATTTTTTACTTGAATATGGTGTGGAAATGTTGTCTTGAAGTTATTAGTATAGGGGCGACCCCAGGTGGGAAAGGCCTCCCAAGATGCTGTAAACCCCTCCCTTCCCGCGGATCCACCCCGTTCCCGGGGACAGAACGATGCGTCCCCGGGAAGGTGCCTTCCCCCGCCCCCCGCCGCCGAGTCTAACGTTGTCGCCAGCTCTTTCGGCGGGGTCACCGATGGTTGGTGCGTGGGGCGGCCGCGGCACGATCGTGGCGACGAGGGGGGTCGGGTGGAGCACGATACAGGCGACGCCGTGCGGAGCATACCGAACCCGGCATAGTCGTGAATACGTCATTTTTGGATATACTAGCGGTACGGCCACGGCTCCGCCCGTGGCGCCAGTTTTGCGTTGCCCAGAGTACTCGCATTAACAGTGTGCTGTGATGTACCACTCTGAACCGAAAAATAATAACCACCATGCGGGGCGGTATCGACCCTGGGGGTGTCTGATTTCGTCCCCGGGTATTTTGAGTTGTAGTTGTCCGCAAGGAATTCTGATCCGGGGGTGCAACGTTATCATCCCCGGGTGCGGTGGAACCTAGCCGTTGCCCCGAGGGGCAACTCGCGCCGCGTGCTGGCTCCATCAGAGCCAGCCAACCGTAAATCAGCCCATGGGGTTGGGGTTTCCGCACCTTGCGGGGCGGTATCGACCCCGGGGATGCCCGTTTTCGTCCCCGGGTTGTTGGAGTTGTAGATTTATGTAAGGCTTTCTGACCCGGGGATGGGACGTTATCATCCCCGTGCGGTGGGGCTTCGACGTTGCCCCGGGGGGCAACTCTCGCCGCACGTTGGCTCTATGAGGGCCAGGCAACCGAAAATTAGCCCGTGGGGTTGGGGTTTCCACACCTTGTGGGGCGGTATCGACCAGGGGGATGATTGCTGCGCCCCCGGGTTGTTGGAGTTGTAAATGTATGGAAGGACTTATGACCCGGGGGTGGGAATATATCATCCCCTGAAGCGGCGGGACCTCACCGTTGCCCCGAGGGGTAATCCTCGCTGCGTGCTGGATCTCTCGGCTCAGCGCCTCAGCCAAATCAGCGATCAGCCAGTGGTGGAAGGGTTTGCGGGGCGGTATCGAGCCCGGGGATGTCATTTTCGTCCCCGGGTTGTTGGATTTGTAGATGTATGGAAGGATGTATTACCCGGGGGTGGGACTTATCATCCCCGGGTGCGGTGGGACTTCGACGTTGCCCTGGGAGGCAACTCTCGCCGCACGCTGGCTCTGAGGCCAGGCAATCGCAAAAAAAACGTGGGGTTGGGGTTTCCAAACCTTGTGAGGCGGTATCGACTCGGGGGGTGTCCGTTTGCGTCCCCGGGTCTTCGGAGTTGTAGACGTATAGAAGGGACTATGACCCGGGGATAGGATCATATCATCCCCGCGTGCGGCGGGACCTCGCTGTTTCCCCGAGGGGCAACTCTCGCCGCGTGCTGGCTCTATGGACTCCAGCGCCCCAGCCAAATCAGCAATCAGCCAGTGGTGGTGAGATTTCCACACCTTGCGGGGCGGTATCGACTCGGGGGATGTCCGTTTTCGTCCCCAGGTTGTTGGAGTTGTAGATTTATGGAAGGATTTATGACCCGGGGATGGGATGTTATGATCCCCGGGTGCGACGGTACTTCGACGTTGTCCCGAGGGGCAACTCTCGCCGCACGCTGGCTCTATGAGGGTCAGGCAACCGTAAAATAGCAGGGCTGTTCGCGGGTCAGGAGGTGTTCAAAATGTCGCGGGTCGGGTCGGGTCGGGTCAGCAAGTGTTCAAAATCTCACGGGTCGGGTCAGGTCGGGTCAAGAGGTTTGCAAATCTCACGGGTCGGGTCGGATCGGGTCAAGAGATTTCTAAAATCTCGCGGATGGGGTCGGGTCATGACCCAACATCTCAAAACTTTCGCGGGTCGGGTCGGGTCATGACCCGACATTTCAATTTTTCGCGGGTCGGGTCGGGTCATGACCCGACATCTCAAACTTTTCGCGGGTCGGGTCGGGTCATGACCCGCGAGAAACGGGTCACTCGCGGGTCGGGCCAGCATGATCCGCGAGTTGTTTTCCGTTGACCCGTGGGTCGAATCCGCGGATCCGGCCCGCAGGACCGTATTTTTTATATATTACCGCTTCCTGCCCGAGGGCCACTCTCGTCTCAGC
Source organism: Saccharina japonica (assembly GCA_008828725.1). Taxonomy (NCBI): domain Eukaryota; class Phaeophyceae; order Laminariales; family Laminariaceae; genus Saccharina; species Saccharina japonica. Next base: position 1,017,377 of record MEHQ01002346.1, read on the forward strand.
GGGTCGGACCCGCGGGTCCCAAACCTTTAACCTTACCACTTTCTGTCCGTCGTGTCGATACCCCGAGTGCACGTCATAGCGTGCAGAACGATCATATTGTATACCTTGTACAAGCAGTACTACATACCAGGCAAACGTTTGGCTAACTCCTGGTCGGATGCCACCACACAGAAGTATCTCATCATGCTCACACATCCTCTAAATCCACTACAGACAGGCCACAAATCAATGCAGGGTACAAGAAGATGAAAAATGGCAGCAGCAGCAGTAACAACAAGGCAGACCATGTCACAAACACATGGATAAATTACTCGTAGTACGCTTGCCCTCGCCGGAGACGGCATAGTCTGCCCGCTTTCCGGGGCGGAAGCAGAAGCCATCTTGGGTCAGAGCTATCAGGTCGACCCGAGAAGAAGGCGTGGTAGGCACGGCAATGTGCGGGATGTGGGTCTACCTCTCTCTCTATTCGCGAAGATCTTCGGGAGCACACATCACAAATTCTAAAACTGAAGCAAAAAAACACAAAAAAAAACACAAACAAGCACGACACTCTAGGAATATTCTGAGGGACCAAGGCCCAACCAACGGACAAACGAGCAACGACTACAGGTTTAGAGCCGCGAGTTTTTATTTTTGACCCGCGAGAAATATCACGAGTCCAGTCGACCCGACCCGTATGAAACCCGTATCTCACGGGTCAATCGGTATCTGGCGAGTCGGGTCGGGTGGGGTCAGGAGGTGTTCAAAATCTCACGGGTCAGGTCGGGTCGGGTCAGGAGATTTGCAAATCTCACGGGTCGGGTCGGGTCGGGTCAAGAGGTTTCCAAAATCTCGCGGGTCGGGTCGGGTCATGACCCGACATCTCAAACTTTTCGCGGGTCGGGTCGGGTCATGACCCGATATCTCAAATTTTCGCGGGTCGGGTCGGGTCATGACCCGATATCTCAAAATTCTCGCGGGTCGGGTCGGGTCAGCTGACCCGACCCGACCCGACCTGACCCGTGAGGTTTGACCTGACCCGCGAACAGCCCTGTAAAATAGCCCGTGGGGTTGGGGTTTCCCCACTTTGTGAGGCGGTATCGACCCGGGGGATGTCCGTTTGCGTCCCCGGGTCGTTGGAGTTGTAAATGTATGGAAGAAGTGCTGACCCGGGGATGTTATCACATCATCCCCGGGTGCGGCGGGACCTCGCTGTCGCCCTGAGGGGCAACCCTCGCTATGTGCTGGCTCTATGAACTCCAGCGCCCCAGCCAAATCAGTAATCAGCCAGTGGTGGTGGGGTTTCCACACCTTGCGGGGCGGTATCGACCCGGGGGATGCCTGTTTTCGTCCCCGGGTTGTTGGAGTTGTCGATGAATGGAAGGATTTATGACCCGGGGATAGGAAGTTATCATCTCCGGGTGCGGCGGGACTTCGACATTGCCCCGAAGGGAAACTCTCGCCGCACGCTGGCTCTATGAGGGCCAGGCAACCGTAAATGTTCCCGTGGTATTGGGGTTTCCACACCTTGTGAGGCGGTATCGATCCAGGGGATGTCCATTTGCGTCCCCGGGTCGTTGGAGTTGTAAATGTATAGAAGGATTTATGACCCGGGGGTGTGATCATACCATCCCCGGGTGCGGCGGGACCTCGCTGTTTCCCTGAGGGGCATCCCTTGCTGCGTGATGGCTCTATGAACTCCAGCGCCCCAGAAAAATCAGCAATCAGCAATCAGCCAGTGGTGGTGGAGTTTCCACACCTTGCGGGGCGGTATCGACCCGGGGGATGTCCGTTTTCGTCCCCGGGTCGTTAAAGTTGTACATGTATGGAAGGATTTACGACCCGGCGGTGGGACGTTATCATCCCCGGGTGCGGCGGGACTTCGACGTTGCCCCGAAGGGCAACTCTCGCCGCACGCTGGCTCTATGAGGGCCAGGCAACCGTAAATTACCACGGGAGCATTTACCGTAAATGCTCCCGTGATATTGGGGTTTCCACACCTTGTGAGGTGGTATCGATCCGGGGGATTTCCGTTTGCGTCCCCGGGTCGTTGGAGTTGTAGATGTATGGAAGGATTTCTGACCCGGGGATGGGAACTTATCGTCCCCGGATGCCGCTGGCTCCCTGAGCCTCAGCCAATCAGTGACCAACTGATGGGGGTGGGGTTTCCATACCGTGCGGGGCAGTATCGACCCGGGAAATCGCCGTTTTGTCCCCGTTTGGTCGGAGTTGCAGAGATATGGAAGGATTTATGATCCGGGGATGGGAGTCTATCCTCCGCGGATTTGGGGGAACCTCGGTGGCTCTTTTCAGAACCGATGTTCTAGAAAGAGCCAGCAGCCACTGGCATGGGTTTGGGCAACCAATCAGCTGCCAGAATAGTAATTCAAAATCTGTAAGTCAGCAGGTAGGCTGGCTAGATGGCTGCCAGAACTGCATCGGGATTGCGCCACGGCCACGGCTCGGCGCGGTATGGGACCCAGTGTTCTGCGGGTTGTGGCACCCAGCCTCCCTACCCATGGGGCAAGGTGGGGCTGAACCGCTCTGGATAGCGCTGCTCAATTACAGACAGACAGACAGAATAGCAGCATTTAATTATATAGATATCACCACCATCATCACTACCGAATAAAACTTAAAAACTGTATTGAATCTTGAATCATACCTGGTAAGAATTTACCGTATGAAACGCAAAAATATGCAAGATGAAACAAACTGCATGCACCCGTGTCATGAAATTCCAAGCCGAGTTTCTCTCAACCAAGGAGGATACACATACCGGTAATGATGGCTTTCGAACGATCTCGTCGATATCTTTTTTTCATGAAAGGGGCATCTCTTGGCGTTTGCCCTCCCCCCGTGCCGAGAAAATTAGCTTGGAAATTCAGGTGGTTTCATTTCTGCCGCCATCGTGGCCCTTACAGCTTACAGGTGACAGGAGGCGTCCGCTATACTTGTAGTAATAGAAAACGTCAAATTGCAAAAAATGTGGCGGGGAGGCTGAATTTCTTATTTGTTGCCACCATTGGGCNAAACGTGGGGTTGGGGTTTCCAACCTTGTGAGGCGGTATCGACCCGGGGGGTGTCCGTTTGGTCCCCGGGTCTTTGGAAGTTGTAGAGTATAGAAGGGACTTTGACCCGGGGATAGGATCATATCATCCCCGCGTGCGGCGGGACCTCGCTGTTCCCCGAGGGGCAACCCCCGCGCGTGCTGGCTCTATGACTCCAGCGCCCCAGGCAAATCAGCAATCAGCCAGTGGTGGTGGAGTTTCCACACCTTGCGGGGCGGTATCGACCCGGGGATGTCGTTTTCGTCCCCGGTTGTTGGAGTTGTAGATTATGGAAGGATTTATGACCGGGGATGGAGTTATATCCCCGGGTGCGGCGGGACTTCGACGTTGCCCGAGGGGCAACTCTCGCCGCACGCTGGCTCTATGAGGGTCAGGCAACCGTAAAATAGCAGGGCTGTTCGCGGGTCAGGAGGTGTTCAAAATGTCGCGGGTCGGGTCGGGTCGGGTCAGCAAGTGTCAAAATCTCACGGGTCGGGTCGGTCGGGTCAAGAGGTTTGCAAATCTCACGGGTCGGGTCGGGTCGGGTCAAGAGGTTTCCAAAATCTCGCGGGTGGGTCGGGTCATGACCCACATCTCAAAACTTTCGCGGGTCGGGTCGGGTCATGACCCGACATTTCAATTTTTCCGGGTCGGGTCGGGTCATGACCCGACATCTCAAACTTTCGCGGGTCGGGTCGGGTCATGACCCGCGAGAAACGGGTCACTCGGCGGGTCGGGCCAGATGATCCGCGAGTTGTTTTCCGTTGACCCGGGGTCGAATCCGCGGATCCGGCCCGCAGGACCGATTTTTTATATTACCGCTCCTGCCCGAGGGCCACTCTCGTCTAGCGGGTCGGACCCGCGGGTCCCAAACCTTTAACCTTACCACTTCTCCCGTCGTGCGATACCCCGAGTGCAATCATAGCGTGCAGAACGATCATATTGTATACCTTGTACAAGCAGTACTACATACCAGGCAAACTTTGGCAACTCCTGGTCGGATGCCACCACACAGAGTATCTCATCATGCTCACACATCCTCCAAATCCACTAAGACAGGCCACAAATCAATGCAGGGTACAAGAAGATAAAAATGGCAGCAGCAGCAGTAACAACAAGGCAGACCATGTCACAAACACATGATAATTAGTACGCTTGCCCTCGCCGGAGGCGGCATAGTCTGCCCGCTTTCCGGGGCGGAAGCAGAAGCCATCTTGGGTTCAGAGCTATCAGGTCGACCCGAGAAGAAGGCGTGGTAGGCACGGCAATGTGCGGGATGTGGGTCTACCTTTCTCTCTATTCGCGAAGATCTTCGGGAGCACAAACACACAAATTTAAAACTAGAAGAAAAAAAACAAAAGAAAACACAAACAAGCACGACACTCTAGGAATATTATGAGGGACCAAGGCCCAACCAACGGACGACAACGGCGACTACAGGTTTGGACCCGCAGTTTTTTATTTGGACCCGCGAGAAATATCACGGGTCCAGTCGCCGACCCGATGAAACCCGTATCTCACGGGTCAATCGGTATCTGGCGGGTCGGGTCGGGTGGGTCAGGAGGTGTTCAAAATCTCACGGGTCAGGTCGGGTCGGGTCAAGAGGTTTGAAATCTCACGGGTCGGGTCGGGTCGGGTCAAGAGGTTTCCAAAATCTCGCGGGTCGGGTCGGGTCATGACCCGACATCTCAAATTTTCGCGGGTCGGGTCGGGTCATAGACATTTTCGCGGGTCGGGTCGGGCATGACCCGATACTCGAAATTTTCGCGGGGGACCTGACCCGTGAGGTTTGACCTGACCCGCGAACAGCCCTGTAAAATAGGCCGTGGGGTTGGGGTTTCCCACCTTGTGAGGCGGTATCGACCCGGGATGTCCGTTTGCGTCCCCGGGTCGTTGGAGTTGTAATGTATGGAAGGATGCTGACCCGGGGATGATCATATCATCCCCGGGTGCGGCGGGACCTCGCTGTTGCCCCGAGGGGCAACCCTCGCTGTGCTGGCTCATGAACTCCAGCGCCCCGCCAAATCAGATTCAGCCAGTGGTGGTGGGGTTTCCACACCTTGCGGGGCGGTATCGACCCGGGGGATGCTGTTTTCGTCCCCGGTTGTTGGAGTTGTGATGATGGAAGGATTTATGAACCGGGGATGGAAGTTATCATCCCCGGGTGCGGCGGGACTTCGACTTGCCCCGAGGGGAACTCTCGCCGCACGCTGGCTCTATGAGGGCCAGGCAACCGAAATGTTCCCGTGGTATTGGGGTTTCCACACCTTGTGAGGCGGTATCGATCCGGGGATGTCCTTTGCGTCCCCGGGTCGTTGGATTGTAAATGTATGAAGGATTTATGACCCGGGGTGTGTGATCATACATCCCCGGGTGCGGCGGGACCTCCCTGTTCCCTGAGGGGCAACTCTCGCTGCGTGTGCTCTATGAACTCCAGCGCCCCAGAAAATCAGCAATCACAGCCAGTGGTGGTGGGGTTTCCACACCTTGCGGGGCGGTATCGACCCGGGGGATGTCCGTTTTCGTCCCCGGGTTGTTAGTTGTAATGTATGGAAGGATTCTGACCCGGCGGTGGGACGTTATCCATCCCCGGGTGCGGCGGGACTCGACGTTGCCCCGAGGGCAACTCTCGCCGCACGCTGGCTCTATGAGGGCCAGGCAACCGTAAATTACCACGGGAGCATTTACCGTAAATGCTCCCGTGATATTGGGGTTTCCACACCTTGTGAGGTGGTATCGATCCGGGGGATTTCCGTTTGCGTCCCCGGGTCGTTGGAGTTGTAGATGTATGGAAGGATTTCTGACCCGGGGATGGGAACTTATCGTCCCCGGATGCCGCTGGCTCCCTGAGCCTCAGCCAATCAGTGACCAACTGATGGGGGTGGGGTTTCCATACCGTGCGGGGCAGTATCGACCCGGGAAATCGCCGTTTTGTCCCCGTTTGGTCGGAGTTGCAGAGATATGGAAGGATTTATGATCCGGGGATGGGAGTCTATCCTCCGCGGATTTGGGGGAACCTCGGTGGCTCTTTTCAGAACCGATGTTCTAGAAAGAGCCAGCAGCCACTGGCATGGGTTTGGGCAACCAATCAGCTGCCAGAATAGTAATTCAAAATCTGTAAGTCAGCAGGTAGGCTGGCTAGATGGCTGCCAGAACTGCATCGGGATTGCGCCACGGCCACGGCTCGGCGCGGTATGGGACCCAGTGTTCTGCGGGTTGTGGCACCCAGCCTCCCTACCCATGGGGCAAGGTGGGGCTGGACCGCTCTGGATAGCGCTGCTCAATTACAGACAGAAAGACAGAATAGCAGCATTTAATTATATAGATATCACCACCATCATCACTACCGAATAAAACTTAAAAACTGTATTGAATCTTGAATCATACCTGGTAAGAATTTACCGTATGAAACGCAAAAATATGCAAGATGAAACAAACTGCATGCACCCGTGTCATGAAATTCCAAGCCGAGTTTCTCTCAACCAAGGAGGATACACATACCGGTAATGATGGCTTTCGAACGATCTCGTCGATATCTTTTTTTCATGAAAGGGGCATCTCTTGGCGTTTGCCCTCCCCCCGTGCCGAGAAAATTAGCTTGGAAATTCAGGTGGTTTCATTTCTGCCGCCATCGTGGCCCTTACAGCTTACAGGTGACAGGAGGCGTCCGCTATACTTGTAGTAATAGGAAACGTCAAATTGCAAAAAATGTGGCGGGGAGGCTGAATTTCTTATTTGTTGCCACCATTGGGCAGAGGCTACTGCTGCTACTATTTATACTACTACTACTACTACTACTACTACTACTACTACTACTACTACTACTACTACTACTACTACTACTACTACTACTACTACTACTACTACAGTGGGGGCCCGCTGTTAAGAAACGTCAATTTGGCTTCCAGGCTCAAAGTCTATATTACGTGTGCCCTCACCAGCAACATTTACGGCATTTCTTATATTATGATTCTTATTATTCTCGACTTCAATTGTAGTTTTTCCAGTGTTTCTTATACCTTGTTTACATAATTCGTATGCCGCGAGAACCACATATCACGTTGACATTGTAGAGGTGTAGAGGTGTAGAGGTGTAGAGGTGTAGAGGTGTAGAGGTGTAGAGGTGTAGAGGTCAGCCGCAACCCACGAGTGCGGTACTACCACACTGTACGAGTAATACCTTTTGGATATGAGGGTACTCTCTTGACCTCCCCAATCAACAAACCTGTAACCTGTAACTCAATCAAGCCTGCCAAACACTCTACGTACGTATACCAAGTGTAGACCAACCCTACGCGGATAAACTCAGCTCCGTGTTGCGGACATTCAAGTCTTGCGATGAGACTTGTAAAAAAACACTGTCCGGGGAAAACAAAAATGAAGAAAAAAAAGAATGTCGGCTGTGATGAGACCTTATTACTTGGTTTACTTTTCGTACGGTACTCGTGGCACGGCTGGAAGGTTTTAACGCTCGGCGTTTCTTATTCCGTGCCACGCTCCGGAGCGACCTCATTTCTTAAATTGGATGGAACGACAACAATCACTGATGTTTCATATATAGCTTTTTTCTTATTTCGTTGGCCGGTTTGAGCTGTCTTTCTTCCACGTAATTTCCTATTTTTTCTCACAATCTCAGCCTCTGTTTCTTAACAGAATATTTCTTAAATGCGGGCCCCACTACTTGTACTACTGCAGCAGCTGCTGTTTGCCAATAAAGTTTTAGTATGGCACCCGACCCCCACCCAGTTTCTTGGGATCCAAGGCGCTCTCTGTTCTCTGTACGGGCGTTGGCCATAGCTTGACACCCTTCGCCACTACCCCTGCTGTCCCTACCCTGTACTCCTACTCCTACATATGTATCCTCCAATTTCAACGGTATCACGAATCCCCACCTTCGTCGCTGGGGATTGGGGACACCCGGCACTCGGCGATGCCGATCGAGCAGGTGAGACCTTGCAAACACGCGGATCGTTCGCTACCCGAAGTAAGTCTGGCAGCGATGCGCCCACGCCATCAGCACGAGGGCTCTCGCGCTTGGTCTTGAGCATTGCCTCTTCTGTACGTACGGGTTCGGAACAGGCGCCGGCGCGGACACCTCCCGGACGGTTATCCCGATATCTTCGAGGCAGCGGGAAACGGAAAACCCGCAAAGGGTAATCATGGCGCCTTCTGATTGGTTGGATCCTTTCGTAGAGCCAAGAAACGCCCGGAGTATCAAGGCCTTCCAATGTTTACAGAGACCAGATCTCCACCGCAACGACCGGAAGAAAGAAGAGAAGGCAGAAGGCACGTTTTTCGTGTCTAACAGCAGGGCGCAGGGCGGGAGAAGCCTGGGGAAGTGACATAACTACTTCTACCCTGCTGTGGACCCATACGGGTAGTCATATATTCTGTAGTTGGAGGTAGCGGGCGAGGATTCAATAGCTAGAAACGAAAAGGGGTGCCCCATCACTCATCAGTGCAGCGAACAGCATGCCTCGGGTGCGTGCGGGGCGGGAAGGGGAAGGGTGGAGGAGCCGGCTGTGTGGGGCACGTTGGAGGAGGTTTGTGGATGCCTTACAGAGCAACCAGAACTTCGAGTACCTGTATTGGCTGCAGGTGAGGTTTGTCGCCCCCCGCGTGCTTTCTGGGGGTTTTGTCACTTGTCGTTCGGGACATTGTTTGGGCTTGGCCTTCTCATGCACTTTTTGGCCTTTTAGGTACTGCTGTGGTCACGGCCGACGGTGAGCATCATCCGCGTTCAGCGTACCAGGTACTGCTGCTGTTACTGCTGTTACTGCGCGCGTACAGCAGTACCAGTCCGGAATGCCGGAGGCGGGGATGGTCTATATTTTCGAGTACGTTGTACAGGTTGTGGACTGGTACCCGTCTCGTACTGGTGTGCGTAGTCGACCTTTATTTTGTGTACACTGCTGTTAATAGTTTGGATGTGTGAACGGCCAAGTGACGCGGCGACGGTGGATTGTCCCTTCGGCCCCACCTCAAGACGCACACACAGCAGTACACACAGCAGAGGACAGCAGAGGACAGCAGGGCGTATCATAACAGCAGTACGTCTACGACCGGGTGCTACAGGACAAGAGCAATCAGTAATGTAGTGACAGCTGTACTTCGAAGCTCGCCAGAGTACAAGTTCCAGTCCTCGGGACTCAGTCAATGACTCGCCAGCTCGCCAGTATCAGTCATTTTGGAGGACCCAGTGCCGAGGGTACCTGGAGGCTGAAATGACTTGAGTCCGCCAGCCCCAAGGGTGCCCGTGGGCTGAAATGACTGAGTCCCGCCAGTTCCCAAAGCATTTGGGGGCTGAAATGACTGAGCCACTGAGCCACTGAGCCCCGCCAGTCGCAAGGGTACGAAGCTGAAAGGACTACGTAAAAGGACTGAGTCCCGCTAGTCCCAACGGTCCTTTTAGGGGTTGAAATAATTAAATCGCTGAGTCCTGGATGCCAGTCCCAAGTCCCAAGAGTACCTGTATACAGGCCGAAATAACTTGAGTCCTCGCGAGTCCCAAGGGTATGTGGTATGTGGGGGCTGAAATGACTGAGCCCTGCCAATCCGAAGAATGCGATAAGCTGAAATGGTTGCTGCCCGGAGGACTGGTATGATACGTACTCTGACGATATTTGCAACCAGTATACTTGATACTCCAACTATGCTCGGAGTATGAAGTACATTTACAGAGTAGTTCTCCCGAGTACTGAGAGTGTTGCGGTACTGGCGGCCTAAAAACTGCGAGTACTGGGAGTATGGGCAGTACTGAAGGCTCAAATACTGCGAGTCGTACTGGGAGTGTGAGCAGTACATAACCCCGAGTAGAAGCAGTACCCGCAGTACAACCATCCGAGATACTTGCAGTACTCAAGAGTATCCAGAGTATTGAGCCTGGAAATACCGCGAGTAGTTGTAGTAGAGACTCCCGAAATACTGCCAGTACTCTGTAAGTACTCCAGCCCCCCCTCCCCCGAAAGTCGTTTGCTCCAAATCCCACTCGTGGAACCATCTGTGAATGTTTTGCAAAAACAAGAGCATGGATTTTTCGAAACTTTATATACACAGATAGTCGAAGGATACATAAACAATCTTTACAGATATCTCGCCTAATTCGGAGGACACCCTTGAAATATTCTCCCACCTCTCAGTCACTATCAGCCCTTAAGGGGGTAATTCAGACGTTCTACATACGTATGCTATATATGGTATATATTATATATCTATCTATTATATATAGTTCGTCTGATGCCCAAAAAACAATACTTTAATCAAGTGATCTTTGATGCCCACTTTATCATAGCAACTTAGAGTGGAGCAAATGCAAACAAACAAACAAAAAACAAAAATGTCCCACACACGTTCAAAACGCACGCTTATCACTACGCCGGCATGCCCGGTACCGTCTTCTTACGTCGCAGGCTGGGATACTGTAGTACAACTCGTACGTGCGCCGTGCCTGTCGTCGTGGCCACAGCGATTCGCGGCTGCTCTGCGTACGGGTATTGCAGCAGTGCGGTTGCTACTTTTAACCTTTGCTGAGATTGTATCGTTCATCCTCGTTCTGGTCGTAGTCGTATCGTATGATACGTACGTGGCCTTCTGTCACCGTACGCGACGAAAGCACCACTGCTTTAGAAACGGACGGGGTCTCTGAAGGCCCCTAGATAACGCCCCCTCCTCCTACCTCCGCTCGTGTTCAAAGCCGTCCCGAGTTCGCGAAACTTGGTCATGTCGCATGGCCTACTTACCAGGTACCACGGGTGGTCCTCGGGAAAACAAGCATACGTATTCCACCCCATACCAGGTACCAGGTACGAGCAGGTACCAGAGATCACTAACAACCATCCTCAAGTCAAGCACCGCCACCATTACCACACCACCAGCTGAGCACCAGCACCAGCAGAAACGTGTCGCTGGTGGTGGTGGTGGTGGTGGTGGTGGCTGTGTTTGCTTGTTTTGGTTTCTAAAACAAATCTCGATCACTCAGCGATGGCAAGAAATAGACGATTTTTGTGAATGCGGCGCAATAAGGTGATACCAGGATACCAGGTATCATACCAGGCTAGACGGTGCCGCGAGACACCATATAGTAGCTCTTCAACGACACACCACGTTCAGAGCCATGGCCAGGTGACATGCTCACGTGACATCCTCGCGAGCCTGCATCATGCTGTAATCATGTTGTCTGCGCACGCACGTATATACGTATATGAATAACCCTAACTTAGTCTTGTTGCGTAATACTATGTCTTCAAATGTACGCGTACGAGTATATGTTTCCAATCTGTCTTGTCCGTTGGAGGAGCAGCAACGTACCGCCTTGCGGTTTTTCGTTTTGCGCAATCCTCTGCTGTGCGGTGCTGTGCGACTTCTTCTCTTGAATATTATTATCATTGTACCTACATACAATGTGCCTGCTGTATAACGTACATACAATGTACCTGCTGTATAACGTACATACAATGTGCCTGCTGTATATACGTACGCAGAGTATGCAGTATTTGTGCCCTGTTATAGTTTTCACGAAAAACTCGGTATGCGTGCATGCACGAGGTAAATGGTCTCGATCATCAGCACAGCCACAGTCTCGCGAGGGATTTTGCAAGGCCCTTTCGCTATGACCGCGAGACAACCGACAACAACAAACAACGTGCTCTCAGGAACAGCCAGCTCCCCCCTGGCCACATCTATTTCAAATATGTGTTCCATCAAACAACCCGCATTGATTCGGAGTCAATCCCCTTCGTTTCTATTTCGTACTCTTATTAAGAATCTTCCACAGATGCTCCGAGTATACTCGATACTCCGAGTATACTCGGAGTATCGAGTATTTTTCGTACTCCGAGTACTGAGAGTTTTAGAGTACTGGTGGCCTAAATACTCGGAGTACTTGGAGTATGAACAGTACTGAAGGCCCAAATACTCCGAGTACTGGGATTATGAGCAGTACTTATACTCGAGTATACAAGCAGTACTCGGAGTAAAAACATCTACGTAAATTACCTGGAGTACTCGGAGTATCGAGAGTATTGGACACCGAAATACTGCGAGTGCACAAAGTACCTGAAGTTTTTTTCTCGAAAATACTCTAATATTACTCCGAGGTAATGGGAGCATCTGTGAATTGTGAAATGCTATAAACGCCAGTCACATGCTCCCAGAACCTGGGGGGAATGACGGCCGAGCCTTTCAAATGATGCAAAGATGCTCCTAACGTACTTCATACTCCGAGCATACTCCGAGTATCGAGTACATTTCGTACTCCGAGTACTTAGAGTATTAGAGTACTGGCGGCCTGAATACTCGGAGTACTTGGAGTATGAGCAGTACTGAAGCCCCAAATACTCGGAGTACACGGAAGGAGTATGCGCAGTATCGGACCCCGAAATACTCGGAGTACAAGCAGTATCGAGAGTGTTCATACCCAAAATACTCGGAGTACGAGCAGGGTATCCCGGAGTATTGAACCCCGAAATACTCCGAGTAAGTACCTGAGGTATGCTTTCTCCAATACTCCTTACTTTACTTCAAGGTACTCGGAGCATCTGTGGAATCTTCGTCGTCAATTTGTTTCCAATTTTATTCCTATTATTTTTTACTTGAGCCTCTATCATCTTTTACTGCTTGCTTCAATGGCCCTACCGCCGTGGGGGCGGGAGGGCCTCTTATTCCCTAGTATCATATATAATAAGAGCAGCAGTTCTCATGAGGGTGCATGTACGAACTGCACCCACCGCATGTGCATCAAGTGAGCCGCACGAACCCGAGCATCAGGCCTGGGCTGGATCCCTACTGGTCTACTGCAACGCATTCAGGAAGTACACGGTATATATGTGACCTCCCTTAAGTTCCACGTATGTCAGATTTGGTTCCCCTCAAAACCCGTAGTTCGCGCGATCGAAGTATGATATCATATCCCACTCAGCTTGCAAAGATGAGTTTCGATTAAATCCTCGATTTCAGGCTAATTATTTTGCCGTCGGATTGAGAGGATCGAAAAACTCGTTTCCCGATCCACTTTAAATTCGACGGGGTGTGTCTGGATGCCTTCCCTATCGTCAATCGGACTGATTTTACAGTTTTTTGTGCTCTTGCTGGGGGCGGTTCATACGATATTTGAAAACTGCTTCGTGTCCTGCTTGCGCGTTCTAGGAGGTGTTGCGCTGGGAGCAGCAACAGCAGCAGCAGTAGAGAGCAGCAACAACAGTAGAGAGCAGCAGCAGCAGTAAAGCAGTCAAGCCAGCATCGGAGAGGTGTTTAGGCTGCTGCTGGATGGTGTGACCGTGTGTTTGGAGGGGTGGAGAGAGATGCGGTGAACTTCAAAAAAAAATTCGATTGAGAAATCCAATCCACGAATCCCGTCGAAAAACTGAGTTTTTCGACGGGATTCGTGGATTGGATTTCTCAATCGAAAAGTTGGGATCGTCAAATATATTTTTCAGCAGCATAAGAAAGCCCGATTGTGTCCCCAATCGGAAACCGGCTTTTTTTATCCAGGTTTCCGGCTGCATAAGAATTAGCCTCACAGCTGCTTTTTTTAATTTTTCAATATTGTACGTACTCGTTTGTTTTTTGTAATTTTGAAAGTTTGAAACCGTAGTTTTTTTGGTAGATGGACCAATGAACGGCTTCCTCGTCATGTACACAGTAGGAGCAATTCTGCCACGAACAGCACGAGTATCAGAGCGTATACACTAGTAGTACGAGTACCTGGTACTGGTAACACGTGAGATAAGTGAGATAAGACACCCGCTAGGAGGAAATTGGTATACATTAATCAGGGCTTGTCATCGGCCGTTTGTCCTGGCCGGGCTGATATTTAAAAAATGTCATGGGCCGGGCCGTGAAAATTTTCAGTTGTTGTTGATCATTGCTATATTGTACTACTGTAGTAAATCCGAGCGTATGCGAGTTTCTAGTTTTCACGGCGCTTAAGAATAGGCTGCCCCATCGAGATGGCTCAAGCCTTTTTTTATTTGATTAAACTATTGTTCTGTTTTTTTACGCAGCGCAACCTCCCAAACGCAACCTCCCAAACGCAACCTCCCAAAACAAAATTATGGGTCGTGCTGCGGAACGTTCTTGGGACGGAAAATTCTTGGAACGTGCGGCGCGCTGCGAACGCGGCAGTAATCACAGAGGTGAGCGATAACAGCGCGGTGTCACGGCGGGGGTCATCCACACAGCAGTACAGCCAACAGGACAACCAGCAGGACAGCCAGCAGGACAGCCAGCAGGACAGCCAGCAGGACAGCCGCCGCTCATGCCGTGCGCACCGCACCCAATGTCGTGGATACGAACGGTGCGGGGGTCCCTGGTGTGTACTCCTGGGCTCCGTGCACGTACTCACGGCCCAAACAGCAACATCTACCTACGAACTCTGCACAGCAGTAGCTGCAGTGCAGCACGCTGCATGCAGTACGGTGTACAGCTGTTTCTTAGACAGGATGATTGTTTCTTTCTTTCTCTCGGATACCACACCGAGCTGCCCACACCATGAGCCACGAGGTCGCGGCCGCAAGAGATGCACCAACGCGCCATTCGTCACCCGATGCTGCCCGATGCCCGTGCCACCTGTCTGCTGTATTGTTTTGATTTTTGTTTCGTTTGTTTTTGCGATTTATATTTTCCTGTTCCTGCTGTTCCTGATTTATTCATTTTCCCTCTCGAGTTCGACTCCAGACTTCAGCGTTATACTTGTAATACCAGTACTATCGTACGTATTCACATGCATAAATGCATGCTGCAGCAGTACTGCTGTACTGCTGTGTGATACTACTCGTAGTTGACACAGCAGTATCACGTATTTGAGCCTGATCCCTGATCCGATTGTCCTCTGTCTGTGTGTGTGGTTGGTACTAAAGCAATACATACCTTGATACGGTATTACTACAGGCTGGTTCAAGCGTACCACCCAAAATTCATTCAGTGACGAATGTCCACGCCGTTTTTTGGAGATAAGACCCTGAAATTTGGCACACACGTGTTTTATGCGCCCTACCCGAGACTTTAACGGATGGTTTTTTTTTTTTTTTTTTCCGTCAGATATTGCTTGTTTTGTAATTTTTTGGGAAATTTGGGTCTTACGAGATCCGAAATTTCCGGAGGAAAAAAAAAAAAAAACATTCGTAAAAGGCTCGGGTAGGGCGCATAAAACACGTGTACCAAATTTCAGGGTCTATCTCCAAAAAACGGCGTGGACATTTGGACTTTTGTGCGGTAAAAGTGCAAAAATAGGCGTTGCCTCGTATTTACTTAGTTTCAGTATATAATCGATTTTGGGCGTTAAATATGACTTGATATGATCATACGCAGTCAGATCTTCGAATATTTGCGTGAAACTTTGTACAAACATGCCTTGGACCACCTGGAAGCGGCTCGTTCAGAAAAAAAAATTGGGGGGAAAAATGTTTACCTACGGAAACGCCTGACTATTGTTGACCACTTTGAAGGCCTGTGATTGGTCGGGCCACATTTTCGGCGGTAGCGCCAGTTCTAGGTCCTTGGACAAAAAACTGGCGATGTTACCCTCTTCCACTGTTCATGGCGGTCAGTATGATACCAAATATGTGACATTGGAGTTGCTATTGCATGCGGCATTCGTGACAGACGAAATTTTGGGTGATAGCCTGAACCAGCCTGTAAGTAGTATATAATAGTAGCGTATTGGAGCCTGATCCGATGGCTGCTGTCTTGTGACCGAACATCAACAACATCAACAGCATCAACAACATCAGCAAGATAGATGGCAATGTCGACGAGACAATGGCCATTAATACTATATGCCACCGTCTACTCGGCTGACTTCATCCGGCTGACACACCACTACTCGTATACCTGGTATGGGAAATATTCACGTTACACTGTTATTTCTACATTTCTACCCGTCGACATCCAGGACACGTATTAATAGTGTAATAGTGTAATAGTGTAATAGTGTCCGTGCTGATTCTTCATGGTCGAAAGATACTGGTACAAGCTGTCTGGTCACAAAACTGTAACAGAGATACTACATTGTATGGCAGGAATGAGTAGATATTGCAACGCCGTGCCATCGCACTGGGTACGACAAGCACAACACGCGCCAGCAACACGGCAGTAACACGCCAGTAACTATTAGAGATAAAAACGAAGGAGAACGACAGAAAGCAAATAAAAATAAGCAAAAAAAGCACCAGGTATACCGTATGGATCGTGTGATGAGCGATGAATCTATTAACCTCGTAAGAGATGATTTAAATATTGTCTGTGGTCACACTTGTGCTTCACCTGTGCTTCACTTTTGCTTCACTTGTGCTTCACTTGTGTCTCACTTGTGCTTGGTTGCGACAACAACCAGCTTAAGGGCTTTAGTTAAAAGGGTTTGCTTGTTTGCGTGTTTGCGTGTTTGTGCTCCGCCTGATGTCGGCTGTTCTCTTCCTTGTCTCCAGCAGATTGGTTTGGGGACGGCCTTCGACTGGACGTTGCGGCTGATCGGACCGCTGCTGCTGCTGCTCGCGACGGGTTTGATTTCAACGGTAATCGGCATGTACTTCAGGTTCTTGCTGCCGGCCACGGCTGATTTTGGCTCCATACTGGTACGTAACTGCAAGTATTATATACCTGGTACATGACACATGTTACAGAGTGTTATACTGTTACAGTGTTACAGTGTCATAGTGTTATAGTGTTACAGTGTTACAGTGCTATATTGTTACAGTGTTATAGTGTTATAGTGTTACAGTGTTATAGTAGTGTTACAGTGTTATAGTGTTATAGTGTTATAGTGTATGAATACCAGGGCTGTTCACGGGTCGGGTAAGGGCGAGCCGAGCCGAGCCGAGCCGACCCGTGAGAGTTAAACAACCTCCTGACCCGAACCGACTCGGCCGGACCCGATCCGTGAGATTTCTAAATCTTCCTGGCCCGGCCCGCGGGTATTATATGGTATACCTGGTATGGTATATGGCCATGTCCCGTGAAGATCACTGGTTAAACACTGCTGCTGTATCACTACTATTGTAGTGTATCACTACCACTGTATTTCTACTATTAATAGTGCATACCGTCTTTGTCATGTCCTCTTAGACTGTTGGACAGATGTACATGTCGCCTTAGACTAGGACAGCTGTTTCACTATACTGCTGTAGGGCTACACACGCCCATATATGGCATTGCATTGTCTGCTCTGCTTACTGCACTGAGCGTAGTATCTCTGTGTCGTAGTTTTGTGACCACAGAACTGGTACCTTTTTAGGATGATGAATCGGCACGGACACTGGGTGTGCTGGATGTCGACGGGTAGAAAGAAAGGTTTAATGCGAAGAACACACACACATCATGCTCGAACACCGATTGACGCACGAATGCTGCTGCCGTGGACAATGCTATAAATATACATACACTTCTTGTGAAGCTGCATTTTCTTCTGCGGTGGCTTTCGCAAGTGCTATTACAGCTGTAGTTATGCCCATACTACTATTAATACTATGTTACAGCAGTAATTATGCTACTGTAAGTATTAGGGCTATTAGGGCTATTAGGGCACTGCTAAGTGGCGTGCTACGGCGTTTGTGATACAAGAGTTATCGGGGGGGGGCGTACTCATTTGTTGCTTGCCTTAGTCATTTGACCATTGACCACGCATCCCTTTCGAGACGGAGTACCGTTCCTACTCCTAATAGAGACACCTCCGACATTTGAGTGCTTATTACGTTGTTTCCATATATTACAAATAAACTTTTTGCTAATCTTATCCCCTTCCTGGGGGGGGGCGTACTCATTTGTTGCTTGCCTTAGTCATTTTACCATTGACCACGCATCCCTTTCGAGACGGAGCTGAGGGGGGGGGGGTCAAGCACCCTTGCCATCCTTGCGAAGCCCAAACGTCACGCTCTTTTCAATCGCTCATTCTCCCGCCTTTACGGGGACAGAGTACTCTACTGTACTTGTGTACTTGGAATTATAATACAAGTCAGAAGTACTGTCGTATACAAAGTATCCAGTTTTGCAGTTGTGTATAGGCGTTTGCAAGCTACGCTATGACGGTGGCGTTGACTGACGCGATGCCATGCCTTGCCATGCCTTACCTTGCCGTCGCATTCTCACCTCTGTCGTTACCTCTGGCGATACCTTTGGCGATAACCCATACTCGTAGTCTTCCCACCTTGCAGCAGACCACTTACCTCGAAATACCACTACTGCTGTAATAACACTATTTTAATATTTGTACTGCTGTACCTACCTCGGTCGGGCTGTCGTGTACCTTGCTTGCAATATGGAACGGTTCTCTTTTGTATGGCACTACTTGCAGCAGTTGACACTATTTGCCTATTTGCACTACCGGTAGTTGCGTTAGTTGCAATACTATGCTTGACGTTGGTGGACGTTTCTCCGGCCGATTGTGCATGCAACCACTTACCACTACGTACATTGCAAGCATTTACATTGGCTATGCACAGCAGCTTCGGGGCGTAGGGGGTGGCTAATTCCTGCTCCCCCCTAGCCAGGCTTCTGCAGCTGTGGTCTCAATTCCAGTAGCTATGCTCTCAATACGAGTAGCTATGCTCTCGAAACAATCAGACGAGTGTACCACATAACCAACACCCAACACCCCATCTCATTTGCCTACCCGTTGCCCGTCTCTCTCCCTCTCCTTCCTCTCGTGGTGCGTTTCGCTATTTGCAGTACATAATTCACGCTGCGTGGGCGTTATTCCTAGCGTTCAACGTGTTCTTCAACTATTACCACTGCGCCTTCACCCACCCCGGCAAGCCAAATACCTTCCTGCCTACCAATGCCATCAGCGATAGCGAGGACGATCTCACTTGCGACGACGAGGATGTAGCAGGAACCAGGTGAACGTCTGCAAGGCATGTCGTGAGCACACGTTGGACATGTTGGCAAGGGGCATGTCACTACTGCACTGGTTGTACTCTTGATATGGTATGATACCGATGCATCCATACTGTACTGCCGCCGTACACCTCCGTACGCCTGTGTTGCTGTATGACATATCGATCGTTTGATCGCTTGCCAGTACTGGTATTTATAGGGCAGTCGTTATGATTACATGGTACGGTATTTCTGTATGTACACCTCTTGCGTAAGACGCCGTGGACTGTTTATCGCCGATTAGAGCTTTGAAGCTGTGCTGTGGTGCCTCTCACGAGCTATATCATGTTCAGTTCTGTTCAGTTATGTACGTGCTGTAGTGCCTCACCGAACACCGCTCGATTGGAGCAGGCTCTGCGTCGTGCTTACTCTAGCGCCATGCTTACTCTAGCGCCAGTACCGAGCTTAAAGTGCTCAGACACTAAATCTGCAACACGCCGTATAACCTTTGATGTGTATATAATACCTCGTATCTGGTACTGGGATACACCAAAGGTCTACCTGGTATTCAACACCATTTTGTTTTGTTTAAAAATCAGGCATTTTCCTGAATACAGAAAGCGTTTTCGGTGCCCTGCTGACCCCTTAACCTTAACGAACGCTAAATCCCGGACTTGGAAAGTTTGTATTTTAAAAAGGCGGGAATAACAGATTCCAAAGCTACTGTAATCCTAACCCAGAAACAGCGAAAAAACACTTTCGTTCGACAGAACCCTGAAATTGTGTATATGCAACGCGACTCAGTAGGCATCCCAAGGTCTGGCTCTTTGTTCCTGTGTCACCCATCGTCCATGCTACGATATGGACTACGTATGTACTACAGTAAGTATGTATATATGTATCATGAAGTATGTGATGCCTTGCCCATTCGCGCCACCCATGTCTAGCCATGGTACGCCTTGCGCTGTCACGATATGCCATGGTATGCCATGTGCTGTCATGATATGTCATGATACGTGACACGGCCTGCGCTTTGGTGGTGGTCTCACGCCATTATTCCATCCAACTGTCATGGAGTCATCGAGTTGATACCCCGCCGCGTGATGCAAGAAGTCAAGAAGTCATCAAGTCACCTCTCGAACGGTGGTATCTCAATGGCAGGCCTCTGATTGCGGATGGAGCGGCTGTTTTGAGGGTAAACGCGGGAGGCAATGGAGGCAGTGGAGGCAATGGAGGTAATGCCGAAGCCGCGGGGGACGGAGCGCGCGCAAGCAGCAGGGGGGTTATTTCTATGACGGGGGTCAGGGGCGGGGGGGCTGGAACTCGCGTGCGGTGTGGCTACTGCAAGAAGTGCAAGGAAGCGAAGCCTGCGAGGGCGCATCACTGCCACGTGTGCGATGAGTGCATCGTCAATGTGAGAGAGCCTGAAGAGAGACCTCATTCGCACGCCAACAACAGTAGCAAGAACAGTGGCATCAGCAGCAGCAGTGCCAACAGCAGTGCCACAGTAAACACGCTGGGTTATACCATGCAGCAGTCACTGCTGCAGGCTTTTCTTAGCGCCTGTGATGGTGTCGATGTGATCAATGTACTCAAGTACAGGGGCGTTATGATGGTCCTCCTGTTCCTACCTGTTCCTTCTGTTGGCCAATTGGCGTGCGATAACGTGGCGACTCGCTGCTGTAACATCACCATTATCTGCTTCGGGACTATTCGGGCAAGGCTGCTGCTGCTGCTGCTGCTGCTGCGGCGGCGTTATTACGTACTGAAGTTGTATGGTGTTGAATGTCTTCGTCGCACATCAAGTTGCCCCAAGCGCTGTTGTAGGCTTTGTTTGTACTCACAGCAGTGCTGCCTGCGGTAGTTAGCTGTAGTGGTTTGACACTTGTTCGTGATGTTGATGATGTTGATGATGTCCATGATGGTGATTATGGTGATGATGGTTATGATGATGCAGAAAGGTCCCAAGGTGGAAATACCTGGTAAGACAGGTCGAAAACACACGGGAACGTAGACCCTGCTACAGGCGTACTGCGGCGGTTCTTGTTACCTACTTACCGATCCATCCACCCATCCACCCACTACATGCGCTGCCCATGGCTCCCTGCACGCGAACTCGTGCGAGCAGATGGACCACCACTGCCCATGGATGAACAACTGTGTGGGCTACCTGAACTACCGGTACTTCGTGCTGTTTCTCCTGTACATGTTCGTCGGCTGCGCCTACGCCGTGCTCGTCTCCGCACCCCACTTTCTTGCCATGGCCAACAACACCGGGGTAAGTCAACACACTACCGTACCGGTATTTACTACAGTACTATTAATACGTTAAACCATTGCTTTTTTTTTCTAGTATACGTATTCACTACGAACTTGTATGCTCTGGTTTTTGTCGCCTGTTTCATACCTGGTATTTGTTATTTTCGAGCGTGCGCGCTGGAGACACTACGAGTATGATGGTGAGCTCCTGGTACTAGTAAATAGTAATATTAGTACAGTAGTCACGTCCCTGGGTAGGCGAGGGAGCACGATAAGTGTTATATAGCGGACATGGTATAAGCACGTTAACACTGCCAATAGATGTGTTATTAACTTACCGGTATGTTGTAAAGAGTAAACACCCACGCAGGATGACATTCGCCCCCTCTTCAAAAGGCGCTATAAAAACATTAAAACACTCGAAGCACGATGATGCGGAGGTTCGTCGTTTGATGGTATGGTTGCACACGGATCCGTGGCGCGACACGAACATATCATTTTCTTTATATTAATAGTTGGTAGATACAGTATTAACAGTAGTTTTCTATACTCGTAAGAAGGGAGAGGGTGATCGTGTACCGTACTGGGGTGCGATGAAACGTAAACCGTGACAGTTGTGAAGAAAGTTCATTACTGCCGAACTTTCGCTACTTATTTATATTCCTGGTATCATACGAGGTATAGTCAGTGGGAGCTGTGCCGTGCTTTTCTTCCCTTTGGTGCATGTTGCATAGTGTTGATTTGGATGATTTTGGTTGGTCACACTTTAGGCTACTCACGCTACTCACGATTGGGTTTAACGTTTCGTCCCCGAAGATCAAGGGTCGCTATTAATAGTCGTCATCCCTTTGCCCCAGTTACCGTTACGCTGATCATACGCCTGGTAATGGATAGCTGTTGCTAGTGTTTATAGTCGCTAACAACGATACCGTATTCGAACAGCCAATCACCACGCCGTTTGCCTATCGCTTATCGCCCCCGGGAAAGACTCTTCCTCTACCTGGTATCATCTTCAATTCAGCAGTGTGCTTATTTTTCACTTGTGTGTTAAACGCTGGCATTGCTGTGTTGCACTTGCTCACCACATCGGGACTGGTGTAAACGCACCCCCTATTCTAAACGCAATGCGATCAAACATCAAACCCGAAATGTTGTATTAATAGTATTGATCGTATCTCCTTCCGGGTACCCTATTAATACTTCAAACTAGCGATCGCACTCGCCGAGGGTAGATTCAGTCGATGTTTTTTAGTATTGTAGGTGACTGCTACTCTTGCTGCACGGCAATAGACTCCCGATATACCTATAATACTATTGTAGTGCTATATGCAGTAGCCAGGTACCAGGTATTCTGCGCCATTTGGTGGAGTGACGAGCTCGCTAAGCATCGCACCCAACCGTTGTCGCACCCACTGCTGTTGTCTGCGTTTCACACCAGTTTTACTCCCACTGTATATTCATATACCAGGTATTAATAGTTCCCGTCGCCAACGGACCGTTTCATGCGCCGTTTCATGCACCGTTTCACGTACCGTTTTTTTTTTCACGTTGTCTATACTGACCAGCGACACCGAAGGCCAACGGCGTCGGAGACGAAGGCCCAGTCTGCCGTGATGTTGACTTTTGTGCTGGCGTTGTCCGTGGGCATCGCCATCTCAGTGCTGCTGGGCTGGCACATCTACCTCATCTTGACGGCGCAAACGACTATTGAGTTCTACCAAAACCAGACGAACCGATCGAGGGCTCGACAATGGGGAGAGGTGAGCGAGAACACGCGAAGGACATAAAATGACCTTACTGGTTGCTGAACGCCCCCCCCCCCCCCCCCCCCCCCCCCCCCCCCCCCCCCCCCCCCCCCCCCCCCCCCCCCCCCGTTCTTTTCTGAAGGAGCAGGTTGCAAGTCACTCGCCAAGAAGGCATGGCTGTAAGAACTTTGACGCAAACGTTCGAAGAATTGACTTGCGTAGGACCAATATGCAGTGATGTTTGATGTTTAACGCCAAAAATCGATATTACACTGAAACCAGGAAATTCCAAGGCAACGACGTAAATTATACATTTTCCCTCACAATAGTACAAACGTGTTCTATATGCCGTCATTTTCAAGAGATAAACCCTTGCCGAACTTTGCACACGTGTTCTATATGCCCTTGCCGAACTTTGAAGAGACGGTGTTTTTGTTTTGTTTTGTTTCTTTCGCCGAAAATGTTGGGTCCAACGAGAAGCCCGAAGAAGCCAGAAAACCCCAAATGACAAAACTCAGGCGAAAATAAACATGAACAAAAAAACGTGCCGTCACATTTTGGCAAGGGCTCATGGAACACGTGTGCAAAAATTCGGGGCCTGACTCTTAAAAACGCCGTGGAATTTGGCGGGGGAAGAAATAACCAGCCTTTATCATTTACCCTGGGTGTGTGGTGTGGTTCGGCAGAGCGACAGCTCTATTGCAGTAGCTCTAGTGTGTTCTCTTTTTGTTTCGCTCAGTTTCTCGATGCCTCTATGAACTACTGTATGTCTGCCTGTTATTTTCTGTAACTTTGCTCTCTCCCCTTCCGTTCTGTCTGCGGCTTGGGTTGTATGCCTGTATGCCTCTGTGGCGTTTGTGCGGTGTTTGTGCGGTGTTTGTTCGGTTGGACTTGCGTGGCAGGTGTGGAGTAACCCCTTCGACGTGGGATACAAGGGAAACTGGCAGCAGGTCTTCGGCCGAAAACCCTTCCTCTTGGGTCTGATGCCCAGCAGGTGTCCCCCCCCACCCCCTGTGGTCGACTTTTTCCCTCTCCAGGAGGAGGATCGAAGGCATCGCTTCTCGGATGTAAGTCCAGGTTGCACCTTCCCCTTGTTCCCCTCGCGCGAGGGTTCCTAATCGCTGCCACATTATCAGTGTTACGGGGGGACATACCAACTATAGTATAGAAGTATAAGTATTACATACTCTAGTGATATACTTCGACGTACATAGCAATACATAGTAATAATACGTACTACTGTAGTAGCAAGACAAACTTTTATGGGAATTTTTATTTTGGGCTCCAGGAACTGGTTTCTAGGCCCAATATACCCGTTTTACTCGGCTGGACTCTCAAAAATACCGATACACTCCTCAAGATCCACCCCGTTGTTTTCCGAGGGCTTTCTGGAGCAGTTCTCCGTTTATCTAGGGTCTCATTTTGATTTTCGGCGCAACCAATCAGTTTTCAGAAATATTCGTTGTTGGTCAAAACTGGGGCCAAAAATAATGGATCTTTTAGGAGTTTTGGCTAAAAATCATCAGGTCGTCAGAACTGGCAAATTGGACCAACAGTCAAAATAGGAGTCTGGACAAACGGGAAAGTTACAAGGTCAGGTTCTGTAGGGTACCTACAGAACCATACCCGGGGTATTTACCCAGGAAATACCCTACAGAGAACTTCTGTAAGTTCTGTAAGGATTTATACCCGTACCCGGTACTTCTGTAAGTTCTGTACTCCCCGTTTCACAATACCCGGGGTACCGGTACAACGTCTTTGTACCTGCCCGGAACTTCTGTGAGTTCTGTACGCCCGGGCCACAATACCCGGAACTTCTGTGAGTTCTGTAAGGGTTTTATACCCTAACCCGGAACTTCTGTAAGTTGTGTAAGACATCCATACCCGTACCCGGAACTTCTGCAAGTTCTGTGAGACCTTTGGCACAATACCCCAGGTAAGGGTATACCTTTGTCACAATACCTGGGGTGTCGGTATCTATTCGGGTTCAGACCATAGTTTCACGTACGGTCTTATAGTACCACTCTATGGCTCTTTTTTGTTTTTCTTGCATATTTCGCCGCCCAAAGATGAAAATGATACGTTCTATTTCTAATATTGATATTAGACTGTATAACAGGTGCGTGTGATACGACATACTATATATTATCCATATGTATTATACGTATTTGACGTATCGTAATCGTATTCAGTACCAGATACGTTCACGTCGTACGTACACATCGCACTATACGCAATATATACCTACCTGTACGTAGCTGTTCTTGGTTACTATTTTTTGTCGGTTCACCGGCGTTTTTACGAGGACATAAGAGCAGTAGGGGACACGGAATTAGAAACAGGGTATTGTTTAATAGTGAAAAAGCCACTCTGATATTCAGAGGAAATCATAAATTCGAGATTCGTTTATATTGAAGTTATTATAGCGTTGAGAGCACCCTGTCTTGAATAAGAAATGCAGCTTTGGCCAGCTTTCCTGTTTTTTGTAAGGTGTCCTGTACTACTGCTGTACAGTACAGGACACCTAATGAGAAACAGGCTAACAAGAAAGGAGAATAAGAAAATCAGGATCGGTATGAAAATAGTGTAGGAAGCACCCTCTCTCGAATAAGAAATTCAGCCTGGACCAGATTTTATATTTCTTACTGGGTGTCCTGTACGGTATTGGTATGAAAACTTTGCAAGATTGTTTCTGTAGGTTACGTAGAGAACCATACCCGGGTTTTTTCCCGGCTATTACTACCCTACAAATAACTTCTGTGAGTTCTGTGCGACACTCATACCCGTACCCGGAACTTCTGTAAGTTCTGTACGCCCGTGCTACAATACCCGGGGTACGGGTACAACGTTTTTATACCCGTACGGAACTTCTGTGAGTTCTGTACGCCCGTGCCACAATACCCGGAACTTCTGTGAGTTCTGTAACACTCTCATACCCGTACCCGGAACTTCTGGAAGTTCTGTACGACATCTATACCCGTACCCAGAACTTCTGTAGGTTCTGTACGCCCCGTGCCACAATACCCGGGGTAAAGGTACAACTAGTTTTGAACCCCACGGAACTTCTGTGAGTTCTGTGCGCCTGTGTCACAATACCCGGAACTTCTGTGAGTTCTGTAACACTTTCATACCCGTACCCGGAACTTCAGTAAGTTCTGTAACATTCCCATACCCGTACCCTAAATCCACAAACCCTACAGAACCTGACCTTGGAAAAGTAGGTCAGAAAGCCCTCGAAAAGCTACGGGGAGCATTCTGAGGAGTCTACAGGTGTTTTGGGCCGTACCGCCGAGTAAATCGCGTATTATCGGCCTAAAACCTCAGTTCTGAGGGCCCAAAAATAATTTCCCATACTAGATGGCCTAACACATAGTCGTACAGTAGTAGTATATAAACATACCCACGATGGGCCCCAAAATCATGTACGTTACTGCTGTATCGCTCTATATATGTTACCAACCATACTTGGTTCTGATTACTCTTTTCCCTCGCATTATGATAGTAATACGATCCTGCGGCTGGTATTAAATGGTTGCGGTGCAGTTGCGGTGCCCTGGCCTTTTAACCCCTTTCGAAATACACTAAATACACTACATACAGTAGTGCACTCTAGTTCCAAGATAAACCGAAATCTGAGTCTAGTTCCTAGCAGTAGTGTTACATACAATATACGCGTAGGGTTATGTTATGTTATGTTACGTGATGTTATGAAATGTCCCCACGATTGGAGTGCGCTCCTAAATAAGGCATGCCTGAAGGCCTCAATTACTGTCTTCTGTCCTCGTTAAACTCCGTAAAGTGCATGGCCGCAGCTGTTTTGCTAAACCTGTTAACATGTTATTATCGGTAGAGGTGCTACCTAGAAATCGACTGGCATATATACAAGTATATGTATATGTATATGTATATGTATATGTATATGTATATGTATATGTATATGTATACAACATATTTATGAGTGTGTGCATAGGCTAACCCTAACCCTGTGCTGCGGTAGAGCTTTTGCCCTTCGCCGCTGGGACATTCCCTGCCGCTAGTTTCTGTAGTACAGTTATTTACGAGTCCAGTGTTAATAGCACCAACTTAGGCCCTACGAGTATTGAAAGGGACACATCGCTCTACTGTACACTGTATGTACACTGTACACTGTCCACATCCGACCTCTAGACAACACGAGTGCGGCAAGCTTGATGGGGCAAAGTTTTAATAGAGTTTTGTGTACCAGGTATGATATAACACGAGGTATAAATGTTGTGTCTCCCTCCCTCCCTTTCAAACGATCTTTTGTATGATATCTATGATGATACTATGGATATGATATGTATGATACACTATATATGTATGATATTGCTGTACCAGATACCAGTTAAGCACAACGATAGTATGAATACCTGCCATGTGCGCTTCAACCTCAACTGGCTCGTCCACTGATACAATCATACAATAACACAACACTAAAAGTAACATAGGTAGCCAGAGAGAGCACCGAGAGCACAGTTGGTTACGGTACTGGCTTTGTCCCCGTGGCCCATTGACTCAATTAACTCATTCATTTTGCTCATTCGATTTGCTCATTCGATTTGCTCATTCGATTTTCTTGCCCGCCGCCTTGTCTACACCGTTGTGATGATCGTCCTCGTGCCATCGTGCTCGTGTTCCTGGTCATGATCGTGCTCATCATATTCATCATCATGGTGGGGACAGGAGGGAGAGTGGACGGTGGATGAGCCTTTGAGCACTGACCACATGGTGTAAGGTGGCGTCACGGCAG
Source organism: Saccharina japonica (assembly GCA_008828725.1). Taxonomy (NCBI): domain Eukaryota; class Phaeophyceae; order Laminariales; family Laminariaceae; genus Saccharina; species Saccharina japonica. The sequence continues at coordinate 1,044,985 of MEHQ01002346.1, forward strand.
ACAAAAGAAGTGCCAGAAGTGCCGGATTAAACCCCTGGCAGGACTTGGGAGTAGAAGTACAGTCACACGTCATATCGAGAATGATGGCACTATATTAGTATTAGTATCTATAGCAGTCTAAAGCAGAGCGGCCGGACCTGAGGACGAGCAGGCTACTGTATGGTACTGTATGGTACCGTGTGGTACCGTGTGGTACCGTGCAATCGAGATGCTGCAGATGGCGGTGATTGGCAATGTTCCGTGCAATGCATGAAAGTATTGATAGCAGTAGTTAGGCTATTGATAGGGTAGGTAAGGCTAGAGAAAGACATTTCGTGTCCGCAGTTTTCTGGTTGGTCATCAATGTCTTTCTCTCTAGGCCATTGATAAGGGAGGCTCGGGTGGGGTAACAAGCAGCCTGGGGTCTGTCCGGTTTTGGCTGCACGATGCAACAAGAGGATGGGCATGTTATAGATACAGGCATCTTTCAAAATGCCCACGAATGATACCTCTGCTGCATGCTACATACACTCATCGCGGGGATGGTTTTGTTTCGAGCGTATGTAATCAATGTAATGTATCATGGTCAGTGTCAGGGTGTCCGATTGCCCACTTGTTGTACTACTGGTAATACTGATATGATGGACATCCAGGTACACTTGTTACTCTACGTCGAAGTATGGTACTGCAATGCTATGGTGGGCATTCAGATGCACCCTTCGCATGCGTGGCAAGCGGGAAAGTCCTGCGCTTCAATTCGGTTCATTTGGGCATGATAGTGTTACAATACGGCGACAAGCACACTTTGTGGACACTTTGTGGACACGTTGTGGACGAATGCCGTTCAAGGGGTTCCGTACCGATGCAGCACATGCAACAGAGTCTCAATATGAAGATGATAATCATGAGACGAGCACGTAGTGCAGCGCGAGCTTCGCGGGATTTATCCATGCATGAGATACAGTAGTACGTACTGGTGTTGTAGCAGTCTCAGACAGACGTGTATCTCGCGGCCATTGTATCATACCTGGTACAATTTCCGCAGCACAACGGAACCCTATTCAGCCATGGGAGGTGCATAGATATGATACGTGCATATATACCCTGCTTGGTACCGTGCTTATTAATTTCCACGATGGAGATAGCTAAAAGTGCAGCATCGTGTAAAGAGGGAATCGTGGGAGTGATGCGTGTTGTTGCATCGGTGGCGATGTGCTTGTACTTTTCAGACATTTATCGATACAGCGGAGTTGATTGTAGTCTGGGATAGAATGTGACTCTGCTGGCGGCTACGCCGGTTTTCGAACCGCGGCTGGTGCTTGTATTATGCTTGTATTACACCAGGCATGTTTCTGAGTCTTGAGTCGTTGAATGTGCGAGAGCGCGAGTTTGCAAAATTCGATGAAAATCGACGAGCAGTTGGAATGCTGAAACCTATACCTGTTTTTTGTTTTTTGTTTTCCCCATGCCCGAACCATGCCATATTCTTCTCCCTCATTCGCTAAATTAATTAATTGTACCCCCCCCATACCACGAACAACCTACCTAAAACATGTTATTGTATTGTATTCATGGTATTGTCGCGTGCAATTTCGTTTCTCTCTCCTTCCTATAGTCCGTGCAGCACAATTTGTCCATTTTTTTTTCGGCTAATAACTTTTGGAATACTGTATGTCGAATTGGAAAATAAAACGGTCTTGGTCGTAATCGCCAAGGCCAAAGGAATCGAACACCGTCGAGAAAAAAAAAATGTTCCCCTATACTAAAATCAAGTCATATGTGGGCGGCCACGACAAAGTCACCCCAATATCTGGCCAAAATCGGCTAAAAAACTACAAAAATGGACAAAACCATAAATATATCGCCAAGTTTAGTTTTCCAAGAACCAACAAAACTTCTTGACCTGGGACCAAAGGGAGCGTTTCCCGCTCTTTTTTTAAAATGGTAAAGTGTAATCTTCGCAACGAAAGCTATCAAGATGACGTCACATATTCTGTTTTATGCCAATGGCAGGTGTCCTGGCGTGATTTATACTTGGTTTTATTAATAGTGTATACTACTTGTTCTTGGCACGAAATTGACAAGGTATACTTGAGGTATACCTGAGTTTGGCTACGAAAAACCCAACAGAAAAAATCATGCGAAGAGTAAAGCCGGCAAGTCTTAAATATCAGCATGAATGGGTTTCGTGCAGATTTGTTCCCCTTCGGAAAGTTGTTGACTTCATTTCCCGGGGGGGGGTGTCGCAAGTTGAAAAGACGGAGCATCATCATCACCATCAGGCGTCTCCGCTGTATTTACTCCGAGTACTCATATTCCTGTATACTGCTGTGTAGCAGGATGCTGCGGTTCGACGACGTGTGCTTGATTTTTTTTTTTGCGTGGAAATGTGAACACAATTGCATGGATCCAACTCCTGGTGAACACTGCACATACATATCACATATCATACATATCATACATATCATACCAGCACAAATAAATGCACCGTGGTTGCGCCACGAAGGCCAAAGTGTGAAGCGGTGGTGCTGTTGTACTACTACTGCTGTTGCACCGCTGCTGCTGTTGGAGTGTCATCGTGGCCATGGCGAACAAAACCCCAGAAGAGGTACCCCAACACCCTAAAACAAATGGCGACGACCGACTTCAACAACGACTTTTCGTACAAGTACCGGGTTCTTCGGCGTGTCGCGGCCAGATGCCGCCAGCGTTGTTTTGCTCGCGGCTAGATGTCACTGCTTTGGGAAGACGTCGTACCACGCTCAACACACTACAACAAATTTACGAGTTGCTGCTCACTGGGAAATACTTGCAAGGATGGAGAGCCGCGATACTGAGCCGCGGGAGACGGAGGCACGGGCACAACACAAATTACTTCCGTCCAAACTGATCAAAATTGGTAACATCTAGGGAACAGCAGGGCAACGCTCGCCCTGCTCTAAAGTGAATTATTAGGAGTCCTACTTGTTTGCGGTCCACTTTTCGACAATTTTGAATGAAATATTTGTCCTTTAGTGATGGGTTTTCCCAGCCAGCAGCAACTCGTAGGTTGGGTTGGGTTTTCGTGGGTATTTCGTGGTTTTTCGTATTTTTTCTTGTTTTGTTTTTTTTCGTGGGTTTTCGTGTATTTTCGCGTTTTAAAACAAACGCAGTACGAATACGTAGATATGTTCGTTTTGCTTGTGGTTGGTGTCTCTTCGTGATTTTTCGTGGGTACTTCGTGGTTGTTGATGGGATTTTGTGGTACTGGTTTTCGTCGATTTTTCGTTTTTCGTTTCTCGTTTTTTTTTTTTTTTTTTTTGTGGTTTTGGGTTGGTTTTCGTGGGTATGCCGTGATTTTTCATGGGCTTGCGTGGTTTCGGTGGGGCTTCGTGTTTTCTCGTGGTGATAGTGATTTTCCGCTGCTGCTGCTGCTATGGTGGTGGTGTTACTGCTGTTGTTGTTGTTCTTCCGTAGGGACACAAGAGAAGATACTGCTGCTGGACCCCTTGCTTCGCAGCCTCCTCTCCGCGCTATCCGGCCTCTCGTATTAAAAAACTCCTTATTTCTACAGGTGTGTGTCAAGCACAACAACCTGGGGCAGGATCCCGCCCGGCGAAGCGCTAAAGTACTACCAAGGTATCGCAACTGCTCTGTCCAACACCGCCAGACTAGACTACTTGTATAGCGCTGTCTTCGATAACCGATCACCTTCTTCCTTCTCCCAAATGCTGCATAAGCCCACTGGCCCGCATAACATTAAGACGACGCACAGCAGCACAACTTCATACGCGTTTTTTCGCTGTTCACAAAACGGTCACGTTATTTCGCAGTGCTTTCAACACCAACACAACAAAATGTGAGCACGACATATACCTGGTACCAATGTATACCGACAAGAACCCCCCCCCTCCCCCCCTCATCGCGCACGCAAAATCCAGCTCAAGACCATTTACTACTCAGTACGTATCAATCCTCACGCCCTCACGCCCCCCTTCCATGTCCTTGTGCGTATTTCACATGCCGCCCAGTGACACGTAACTTAAACTTTCTTAATTACATGGAAATGCTGCAGTGTACAGTGTACATCAGCAGTGGATCAGACTCACGCGGTACGTGGTGGTCCTACTATACCCGTAATAGCGATGTCCATTGACACGGTAGGCGCCACACACACCATAGACACACCCACGGTATGTATTACATCACAGAACATCTGAAGCGACTAAAATCACATCAAACTCGACACATAAACAGGTAAGACGCCGTCTAGCACGAGCCGCCCATCCATCTGGTGCTCTCACCATTCGCACGAAGCCCACCCGGTGCTTGTGCTCGCACGTTTGTACCTGGTACGCCGCGAAGCGTCATCACCACAGTGCCGCCTGCTAATACTCCCAGGTATTTGCCTTGGCCAGGCCAGAAACGTAGAGCCACGCGACACTACTCGAGCATGAAAAGAGGGAAAAATGGCGACGCATGATACTATCCTACCGAACCATACCCTGCCCTACCTTACCCTATCTCAGCCCCTGCAACCGGGACGAGCGCGTCGATGGACCCGCAAGGGATCGGTGAACGGTGCGAAAATCAACGTTCGTTATCATCACGATCATCACGATCACTGATGACGCACATTCGATTCGTATCTGAGCGCGAACGCGCAAAGACAAGAGAGACAACAGAGACAAGAGGCTGGCCCGATCACGGTGGACCGGGCGGCGACGATCACCACAACAACCAAAGAGAAAAAACATAAAATAATCTAATAAGACAGCAGCATTGAATGCTCCTGCTCGATGGTAGCGGAGATTCTGAAGGAGACCAGACACCGCCCGCAACAATCAAGAGTAGGCTCTACTGTACCCAACACTGCAACACACAGGAACATGGATATCACACATTAGAACGACCGGGCAATTCGCCAACAGCATCGTAAGGCTATATCGTACAAGCATTTAGCGAAGGGTGCTGAGCTCTGCTTTGGCGATGGTGGTGCTCATGTCCGTCAGGTCTTTGGCGAAGACGTTGATGATGTGGTGCTTGATCTTGTTGTCGACTTTGACCAAGCCGTCGTAGACAAAACCATTCTTGTAGCACTCCTTAACATCGGAAACACAAAGAAGAAAACAGAGGAACAGGTCGGTAGGTAGGTGAATGTCATAGCTGCCATACATGTTGGGGGCGGCGGACCCGGATATATCGTGATATATATCGTGATACAGTTTTACAGGTCGTCACAGGAGCAAGCATACCAGGTACTGTCAATCCTCCCAGTACCTCGCCAGTACCAGTATCGCAGGTACACCTCGGTACCTTAGAGCACAACAGCCCCATAATACAGGATAATCTCACTTTGAATTCTAAATATTGCTGGGTGTATCCTCAATACTGGTATCATACCTCACAGTACACATGCAAAAAATACACGATATACCCCGATACCTCTCGGTAGGATACCCTAAAAATATTGGGTATAGTCAAGTACGACCGTCCCAGACTACTCAAATATTGGGCATTATCGTAACATCTGAGTGCGTAACAGTTTACACATACTTTTTACTGGAACCACTTCGGTGACACGTTCGTTCGCGCAATTCGACGGATCTCAATGTATTCTACATCTACAGCGCCGCATGCGAGGTGGAACTTATTTGCCACCTGGTTGTTTGTTTAAACAGTATGATACTGCACCGCTGCCCACGTGTGCATATTTCCTACCGTCGTTCAAAAGCTGTCACAAGCTGATAATCATGGGTGCTGCAAGTACTCCAGAGTATCTCGACAGTATCAGCAGCTCAGAGTACGCCAGCCGAAAACTATCGGATTCACCCCCGTACCGCACGATTAATAGTTGGTATTGGATAGCTGCTGGACAGTTGCTGAGTATGCCCCAATACCTCCCAGAGTACGCTATGAAAACAAACTGGGGTATCCCATAACCTCACAGAAAGCTGCAAGTACAAAAAAGCAGGATACACCTCAGACTGTGGCAGTATAGCAGACCCCCAGAGTAAGGGGTATACCAACATCTCACCGCACGTTGCGCCCAAAGTACTGAATACCCCCCAGTATCTCACAGCACGACGTGCCCACAGTAATGTACTGAATCTGTACCTTGAAGATCTTCGCGGTTTATACTTTTAGGTGGACTGATGCGTCGGTTGCGCTTGGAACAGTGGCGAGGCAGCACCAAACGCAACCTACGTACGAGGTCCATGTGCCCTCCTTTAGCAACGATGAAACACTAAAAGGCATTGACGTTGCGGTTCTACAGACACCGCTTCACATAAATCGCTTGTGGGGCACAGCAGTCATGGGGCAGAACGCCGCTGAATGCACCCCTTACGAAAAGAGCGCCCTCCCGCCCTCCTTATAATACCGCCCGGCCGAAGCTCAGATAGCTCCCGACCTTAAACAAGCCTTTGAGTCACTTGGGTAACTCAAAGCTCAAAAACCGCCGATAGAGAAGACGGGATCGCAGTGCACTATATCTACTGTGTGCCCAGTAGGTAACACTCCTCACCTCTTCAACAAACTTAGCGTAAACACGACACATGACCTCGCAAAGGGAGAAGACCACTTCCAAGTAGTCCAGCGCGAAAGGCACCTCCGGCGTCAGCAGATGCTCGTACACCACCTCGTTGTTGAACTTCAGTAGGCGCGCCACAACCTGATTGGTGCACATTAAAAACATACCAGGTAAGCACGCGACAGTACGCCAGTATTACATACCACAACATGTGCGGTATAGACATAATGCAAGGAAGTGCAGCACGAAAAGCGTACGAGCTCGCCTCGATGCCGACCCTCCTGCAGCACAGACAGGCTGATCATTGAGGTCGCTAGGCTGGGTTGGCAGGTGTCCAAGCGCGAGCAACAAGGCACACGAAAACTTGCCATGATCAGCGCATGCCCGTTTGGGCACGACAACACAACACCCAACCGCAAAAAGAGCGGGAACCGGGCAACGGAGAGAGTCTGCAGCGGGGTTACTGCCGAACAGGGTTTCTTGGGCCGCGATAGGCAAGGAGAGTAAGGAAAGTTGCCTCCCAACGCCTTGGCCCGGCCAGCGTTTGGCATCCTTGTATACCACTGATGCCATCCGTACTTGTACAGTCGAGAGCGGCATCACCATGATGTCCTTCACATCTTTACACTACTGTAGAGGAAGTGTAAAACATATGCGCAGAAGGCCGCCCGACCGTCGGTCATACTACTTGTAGCTGTTTGCCTTGCTTTGCCGTGGTTTGTCGCCCATGCGGCGTTTGTTTCACGTTTGAATTGTTTCAAGTTTGACGCGTGGCCGCAGGAGGTCGGATTCAAATCTCGGCTTCATTTATCGGATTCAATGGCTGCAGGACTCATGTATACCGCCGGGGTCCGGACATACAGTGCATGTCTAGAATGCCACGGAGTAGTTTAGCTAATGGATAGTATAGTCTTACCAGATGTATAATGATGCTATTATAAACAACGAAACTGCCCCCTATACTGAAGTACCGGTATGTTGGTACTACCACCGAAAAGGGCATTAACAAAAAATATATTGTTGTCTTTTTCACGAAGGGTGTCGTTGAACCATGCCCAGCAGTCGCGATCATGGACATGGATGGTGTACAGCGCTTATAGGACGCTAAACGTCACTCAGACTACACTCAAACTACTCAGACTACACTGAGACTATGTACGAGAGCCGTGTTTGGATACCCCCAACCAACCTCAACCGAGGAAAGGACAAAAAACAAACTTGAGAATCCACAGAAAATACGTATTCGCCATCATAATCCAAGCTGGCACAATACCGTATACCACTATCTGGTTCAGTAGTATATTTCGCGTTGTTTCCCTCGAACGCATGTGCTATATAATATACTCAAGTACAGTACACGCTGCAAGTAGCGGGAACATATCAATTACTGACACGGCAGCACTGTAGGGCGACGGTGCAAGGGCGACGATGCAAGGGCGTCCTGGCTCGGGCAGACTCACTTGCTCTTGCTGCTTGGTCCCCTCCCCCCCCATCTCCCTCGTCACGTCTCTCGATGGGCCGTCTATGTTTTTGGCTAGCATTGCCTTTACCGAGTGATGTGCCACACCAGCCAACGCGAAGTGATACTCCCATTCCTCCATTAGCTGCAGAATGCCCCGAATCAGCGGCGCCCCTCCCTTGCACTATAGCGGCCCAAGTGGAGGAAAGCATGCGTCCCGCGGCAGTGTAGGAGCGAGGATAGCCGGAACGTGTCGTTTTGGTCAACACAGCGAACGCAGCGAACGTTATGCGCTTTCACAGCAGCGGCAGGTTCGTGGAAACTGGCCAAAGGATCAAAGGACTGCAACAGCTAACTATGTGGCTTTGCATGAGTCAAGAAAGACACGCAAGACATGGGTAGACCGTTTCCACTAGTCTAGGAGAGTTCACGCACACAACACAATTAGTTACAATATTAGTAGTTCAGATAGCGCACACGAGCGAATACTTCGACCGAGCGACTTCTTTTCACAGCCATACGTGGCATCCACGAATGCCCGTATCCCCACCACATTCGCGACAAAATAAGAAACAAAATAGTGTACCGTATACCAATACAGTGTAGAGCAGTGCAGTGTAACGTAGTGTAGTTATGCATCAAGCGAGGCGGGACCAGAGCATCCTATATCACTCACTACCATAGACTACACGACTATCCTTCATATCGTAAGAAGTAGTACCATCCACGCCTGCCTTCGCAGACGATTCACGATGCTGCATGCCGAAAAAACACCACAAAAAGTCACCGTACATTACATACTGTAGTACATTTTACGTTGTACAAGTTGTGCAACCATGTGAGGGCAAGGCCAAACCCTCTATGGGCAAGCGTGCAATCGACAGCTCAACACCTCAACAACCTAACGGGGATACAGTGTATATATACCACAAAGACACAAAAACGACAGAAGCGCACAAGTGGCTGTTCCTTTAAGTTCGAACCTGCAAAAGTTTGGCCAGTCCCACCCCGAGGTAGAAGAGTCGCAGGATTCGCTGCGAGGACAACTCGGCAGCGTAGACGGCCAGATCCCCCTGCAATACAACCCGCAAGGCATGCATGGCATACACAATGTCAAGCAAAGAGGTGACACAATGATTTGAAGCAGTTCTTCTCACTCCTTGTCAGTTCTTCCATGTCGCAAGAACATCACACCTTAAGGGAGCAAGGTCTCCCCTTCTGAAATAAACACAAACGCAATATCGTTACCATGTTAGAGGTGGAGCATAGGTCAATAGAAAGGGTGAACCGAGGTATTACCTGCCTTCACACGCTCTGGAAAAGCCGAAATCGTAGCAAATTGCCAGGGCGTCAGGAACAGACGCCAATCCCCAAGTGCCGACCGAGAGAGACAGGCTACAGCGAAAGGAGCTCAAGGCAACCTGGTCGTGATTGTACTGTACTGTAGCTGCTGCTTGTAATCCCGACTCCCGCAAAATTTCCTACAAAACCCTAATGCATACACACTCGCACCTACCATACCAGACGTGGCACGGACTGCAGGTGTTTGTGGAGATATTCACGCGCGACTGCGAATTTATAGTTTACACTGCTCCCAAAAACAGGTAGTAGGGAGTGCTTTCGAGATGGCCGAAGCCGGGTTTTCTACTAAGTCTACAAGCGCCAACCCGAATAGAAAGACAAGAATGAAGCCAGGACCGGCGACATCTTAGTTCAACCAACCAATCACGGCAACACACAATTACAGCGGAACCCCATCAGCAGACAGCGGGATGTAATCAAAGCGGCACCCATCAGCACGCCACAGTCCAGCAGAACAGCCACCGCTCATGCCGTGCGCACCCAGTGTCGTGGATGGTCAACCGCTCGCTGGGCTCCCTGACGTGTTCTACTGCCCTCGTGTGAACGCTGTTGTGCGATCTCGTCTGCATGCCGAGACAGCAATTCCTAGTGGTCACCTCGACCCCAAGAGCAATTACAACGCAACCAGTGCATTCAATACACCCGCTTCGTTGGAGGCACAGCAGCACAGGCCGCAACAACATCGAGGCGTAGTATGTACGCGGCAAACACCACGCGGCGCAGCAAGAATGGGAGGAAGATAATGAAGGGCAGCCGCCGCTCATCATGCCGTGTGCACCCAGTCTCACCAATGGAACCGTCCGCTGGGCTCCCTGCCGTATTCTGCTGTCCTCGTATGTTTGCTGGTGCACGACATATTCTGCATGCATGATATGTCGACACAGCACATATCCAAGTTGTTGGTTGCCTTTACCCCCATTTCGTTGGGGGCACAGTAGCACACACAGCAGGAAGGGAGGGGGGTATATATACACGGTAGGCACCACGCGCCGCAGCAAGATAAGAGGGAGGGAGAGAACCAAGGACAGCCGTCGCTCATGTCGTGCGCATCCAGTCTCGCGGGTGGGAACCACTCGCCGGGCTCTCTTCTGCCTGTGTGCATGTGTCATATGTCGAGACAACACATTGCGACCTGTTGGTTGCTTCGGCTCCAATTTCGTTGGGGGACACAGGAGCACACACAGGAGCACACAGACAGCCCGGCAACAACACCGAGGCGTAAGCACAAGGCAAGCACCACGCGCCACAGCAAGAGAGGGGGGCAGAGAGTGACTGCGAAGCACCAGCAGACGCCGAGGCGTGCAGCGGTCTGGCTTTCGCATGTCAGTCGGGCCAACGCATCGTCCATCACACATTGACCCGATGCTACCTGTCTGTGTTGAAGTTCCATTTCATTTTTTCTTTTCCTTTGTGCGATTGGGCAGTTCGCTTGTTCCCTTGATTGCTGATGTTTTCTTCCACTCCAGCCCGTCTAAAGTCTTGTGCACGGCACGGACTAGGTTATGGTGTGACCGTTATTTTTAACAATGGCAACAACCACGACAACAACAGCAATAACTACCGTCCACCAACGTACACAAGTTGCCACCAGCTACAAAGACCTTGCTACCCGATTCCGAGCGACTGCTATACTATTTCTATATTATAGGTGTTGGAGGTTTTCAAGGCAGACATCATCGAGCGGTCCTGTTGCAGTACTGTACCCCTAAAGTACTTTCGTCCCGTCTCCCAGGGCGTGGTCGAGGGGGCCAAACACGTGGGTGAGCCGCTTGGATAATGGGGAGTCGCCTGTCCTGGTTGGACTTTGAGGCGGTGATGATGTTTGTACCAGGTAAGAGATTTCCAGGGACGCCTCGTCGAGAGGTCCCGCTATTCCCAACGTATTATTGTTTAAAAAGAAGCGGAGCTCATGACGCCGCCCAACTTCGTTATTGCCGTACCTACCTCAGAGTCCCGCCCAACCCTGAGTGATCCCGGCGAAGTCTGAGGGAGGCCCGACAATGACGAGGCTGGGCAACATGACGGGCGCTGCTGCTCTTGAACGGACACACGCTACGTAGGGATAGCAGGATAATCGTATATGCACCCCTTGAGAATCTCCAAAAACGATTTATCACCGCCGTCAAAGTCCAACCAGGATCACCGACTCCCCATGCCAAGCTACTCACCCGCGTGCTCCCTCGGTCTCCCCAACCACGCCGCGGGAAAAATGTCGGCAGAACCGGCACTCGGAGCCGCCGAACTCGCTGCTGACGGACAATAACTCGTGGCACACCCTCTCGGTTGTCCTGCAACTTGCATGACGGCCGAGTGAAGCGACGCGTGGGGTTCGCGTCTGCCGCACGCGGTGCTATCACCCACTACTCACCACGCTTGTGCTCCCGTCCCGTGGCTGATCGAGCATACAAGTAGGGCATCGACATGGCTTAGGGGCCCAGACCACAAAGACACGAACACAGCTATATTCGAGAGAAGGTTGTCAGTATGCCGCCACCCAGGAGGGTTGACAGTAGCAGCACGTGGCCTTTGCGCGGAACCACGCTTCCCCGGAAAAAGGTGATATGGGAGCGTGATTGGGAAAAATCTCGGAAGAAGGCCGTGCTTCCGCCTCCGGAGCAGCAGCGGTGGCGGCAAGTATCACTCAACCGGACGAAGAGAGTGGTCCTAAGCGCCGTCCGGATGGATATTTTGACCCGCAGGAGGCCCTCGAGGCCGTTAACTCTTGCAATGCTCTATCAGGCGCGAGGAGCTTCGATCTATACGTTTCGTACCTGCTGTCGGTCGCTAGCGCCGGCTTCGGCCGGGAGCAGTTGGCGCTGGCATCGAGGCCTTCTGGGGGCGGGTTTTGGACGACCTCGACGTAGTTCAGCCGCACTGTTGGCAGGCCTTCTTACAATCCAACCTCACTACCCTGGGTGAAAAACTGTCACGCCGTCCGCGTAGGAATGACGTCGAGACGCGGTGTTGCAGTCGGGATCATGCGGCAGCAACGGCCGGCTGGAGGAAATCAGTAGTGAGGCAACTCAGTATAGAGTTGGGGCTCGAGGGGGGGTAGAGTAGGTAGCACCACGCACCCGGGTGCATCACGAGGCAAAAACCTCACTCATCAAACAATACCTTCTCCAACCCAATCAAACACGGGCCAGACGGGCGGCAGAGCTTGCAGATGCAGCACAACTTGCGTGCTAGTTGTTTACACCGTTCGTCAAGTGTTCCAGCAAGAGGCGCAGGCCCATGTTCTCCCGCGTGGGTTCGGGGGAGAGCGCAAGATCGACTGCTCAAGTGGCGTGCAGCAAGCGGGCCCCATCAGCCCGGTGTAATTCTGCATGCCGATGCCGCCAGTGCTCAAGCGGGTCCGCGACGAATTTGAACCTCGGGGTGTTGAAGCTTTTGGCATGTTTGGGCGCTATTAGCATCGGCATGACGGACATCATATCCATCACACCGAACACTGTCGCGGGTGTGCCCTTTTTCCAGCAAGAGCTGTGCAAGATAGGCCTCGCCATCAATCCAAGCCCGCCAGTCGCTTCGGCTCCTCTAAGGTAGCGCAACTGAGATCCATAAGTCCGAAACGGGGGAGCGGCAACTCGCGCGTATGCTGCCGTGTTTGCCGACCAAATGGTTCGCCAACCTGACCATCACCAGCTCCATGGTGCATAGGACCTCGTACATTGAGCGGGCAATGGGCCCGTAGCCGCCCCTGCCCACGCGTTAGAGAGCAGACATTACCAAATACCACCCAAATTGCACGGTGTGCGTGCTTGATTGCCTGATCGATTGATCGAGCTTCCAGGCACAGCGGAAAAACGTCATTCTTTGAGTACGGCTACCAAGCGATCCGGCTGATGCCGTAGCCCCACCGAAGAGCGAACGCGAGCGAATCTGCGATGGCGAGAGGGTTTCGACTGTCACCCGCTGGAGCAAGAAGAATGTCGGTGTCTGCCTGGAGCTTGGTGATGCCAGTGCCGGAGGTTCTTGCTGACCTCTCCGGCACAATCGGGCAATGAGGGAGAAAGGCCGAAGGGAGCTGCCCAATTCGGGACTCGTCCGCCGCGTCTGGAATAGCACCAGCGACCGTTGCAACGTACGTGGGGTATCGGAGGATTCCGCCCTGGAGAGTAAAAGGCCCCACGCCAGTCTCATGGGGAGCTGTTGCCGGCACGCGAGGCCAAAAATATCAACTCGCATAAGGCGCAGTACAGGCTAGGGCAGGATGTAAATCGGGCCGGGTACCAATGGTACGTTGCCTCTCTGGACCAGCTCCCCAAGTCGGCATGCCCGCTGGGCGCGGTCAACACGTTCGGGAGGGGCTAGACCAGAGATCTCGCCAAGGCTCGACAACGGACCTTATCCCGATCAGGAGTTGCCGCCTGTTCTGACGGCGAGGCTCGTGGACTCGTCCCAAGCCATACCTGCCTAGCCCTTTGTATCGATAGGACGGCAAGTTTTGGCGACGGAGGGGCCACTGCTGTGAGGTGCCCCCGCTGCGGCGTGACGAATGCCAACACGCGTCGTGCACGCCTATGCCACCCAGTAGGTGCGCGTGAGGCAGCACCAGTCGCTGGTCCGCGCGCTCTCTTTCACGTTCAAGCAACTCTCCGTTCGCCAGCAAGTTGAAAGCGGGGCGCCATTCAACGCGAACATGGACTTCTGCGCGCGGACATCGTCATCGACAGGGAAGGCCTCCGAGACGCTACGTCGCCGTAAAGCCACAACAAAGCGATATTCCTCGACGTCGACTGGCCCTAAATGCAGGATGGCCCGGCTGAAGTCTCGGTTGGGGTAGTCTGGGCCGACGTGTGAGATTGAAAAATACCCATCTACCACCTGCAGGAAGTTGCTGCCAGGCCGTCCTGCCTTTAGGAAGACCCCTTGAGTTCACGCATGCAGGCCCAAAAGCGGGGGTTAACATGTCGGCTGGCAGCGCTGACCGAGATATGCCACCTACGCCTACCTGCCCCTACCCCTGAGGCGCAAAAGCGTAACGACTACAACCGTCCGGGACAGGTGTCCATCGACGAGCGCAGCCATAAACCTGTCACCCTGGAAGTGGCAACCTTTGGACGCCCTGGAAGCGGCATTCTTTGGACGCCCTGGAAAGGAAGGCACGGTAAACTCAGGGACCAGTTGGCGGCGAGCGCCGTCCGAGGAGCGGACGGAAGATACTTGTCAATAAAACGCGTACCTGGTATGTAACAAGTGTATTTTCCAGAGTTTTTCGGTGATCACCCAGGTCGCCATTTCGCGCCGGGTGCGCAGATAAAAACTTGATCTACTAGACTGACAAGCCGCTGTGGGGACAAGAGGGGGGGCTAGAGGACCATATACTATTATTGCCCTATGACCTGGAGGTGTCATGTAGAAGCGGATTAGGACAAGCGACGATTTTGACAAAATGGAGCAAAACACAAGGGTGCTGAGTAAACTACCCATGGAAAGGTATGTATTAATAGCGGCGCCTTCGAGTGAGAAAATGCAGGAGAAGAAGTAGCAGGGAATGGGCGAGAGTGGCGGTGTTCGGCATGTTATATTGTCAGGTTGCGTGATACGTGCCTCCGAAGACAGACATAGCTATCCCTTCTATTAGATACTGGACATATACATAAGTATGCGCTTTACAATGTCGGAAGGCAGAAAAAATAATAATCAAAATATTCCCTTGAGGATGGTTCCTGGGGTTCTGCAAAACGAACACAGATATTTCATAAATCACACAGCAAACCTATCACGTGTGAGGTTTATGCAATTTTTGCAAAACGTAACGTGAACAAACACTATCAGTCCGTTGGAGAGCGTGCTCCCTTTTGGGGCCTAAACTACTACTACTACTACTACTAATACAATACAAGTGCAATACAAGGGCACTACACTCAGTAAAGGCAGTACAGGCAGTACAGGCAGTACAGGCAGCTGTAGCAGTCCTTATCAATCGTCTAATAATAGTGAGAGCACGCAGCAATAGGAGCAAGTGGAGTAGCATCATGTTGTATCACACCGCGCGCATGTCGTAAAAGGGTTGGCATCATACCTGCTATTAAATGCTCTCGACACTTGATTGACCACCCCAACTCACAAAAAAACGCTGGTTCGTGTAGCCGATGGTGTAGTCATAAATCATGTATCATCATCATCCATGTACTCGTATCATCATGTCGTTTCGCCACGTTCCCCCTCTCAAAGTGGGCCCCAAAGCGGCTGACCCGTCAACACGTTAACACGTTAACACTTCCCTTGGCGACTTGACAATGGATTACAACAAACACCGTGACGGTATGAGTGCAATAGCTCATACCTACTATTAATCTTGTACTACTGTATTTACAACCATGAACCCATTAATAGTAGGGTGGAATGTTGGGGTAATCGGGACCAAAGGAAACGGCGTGCCACAACAATTCTGTATCATGCTGACTCTTGCCAGCACTTGACACTGCACCTGTCCTGTGGAGACACAAGCAGTGGCGACTGCATATACCGAACTGCTGAAGCCTGGTCAAGAAAACAGGGACATGGCGGAATGACAACCCAAACACAGAACCCCCACCTGGCGTGTAAGCTGTACGCAGTTCAACCAGAATCCTCCCTCCTCATGTGTCTTTTTCAAGTACACAAAAAATCGCTTTCGCTTGCCGACCAACGCCTCGACCTGCACCCAGTAAGTCATTACGACATGACACAAAAGACATAAACCAAACAAGGAACAGGTAAGCAGCAGGGGGAACACTGCCAGTAAGACATAATAACAAACAGCGTAAGCTATTAATAGCGGAGATAAGTGAGCTGTGGCACGCATTCCGTCAAACATCGTGCTTGGTGCTTGGTGCGCTGGATGAGGCAGAGCGGAGATCAGCGGTATGCAGTGGTGCATAGCAGCAGTGTGTGTGTGTGTTCTTCACATTAAACCTTCCTTTCTACCCGTCGACATCCAGCACACCCAGTGTCCGTGCCGATTCATCATCCTAAAAAGGTACCAGTTCTGTGGTCACAAAACTACGACACAGAGATACTACGCTCAGTGCAGTAAGCAGAGCAGACAATGCAATGCCATATACGACAGGCAAGACCTACCCTGCTAGCAATCCAGGTGCATGCAAGAGAAAAAAAGAGAAAAGAAAGAAAAAAGCGAAAAGGAAAAATAATAGAAAGTAAACATACTGAAGCAAATCAACAATCAAGCAACCAAACAAAAGCATGACAAAATGAAAAGAAAAAAAAAAATGTCGTGCTTCTCCCAGATGAGATGCGACATCTAGTTAAAAGAAACCAAATGAAATGAAATGAACCGAAAAAAAAAACAGTGCCAACAAAGCAAGACTAAGAACGACAGGAAAAGACAGGCAGCCAGAGCACACCAAAAGTACCTTCCAGCCAGCTGAGGCAGGTTTGTGCCCGTAGTACAGGCAGGTTCTACCAGCTAGTCGGTCTGGTACTGGTACCTACTCTGTTTGCCGTCTCTTTCCTGCTTTCGTCCGCCGCGGTTTCCCTACGAACCCCCCCACCCTCTGTCTCCATTCCCTTGGGCGCCACCCATACAACGGATACGTGGCACTTCCTACTCAGTTCCGTTTCGTCCTCGTGCCTCACACGAGAGTCCAGGAAAGAGAAGAGGAAGTAACAAAAAACAAAATGTATACGTACGTAGCTAAGCAGCCAAAGAAAGTCCTAGGAAAATTCGGGGGGGCGGAGAGACAAAGGCAAAAGCGATCACGGCAAAAAAAAAAATAAACCAAAACAAATGGATGATGCGAGGGATTGTAGCATCGCTGTCGTGCCCGCTACAACAGGCGTTACACCAAGCAAAAAAGATCACCAGAAATAACCAAGGGAAACAATACCCAGTTCGCCATCCACCCAGCCAGGTAGTACTTCTTCCTCATCACAGTGATAAGAACGAGAGTAACAACGAAACTAAAGAAGACGAACGAAACGAAAAAAACAAAAATCAAACAAACAAACAAACAAAGGGAAAGAAAGACCACCAGAAACAGTGCCGCGTTCGAAGCGGCTACAGAGGTGCGCGGCACGGGTAGTCTAGGTGGGACTTACTAGTCAGCCTGGTACCTTGCTACCCTGTCGGCTGTTTCCCTCCTGCTCTCATCAGCCGCGGTTTCCGTACGACTGTTGCCCCCCCCCTTCCCATTCCCTTTTGCACCCCCCGCAACGGATGCGTGGCGCTGTCTACTCAGTTCCGCCTCTACCTTGTGCCACCGGATCATGAACTGTTCAGCCGCTTCGAGGACCCCCCTGTGCCACTTGCCCACTTTAGTTGCTGCAATGGTCCATACTGCGGTCTCTACTCCAAACACCAACGGGACCTGTGCCGTGGACCCCTTGGAGGCTTGAAACACCTTGAGGTCTTCAGCAATGCATTTCTGCCAGGACTTTGGTTGTCCGCCCGGTCTGCGTCCCTCCCCACCCGTCATGGTCCCGAACATAATCCGACTGGGTAGTCGCCCCTTGGGTTGCCGTGCCACGGCTCCCGCAAAGAACAGACGCCGTTTACGGATTGTCGTTTCGATGCTCTCGCATCGTGTCTGCTTGAGAGCCTTTGCGTACGAGAGGGTCCTATAGTCGCCACGCTGCCGACGCTGGAAGCCAATGACACGCAGGAGGATTTGGTGGTGTGCCGAGCGGAGTCTGGCGAAGTGTTGTGCACCGAGGGTCCACGTCATACATCCGTACAGCAGGGTCTCAATCACCTCGGCCTTCAACATGCGGACTTTCAGACTGAGTCGAGCCGTCTTCATGTCGTACAACTCTGGTCCGAACCGTTTGAAGCACGCCCACATGAGACGGATCCGTCGTTCGATTTCGAGTGAGAGGTCAGCGTCTTCGTGGATAATGCCGCCGAGGTACAAGAACTGGCTCGTTTGTCTATACCTCTGACCAGCTGCTTCGATAACGAGCGGCGGAGGAGGGGGTGTCTGGTCCCGTGTTCGTAAGATCATCGTTTCGGTTTTCTTTTCTGAAACCGTGAGGCCTGCTGCTTCGAAGACAGTCACGATGACTGTCATCATTTTTGCGAGACTCTCCGCAGACTTTGAGACAATTCCTGCATCATCGGCGTACAGCATACCCCATACAGCCCTTCGCACGCATGCCAATGGTACCTCTTTTCCAACCACTACATCCTCCTTGAGGTGAACCAAATCCCTCATGATGTCTTCGTCTTCGCTGAAGCGTACGAGAACAACGTGTATCACAGCAGCGAAGAACACGTTGAACAGCAGTGGCGACAGCACGCAGCCTTGTCGTAGCCCCTGCGTGACATTAAACCAATCAGAGTGCTCACCATCATCTGTGCGGACGCAAGCACGCATGCCGTCGTGGAACTGGCGGATGATTGTAAGCATCTTGGTTGGTATGCCAACGCGTGTAAGTACCTGCCACAGCAGCTCCCGGTCGACAGAGTCGTACGCTTTCTGCAGATCGATGAAGCACATGTACAGAGGGATTTTTCTCTCTCGTCCGAGTTCTTGTAATCGTCGTACTACGAACAGCATGTCGACTGTTGATCGTGTAGGACGAAAACCGCATTGTTCCTCAGGGAAGATGCCTCGGTCCTCGCAGTAGTTGCTGATACGGGATGCGACGATTTTCAACAACACTTTTCCTGCATGGGCAACAAGCGAAATCCCTCTGTAGTTGTTGCAATCAGTTCGGTCCTTCTTTTTGTAAAGTACCTTGATGATCGCGTCTTTCCACTGCTGGGGGACTTCACCCGTTACCCAAACATTGACAAGAATGTGGTGGAAGCATTGGATGAAATCGGGGTGATCGATTTTTAGTAGCTCGGCGGGCAGGTCGTCTGGTCCTACCGCTTTCCAATTCGGCATTGTCTTAACGGCTCCCATCATCTCGTCCACAGATGGCTCATCGCCAAGTGATTGTTCAAGCGGTCGTGGTGGCAATGGATCGATGATAGTGGGATCAAGTTTCAGTGATTTCGTGTTCAAGAGTTTGTGGAAGGCTCTCATCCACCGTTCACGAATTAGCACTTTATCCCGTAGCAGCGTGCCATCCTCGTCCCTTATGAACTGCTCGCTTCGCGCTTTCTTGCCCTCCAACCCTACAGTACCCTTCAGGTGCTTGTAAAAGCCTCGCTGGTCGTTATCAGCTAGGAGTCTCTCGGTTTCGGCTAGGTACTCTTCGAAATACGCATGTACCCCTACAGCGACCACCTCCCGAAGATTCGCACACGCGGTCCTCAGAGTCTTCCACGCGGTACTATCTCGGGAGTGGGTGCGTAGGTGCTGTCGCGCCTCTTCCCTCGCGGACCATGCTATTTTGAAGGCAGCCGAGGCTTCGGCCGTCTCACACCATCGACGCTTGCGTGGCTGGTGCGATGTGGGTGGTACCTCGGCTTCTACCGCATCGATGACGGTTGAGGTGAACATAGTAACCATACCAGCAATGTTGTGTGGTTGGAAAGGTTGGTTGAGAGTGGAAACGACTCTCGCAACTACTCGCTCACGACATTTTCCGTCGGACATAAACACCTTGCGGTCAAACGGTCGGCATTTTGGTGTCTGGCGTGCTCGTCGGTTCGATGCAAAATGTCCAGAGAGACGAACCTTCATGTGTACGATGTTGTGGTCTGAATCAGCCTTAGCGGGTCTGCTGCAGTGACGACCAAGGAAAGCTGGCTTGTGTTGAGAGCCGTTGCGTCATCCTGCGTATATACTGTACTACCGGCGGTACTGCACCATCCCTTCAGCAGTACTACTGGTAGTGTCTACTGTTAGTGTCTACTGTTAGTGTAGTGCTGTTACAATTACATTCCAAGTAGTATTGCTAGTACCGCTAGTAGTGGTAGTAGTGCTAGCACTGCTAGAAGTGGTGGTAGTGCTAATGCTTGTAGTGCTATTAATATATTAATAGTAGTGGTGCGGGTTTCGGTGTGATGGAGACATGGACCAAGGGGATTTGCGAACTAAGCACGTATCCACACCGGGCAGTAGTGGGTACCTGGTACATAACGACAATCCAACTACAACAGTCTCAGTCACAACAGTCGTATCGGAACCTGATTGAGGAGATGCGGTAGTAATAATACCTGTGACAACCGTGATAAAACACAAAGAAGCAGTAGGACATAAACGTGTATATATAGAGCACGAGGTGTACGGCCTTCGACATTTATGGCATCGGTCACTACTTGTTTGGGTTATATAATACTTACGGATGAAACTATAGGTGATACGCACCACTCTGGGCGGGAGTATAAGGACCATTTGTACATCAATATGAAGATCAAGCGGTCCTTAAATTCACGCCCAGAGTGCTACATCAATATGGTGTCCCAAATACAGCAGTATGTACTGGTAGTGCTGGTACAATGCAAGGAAATGTATATACGACACGGACGCAGCATGCTATTCTACTTGTGACACTACACATTAGGCGGTGTAGAAGAGCAAACTTATCACCGTTATCATGCTTTGGTCGTTCCCCCCCCCCCCCATTTAATATCTTCTCTCTCCTTTATTACGGGGGGCTATAGTAAATATCATACAAAATAGCATACAAAATATCATACAAAATATCATACAAAATATCATACAATAGAACCTAAGGTACACACAAAAACCTATTTTATTACCTATTTTTACTAACAATACAGTAGTTGGTCCTATTTACTATGGTCCCATGTTATAGTCGTAACTCAGACCCGGGGTCACTGAGTAGGCTTTTCTCCTCCCTCCCCACTACGGTACGCGCCTTGCATTTTCATCGCGAGAAGATTTCAGCATTTTCTTCCCCCGTCTACTCGCGTCGAATTCGCCTCCCTATAACCCTAACTCTAACCCTAACCTTAAGTATGCAATCAATCACTACCACGACAGTCTATAATAGTGCATCGGCAGCACTGCATCAACAGATCAACAGAGTAGCAGTGGGTTGATTTGTTATGACATATGGGGTCGGCTGGACAATCGGTCAACGGGTACATTCCAACGGACGGGAAAGAGCAGAGGAACCAGTCCTCGTCCAAGCAACTGCAGTGGTAGTGCCACCCTCGTGACTTCTAACTTATCACAAGCATATGTCACACCACCGGTACGTATTACTAAGCATATGTACAGATTGCTCGTATCATACCTACAGTAGTACATACCGATCGGTTTACCCCGATAAGGGGTTCCTTACCTCCTTCGAAAAATCGCAATTCGTCAACCATCCACCAAGAAAAAAAGAAACAAAGACACGCGGTAGATCGCGCGGGATCTTTGATAAGATAATCCACATAATCCACATAATCCACATAATCCACTCCTATTAATAGCGTTGGAGTAAGCGCGGGATTTAGTGTCTGAAACAGCTGTGCGGACTTTGCGAATTTCCACTTTCTTGTGCGTTTACGATAGGATGGTTAAGACGGTAGGACCTTTTGGTAGCGTGTAGTGTAGGATTTGACCTCTCCGACCAACATTGCGCCTATAACCCTAACCCTGATTTTTGTTGAATAACCTGATGAGCTGCCGTCTGCATAGCCTCAAAGGTTGTACAGCAGCGTATGCATTTCGTATTGATTTCTATTTAGTTTACGGTTTGTAGTATCGTGGACATTCTTCGAAGTTACCAAGACCTATCCAATAACAAGTATGCACACATCTTTACATTCCGGTATATATCATATATATACTCGTACCCTTTAACAGTTATAAGGGATAAAGCAGAATATTCTCGGAAGAATGAGAGAATGTGAGTTTTGTACGTACGTTAGAAGTCTAGCCAATCAGATGAATGCAGCGATACATCGTAGTATGAATCGTAGCCCTCGGTACACACCTGGCTCATTGCGTAGTTGTGACCAGCACGTGATAGCGCAGTGCAGCAGAGTCAGAGCTACAAGTCCAAGGTGTGTTATAGACTACAGTAGTTTTGAGTTCGAGCATTGCGCGGGCGAGTGTGCCATGAGGTTTGAGTGCTTGATGGCTTGAGGAACTCGCGAGGCGATATATTTGCGTATCATATGATATTCGTACGTATCTACGGCCAGCTTTTTGTTTCTCGATCTCTGGTGTTCATGCGCATTTTGGCGATGACCCGATGGCTCGAGTCACGTGCGAGCCAGGGCATCGAACGAAGGTAGACGCTTTCGAAGTTGTATTATATTAATGCGCTACCGCCCCCGCCCGGAGAGGGGGGGTGGAGAGGGGAAGGCCCCCGGGGCTGCTCCAACAGCAACCCCACGCTAACATCCGTATACTCGAGTCAACTCCCAACCCAACTGGCGACATCGAACTCTTGCCGCCAGCCGGCCAGCTAAACTGACAAAAACTTGACAACTCGAAAAAGACATACAAGGAAATAACTTCATGACCTAACTAGCCACTCGCATATAGACGTGCACACGTAATAATATGCATCACAAATATAATACGTACATTTAAACAAAATGTTTTATAAAAGTCTAGACTATACGGATAATAACTCCCTCTCTCCAAAAACTTTCAGATTGCGCGCAAAATCCGAGCCGATGCAACACCATACCAAGTACGTTCGTTTACTTATTACATACCATATTCATATACATTCGGACGTGCCTCAAACGCCTCCTCCTCCCACAAAGGGATAACGCATGTATTATGATAATAAAAGCAAAACCCCTTGCATCAAGCAAACACCACTGCGGCTAGCCCCCGCCGCCACTTGCGCAATCTACGACACCCGGTCGCAACATGTAGCGAAAACAAACCACGGGTACGTCTAACAAACAGCAAAAAACACGCAACGTTACTGCGACCATTTAAATGCCTCTCCACTGACTCCCTCAAAAGCACGGGTGGGTGGGTGAGAACTCAAAACTAGTCTATAACACACCTTAGACTTGTAGCTCTGACTCTGCTGCAATGCGCTATCACGTGCTGGTCACAACTACACATTGAACCAGGTGTGTACCGAGGGCTACGATTCATACTRCGATGTATCGCTGCATTCATCTGATTGGCTAACCTTCTTACGTACGTACAAAACTCACATTCTCTCATTCTTCCGAGAATATTCTGCTTTGCACTTTGCTTTCGAAGTTGTATTATATTAATGCGCTACCCCCCCGCCCGGAGAAGGGGGGTGGAGAGGGGAAGACCCCCGGGGCTGCTCCAACAGCAAMCCCACGCTAACATCCGTATACTCGAGTCAACTCCCAACCCAACTGCCGACATCGAACTCTTGCCGCCAGCCTCCAACACAATATGGGAGTTTACCCGATTTACAAATGTCCTCGCACGCTACCCCCCTTACTTGCAATATCACAAGGAACGCGTATTGTAACACATTTCTCCGTACTTTCAAGTCTGCCTAGTCAGATCTAACGGTGGGTTAACTCGCCCCCACTCTATGCTCTGCCCAGGCTGAATCCCACCACTAATTCCTTCCTGGGCCTTGACATCTGCTACCCAACTAGCGTCCTTTCCGTGACTGCGAACATACGCCTTGTACGCATCGGACGCCCATCGTCCTTCACGCTGCAACACTTCTGGTGTCGCACCCCCTGCCGACAAGTGCGTTGCGCCTCCAATCCTCAGGGAGTGCAAAGCGTACTCTCCGCACGCACTCCCGCCAACGCAACCACGTTCCGCAAAGCTGTCGTCGCTTGCTGCTGTGTCCACATGGACCATCTTTGTCCCCGAAGGGGACCGAACCTGGAGCCACAGCAACGCGATCGCGCCCAACGCCGCCATCGCCAGCCAGAGCTCCTAACGCACGTACACGCAACCCCCCGGCTTCACCGCGGGCGGCCGGCCTTCACCGCTGGCGCCGGCGTCGTAACTGCTCCGCCAACGGCCAGCGCAGCAGCCGACCCATTCCCGCATAGACCACCTGCCGTTACCAGCTCATAACGAAAGTCGGGGGGCGAAGAGGGAAGCGACAGAAAACGCCGCGACATAAAACGCGATCACAGCCTTGGCGGCATCGCCACTGACACCCACACGCCTCGGCGAGCCCACACGGACACGCGTGAGAACTGTCCAGTTCCGCATCTGGTTACAAATTGACTCACGAGACGGAACCTTAACGCGGTGAGCGCTCGACCACTGCGCTGCAGTAATTGAGCCTATCCGATAAATGCAAGAGGAAACCAATGACCTCGACACCTGCTTCGCTGAAGCAGATGCACACACCGCGATACGCGGCATAATATACCTGCTTTGCTGAAGCAGATGCACAAACTACGAAACGCAGCATATCCACGGAGGAAAATAAACGCTGCACGAAACGACTCCTCCAGAAAAAAAAACGGCAAAGGAGACATGCGCAAAAAAGTCAACCAATTTGTATCAGACCAGGTAGCTGTTGGCAATGCTACTGTACTTACTGGAAGTGTGCGAACACAACGACACGCCATTTCCTTACACCGATTAATTGCTCCACAGAGTTAGTTGACACTATAATGACTACTTTAAAAGCTCAAAGCCTGAGACTCTGAGGGAACACGGCATCTCTCCATGGCAGACTGCGTGCCTGTAATCAAAGCTTAATAAAAGACATGATAACCTGCCTTACGAATGACATGAACTCTCCATACGAACTATACCTGATATAATATGAACCAATCACTCTCCGGAAATAACGATACTGATTCGATGGAAGCGCCACTCGGTGAGTACACCGCGAAAGTCATGGACGAGAGAAGCACTTCAGATTACTAAGAGGAAAAGTTGAGACAATATACCAACAAAAACAACCCGCGAGGGGAAACCGAACACGCCGGTTACAGTGAACGACGATTCGTTCCACGCCAAAATTAAAACCAACACTAAGTCGCACCAGGTTAAGGACGACCTGGCAGCAATCATACAGTTCGCCATAGCAGACCCAACCATGATAGCAATAAGAGAAACGAAAGTGGGGAAAAACAAAACTATCCTGAAAAAAGACAAATCATACCGGTATGATGATTTTCCCGGACACCGAAAAAAAATCAACAGGAGTAGCTGGCTGTTGAGCGACGTCGTTCCCAACACATGCGGTCAAGCTGTCAAGCTCGAAGACCCCTCTGGGTGTTAGGGTCATGGATATTATGGCCTNTGCCTCTTCAAAACCCAGGTATACCTGATTTTGTCTACTCTGCTTGACTTTCACCTTTTTTTGTCGTTTTTAAGCCAATCAGAGGCCTTCATAGTTCCACCCTATGCCCCCTATACAAATGCCGACGTACGGGAGACCCCTTCTCCCCTCGCACCTCGCACTCACACGCCATCGAGCGACACACCATATCTGCCTGCAACCTCCGCCGAAATAATACGAGATAGAAGGCTCCCCTTCGGGATTGTGGTTGACTTGGAATACCAGGGGTGTCACAAAAGTTGAGAAGGGAGAATACAGCAGCAGGCGTTCGTTCCTCGTACCATTAATAGCAGCTACTCGTATACGTAGCCACCGGGCGAGCACGAAGAGCATGAAAAAAATCTACTTTGCATTGCAAGGAACGGCAGGTTCGTGGGGTGCGTTTTAAACTTGATTTTAGTATGTACCTGTTTTTGGCCCCGAACGGACCAGTGTACCTGTTTTTGGCCGCTGCCCTATATTATTATATATAATAATAATAAAAACAGCTGTGAGCTCGAGGATTTCGTCGAAGCTCATCTTTGCTATTAATAGCTGAGTGTAATACTTCGATCGCGCGTACTTACGGATTTTATATGTCCTCATGTAGGATGTACATCCCGTATGAGGGGGACACAATCTGAGGCTGTAGAATTCAGGGAGTGTGTGTCTATTTGTGGGGGAAGAAATAATTTAAATTGAAAATTAAAATTAAAATTAAACAGTCTGAAATAAACGTACCAGGTATACTATAGTGTTCCGACGAGTTTACGTGATAGAGTGGTTCTACTATTTGTAGCCATGTATGGTATATAAGAAGAGGCGTGTGAGGACAGGTTATGGAGTAAAACTTAAAAGCACCTGGATGAATTTTAATTAATTAAGTGATTTGGGTTTTTATAGTGTGCATTATTTATTTGTACCTATAAGGTATCTTTAGTGGCAATTAGTAAGAAAACAACAACAACAACGTTTTATCCTTATAACTGTTAAAGGGGGGGGGGGAGACACATAAACAAGGGTATGAACCAATCAACCATGTTGATAGGAGGTATGTTAAAATCTAGTATGAATTTCAGGGTTTTTTTGGGGGGTAATTTGTTTGTAACAAGTAAATAGTGGTTAAGTCAGACGATTTTATTATAATAGCAGTATTATATTTTGCAGAAGAGGTGTGTGAGGACAGGTTATGGAGTAAAACTTAAAAGCACCTGGATGGATTTTAATTAATTAGTGATTTGGGTTAAAACCGGTACAACGAGTTTTGGACCAATGGCAGCGCACGTGGAGTGCGTTTTTGACTTTGTTTTAAGTATGTACCTGCTTTTGGCCGCAAAAGGACGAGGTATACCTTTTTTTGGCCGCTGCCCTATAATATATATATAATGGGTACAGCGGTATACCGGTATACAGATACTTCTCAAACCTGCCATGTCCGAGGCACGGCCAACCGAGACAGACGTTTTGACATTTCCCCAAAACTGTATTGGTTTGGTCTACTGCCTACTGCTGTACCTATTATACTAATAATTGTGGCGGGGGACCGGCGTCTTGCTGCAACAAATACTACGGGAATACGGGAATAACGAAGTAGGGGCGTGTTGCTGCAACAAAAACTACGGGAATACTATTAAGAGTGGGGAGGGGGCAGAGGTAATGCCATAAGACGCCTGGGATCGAGGCAGTTTTCGGAACTCGTACTTTTTTTCCCCTTTTGCCGGCGTCTACACACAGCAGTCGAGGTCCCGATATACCACGGCGGTGTGGCAGGAGGCAGGAGCAGGAGTCAGGAGCAGGTAACCCGCTATAAAGTGGGACCCCGCCATAAACCGGTATACCGCGGTAGTTTTGGGTGCCTCGATACCACGATACCGCGGTAATATTTAATAGTCGGAAATAGGAAGTGATTACTGTTAATACTGTAGCACGGCAGTAGGAACCCTTTACGAAGTACGGTAGAAGTAGCTCTACAGCAGTGTAAATACCAGTTATTAATAGTTATTACTCATAATAGTTATTATTATTAATAGTTGCTGGAACTGCGGTGGTGAGATGTTTTGCGGACTTTACTTCATGCTGTATCATGCTGTATGTATGATGCTGTATCAGGCTGTATGGTGACATTGTAGGTTTAAATGGCCGTATAATACTACTACTGCTGTACGTACAGAGTATCAGCTTTTGCCTATGTATGAGTTGAGACATATTTTAATATTTTCGAGGCCAGAGTCCGGCCGTAAGCAAACATCACATCACATGTCGCCGCGCTGTCACCTGCTTCGTATGTGTGCTATTTTTACCCGTCCACATCCAGACACTATTAATAGCACACTATTAAATAGCAGCACACTAACAGCACACCCAGTGTCCGTACAAGAAGCCCCAACTGTGGTAACAAAACTAGGGCACGGCACTGCTGACTGTAGATACAGCAGTATGTGATAAACTACAGTACAGTACTACCTGTACATAATATACGAGAATGCAGTATTATTATGCAGTATAATGCAGTTTGATGATACTGGATACGACAAGCACGACATTACGCGCCAGCATTCCAGACAAAAAACAAAATGCTGGATGTACATTGAAAGATAAAACCAAAGACAAAGAAAGAAAGGAAGAAATTACATATTTCATATGCTTCGAAGTTCGAAGTAAATATCGTAATTAAAAATGAGTTGGTACCTGCGGTACGTAACTGAAATGTGCTGTTGTGGAGGCGTGCATACCGTGGTATATGTGCGGGGACAGCGATGAAACGGCCCCGGTGCGTCTACACGTCTAGACCGAGAGGTATCATATGTAAAGTGGGGTCGACGTCGTGGCAAGCAATTTGTTCACCGGACCGCTGTAAACTGGGACCCCGCGATGTATTCGGACCGCGGTTTGTCGGGACCTCGACTGCTGTACTACAGGTAGAAACACCACACACGACAGTCAGTGTTACTTTGAACAAAGCAAGTTGGGTACTGCAGCCAGCACGTGGGGATCAGGGCGGGTCGACGTAGTCAATATAGCAAGCAGTACTGCTACATACAGCTGTACCGCAGTAGTCACTTCGTACGCCGTAAGCCACGGCAGCATCGTTGGATTCTACTTATTACTTATTAATAGGGGATCTCTGTCGTGGTTTTGAGACCACATACGGTCGCCCCGGTGGGCTAGCAGGTAACCACGAAGCCTGTTAGCGTCAAGATCACGAGTTCGAGCCCCCCCAAGTGCATGCTCGTGGGGACTTTTTCTCGCAAAAATATCTTGACTAGCGGAAAGCGCGAGAGCGTGAGTTAGCAAAAAATTCGATGAAGATCGACGAGCGTTGGGAAGGCTGAACCCTCTGCGCGATAAAAATCAAGGCAAGAACCGTAGTGGGGGAGGAGGGAGAGGAGCCTACTTTGTGACCCCGGATCTGAGTTGCGACTAGGGAGAGAGAAAGACAGAAGTGCGAAGATAATAAATGGGATGGACAAAAATAATAAATAAATAATAATTTGTTTCTCTAGGACGAAGGATCGGCACGGACGCTGGGTGTGCTGGATGTGCTGGATGTCGAGAGGTGGAAAGAGCGGCTTAATGTGAAGAACACACACACACTTGGTGTAACGCGGTATGATCTATAGTATGACTCAAATCAATTGGCACACAACACTAACGCATAAATAGTGTTACGAGTAGCAGTTAACAGAACACTTTTAACCATACGGCGAACAGTAATACACCTTTAACCATCCTGCGGAGCGGGAGAATAAGGGCGGGACAAAGGAAGGATGCGGAAAGATGTTTTTTTTTTTTTAATACAACCTTGCCACAATAAAATTACTTATGTACGAGCTAGGCCAGCCATAAAATGGTTTAAACGTCGGATTGGCCATCGGCCATGCCCCCATCAATTTTTCGAATTTGTACTCGATTTTTTTACACGGTGTAGTTCATGCACTCATCGACAGGTTGACCTTCGGCCCTACGATGGTTTTTAATATTTCCAAGAGATATGGCCGATCCTAACAACCCGAAAAAATACAAAACCGACCAAAACTACTGCTTCTAGTAAAAAATAAACGGAAACAAGTAGGGCCGACAGCAGTGAATGCCTTCGAACGTGCGATTCAAATCCTTAGGGTTGAACCTCCAGTGCTAAATTCTCAAAATTGAGCGGGACATCGCATAAATGCCATTTTTTCGTAGTGACTTGGCTAATGTATGAATCGAGTTTTGGTAATATCTCTCGATGGGTGGCGAATTAAGCAATGAAAATTTCATCGCTCTTCTCGTTTGGTTTTCAGCAATGTCTCCATCAAGTTTCATTCAGCGAAAACGACGATGTTAATACGAATTTTGGGTCAAAAAGTCGGTGTTTTTGAGTTTTTCGCGGATTTCTCGGCGAGATCAAGTCGGAAAAACAAATGTATTGAAAAATAATATACGTTTTTTTCTTGGATAAGCGGTGGTGTGCCATAGTTATTAGTGCTCCCAATTTTGGTAGCCCAATTTGCAGTGGTTCACGAGATACGACTTTAGGAAGCTTTCTCTGTTTTAAGGCTGGCCCAGCTCGTATGATACGAACATTTCGAGCCTATCATACGTGTTACAAACGACAAAGAAATCATGGAAATGTTTTGGTATATAGTTGATATATTAATATTTAGTGGTTATCGTATGTTGTCGTGTGGTATATAGATGATATATTATTATTGAGTAGGTTATCGTATGGTATATAGATGGTATATTCATATTTAGTAGGTTATCGTATGTATGCTATCGTGTGGTATAGTTGGCACTTCGTACCGATGGAAACACGAACCTACAACGAGACCAGAAAAAACACCTTTAATATATCAATACTATCAATACTATCAACAGAACAGGCTGCTCTCGTTCTTTTGTTTTTTCTGAATATACGTTCGAAGTACGTTCGAAGTACGTACGAAAAATGTTAACAATTCGTACGCACTTCGTATTATATAACTCTTAGAATACACTACTATTAATACTGTACCAGGTATATATCATAACGACACCTATTAATAGCACCCCCATGGGCCGTACGGCGTAGTGATTATTTATTGGGCAGCGGCCAAAAACAGGCACACCTGGTCCGTTCGGGGCCAAAAACAGGTACATACTAAAATCAAGTTTAAAACGCACCCCACGAACCTGCCGTTCTTTGCAACGCGACTAGAGTATTTAGTATTCAGTAGAGTTTTTTCATGTTCTTCGTGCTCGCCCGGTGGCTACGTATTATACGAGTAGCTGCTACTAAGAGTACGAGGAACGAGCGCCTGCTGCTGTATTCTCCCTTCTCAGCTTGCGACACCCCTGGTATTCCAAGTCAACCACAATCCCGAAGGGAGCCTTATATCTCGTATTACTTCGGCGGAGGTGTGCAGGCAGATATGCGTATCGCTCGAGTGGCGTGTGGTGCGAGGTGCGAAGGGGGGAGGGGGTCTCCGCGTACGTCGGCATTTGTATAGGGGGCATAGGGCGGAACTATGAAGGGCCTCTGATTGGCTTAAAAACGACAAAAAAAGGTGAAAGTCAAGCAGAGTAGACAAAATCAGGTATACCTGGGTTTTAAAGAGGCAAAAACAGGTACAACGAGTTTTGGACCAATGGCAGGGCACGTGGAGTGCGTTTTTGACTTGATTTTAAGCACGTACCTGTTTTTGGCCGCAAACGGACCAGGTATACCTGTTTTTGGCCGCTGCCCTTATTTCTTCATAGATACCGATATATAAGTTCCTCGTCACGAGTCACAAGCTCTCTATATACTGCTGCCAGGTAGCTTTTACCTGGTACGGTTACTAATAGCTCCTTTTGGGCTTTTGGTAACCATACATTCATACTGGCACCATAGATTAGTAGATACATCAAAGGTCCCCCTCCGGGACATTCCTGGGGACTGGAGCAAAAACTACTGGTAGTAGTAACTGAAAAAGTTCCTTAACACCTGGAAGAAGCAAATGGTGTGTAAGCTTAAAATAAAAGAAGAGGAAATGGGAAAATACACATGCCACTTTTGGTGCAAATTAATCCATGTGCCAGATTTATAAATACACATACAGTATATACATATAATACCGGTAACAGCGAAAGAAAGAAGGAAAACGGAACCATAATAAAAAAGGCAAACGAAAATATAACGCAACTATACCGAAAGAGATTGTTGGTATAGCGCTTACTGGGGCTCCAACCCACGCCAGCAAATCCGAAGTAGCACACAAGCTATACTTGGACCAAGCGGGCTGTTTTTCTTGCTCAAAGAAACACACACCATCCCGCAATACACAGGGTACATCTGTATGTACACGCGCCACAAACGAGGAACACGCGCCGAAAGTTGGATGCTGATATAGCTCACACCTCACACCTGTCCCTGCACAAGGAAGGCAGACATGCTTGCGATAGTTGTGGCGAGCCGTGCAGTTCGAAAGATATACTCGTACCAGTACAAAGTATCATATTCGAGCAAAAAACAGCAACATTTGAAAAAGAAATGGGAAATAAAAAAAGGACAAACGAAGAAAAAGGCAAAAAGGAACGCTTGGCAGAGCTCCAACTCGCGTCCTCAAACTCCAAGTTGCATAGCTCGTAAGCTCGTCAGAGTGCCAGTATCAGTCATCGGGATTCAGTCATTGACTCGCGAGTACCAGGCATTTAGAAGTACACACTCCCAAGAGTGCACGAACCTGAAATGACTGAGTTCTCAAAGGTACTAAAAGCTTAAATGGCTGAGTCCTCGCAAGTCCCTAGGATATGTGGTGGCTGAAAGGACTGACTACCTGAAAGGGTATCATCCTGTCACACGCACAGTCATCGCTGATCCTCACCAACCAAATCGATTAGGGGTGCGATAGGAAATACAGGGCCAGCACTATTAGTACTATTAATAGTATCAATAGTACACTCAGTACGTTACCAATAGTAAGTAGAGCTGTCACCCGCACGTCAAGTACTAAATGCATATTTGCCACGTTTCTGACCAGACCCCTGACAGTAAATGACAGCAGATGACCGCAGAGCGCCGACACAACACCCTCTGTCGAGAAAAGGATGGAGCCCAAACGAATCCTGCCAGGCATACGAGTATATCCCATCTCATATACCAGTAGACCATAGACCCCAGAGGTCGCCAGTCCTTCCAACCCGACTAAGGTGCGTAGCGTGCGTAGGGTGAATGTTGGCTCGGGGAAGCCGGGGCGGTAGTTGGGGGAACGACTTGGGATACAGCCGAAAAAAGGCTAGCCCTAACCCATGACACACACCCGCCAGCCGTTCACCGCCCGTGTCGCCAAGGTTATGATCGGATCATCCGTGACTTTCAAGAGCAACAGAGACGTACCCCGGATGGCTGTCTGCCAGGGTAACTTGTAGCACACGCCGACAAAAAAAAACCCTTCACCGCTGGCTTTCCTGCCTAACCCTAACTTACCTCTAAACAGCAGTCAGTAAACTACTATAGTAGGAGTCCTAATCTGTACCAGGTACGATTATTATCATACAGTACGTACTGGTACAACAGAGTACCTGGTATGATAAAACAGCGTCCTCTGCCTCCATTCCTTTCGTTGTACTTGCTACTAATATACCA
The DNA here is from genome assembly GCA_008828725.1 of Saccharina japonica. Classification (NCBI taxonomy): domain Eukaryota; class Phaeophyceae; order Laminariales; family Laminariaceae; genus Saccharina; species Saccharina japonica. The sequence goes on from MEHQ01002346.1 coordinate 1,077,937, forward strand.
GGTACCAGGAAAACCAGTGCATATTGGGTGTAATAGTAGTATGCATAGCTATGCATAGTCTAAAGCAATAACGACCTAGGGATGCGTGTCGGGGGATGCGGAACGCCTGGCGCGCAGCCTCGCTGAAATGACGGACAAGCAAGCGGCGGTCTTCATCGCCATCTAATCCCTTGGGCAGACTACGACGACATTGTATACCTAAAAGTATCCAATGTATATACTACTGCAAGTATCCAATGTATGACCTTCTTCGGACATCGGAGGGGAACAACAGTGACGGTTACATCAGTAGTAGTAACGGCCACTGCGTCATTGGGCCATTATATGATACAATGGTTGCTGTCCGAGTTGCAATGGTTGCAATGGTTGCAATGCAAGGAGTCAGTCCTACGGCACGGGCGCAGCATGATCCTACCCCTATTACTGCTGGGTGCTCAAGCTGCCCGTAGAGGGTTGATGGCACCAAACAAAGCTATCCCTTAGATCCCTTAGATCCTTCATATCCGTTGTACCCTTTGTATCCGTTTAAAGGGGTTATTAATAGTTAATAGCCCGACCTTGTCTTGGGATACGGGTTTATCCCTTAAAGCAAGCAAGAGGGTACACACGGGGCGCAGTGGGCATGAAAAAAAAACCCTCCAGCTACGGGCAGCGGCGGAGGTCCCATCGCTCTTCCAGGCATAGATGTCGGGAGACAGGACTTTCAACCCTTGACAGACAGCAGATTTGCCTTGACATGCCGTGACTGACACCAAAGTACTAGGTTTTAGTATGGAACACTTCGGCCCTACACCCTTGACAGCGCACGTTTTGCCTTGCTTGACATGTCTCCCGACATATTTGCTTCCAGGAGGGTTGCCCGGGTACATAACAAGTTGACACTGCAGCCTCACCAGCAAGCCCGAGCGCGCCTTACTACTGCTACGTGCGAGGGGGGGTTAGGGTTGCTGGGGACGGAACGAGGAGATACCCGCTGCTACTGGGAGCAGGGTTGGGATATTACCGGAGTTTCTGGCAGACCTTGCAGGCCCGTTGAAGAGACCGAGCGTGGAGTGGGCAGGCACCAGCCATCCAGCAATGCCACCCAGCGAAGAATGAGCCTGAGGGAGACGCGAGACGTCTTCTGAAGGGTCCCAAAGGAAGCGATGGACGGCATCGTCCCTGAATCTTGGGTGGAGTGGTGGAGTGATGGAGTGATCGACTGGTGTACTGAGGTCTCGGCACAGAGGAGGCCGCCGCTCTTTAAGGCTCAATAAGGCTCTTTGAGGTCTACATGCCGAAGGTGCACGACGCGGTCAAAAGCGACTTCCAAAAACCTACACATTGATTGGGCAACGGGGTAGTCGCAGCGCGCACACTGGAGCAGCTGGCAGACACTGCACGCCCGTTGGGATCGGACAACCCGCTAGGGGAGATGGAGACAACAGCATCAACATCAAAACCCAAGGATCGTGACGGGAGTCCCCAGGGGGCTGAAGCTACCGCCTGCCTTCGGGCGAGGCCACGGATTTGTTCCGAGTCATAACCCCCTCAGGATTCATGGGAATGACGAAACTAATGATGGGTATCGAGGAGTGCAACGGCGGCGAGGTGCCTCTGCTGCTATACTACTGTCGACGTGGACACGCGATATGCAGGTTGTCGTCCCAGAGCCGGACCGCAGACGAGCCAGCACCAGCAGGTTCTCCACGCGATCTCTCGCACACTCAAGCGGCCTGGGGTTTGGGGTTCCTCACCGAGTCGAAAGGGGGGATTTAATCCCTTCAAGGCCGATCGGAGCCTGAGGATGGACATCGTCATAGTAGGGAGAGAGGGGGCCTTCAGGACAAGATGCCCATAATATGGAGTACCGCCACAAAGCCATCCAACTATTATATTTGTAGGTGTTACCGCTATATAGCGTGGGCACACCTGCGTGGCGGCGGCGCTGGCCATGGCGGATGAGCTGCCTCTACCTCCGAGGCGCGCAAACGCCAACACTACGCTCGTCCGGGACACAAGTGCCCTTCGACCAGCGCAACCACAAAGTTGGAAGTTGCCATTTTCGCTGTAAAAAGGTTTGGGTGTCTCGGGGGGGAAGACACGAAGAGCAGCTTCATCCGTCTGCTACCGGCAAGTGCAGTGTAGTGTAGTGTAGTATAGGTAATAGTGTAGTGCACTGCTGTAGTGTAGTGTAGTGTAGTGTAGTGTAGTATAGTGTAGCGTAGTGTAGTGCAGATCGTCTCGGTTACCACACAGGTACAATCTTGAGGAGAGTGTCTCGCTTTGAACTCCAATTGCGGGGTCGCCAGGAGGCGAGGAGGAACAGGGTTAGAGATAGGGTTAGAGATAGGGTTACGGTTACGGTTAGGGAGACTGGCACCCATGGCGTGGGAATGCAGCTTGGGTGCCATGGAGACACATATGTCACAACAGAAGCCGATTGAAATCGCAAAAGGAAGGGCCGACAAACTTTAGGCTGGAGGCAGGTAGAGAAAGTCAACACAGCAGTAAAAAAGCTAATGCAGTATTTTAGTAAATGTAAGTTAAACGAACGAAAAAAGTATCTGGGTAGCTCCCTGCCTTGCCTTATTTCATTTATTTTCCCTCTCCTTGTCTTTCTATGATATGCATATTTGCTCGCGTTTGCACGTGTATTCTATTCACGTATATACTATAAGGGATCGAGCGTCGGCTGCTCGGATGGGCAAATGCAACTGCAAATGCAAACACAAAAAAGTAACTGCTGTACGAGTGATTCGTGCTGTCTGTCCTTGGGCGAGTGTCCGTTTGCCTTGAAAGACTCTACGGCCTTCACGTACACGTCATAAAAGCGGACCGGGTTATCCGAAGCACGAAGGACACAGCTTCAACGTCTTGCGGGATAGGCGCTTAGTAATAGCCCTAGTAATAGCCCTATTCATAGCGAGCTCAGCCCCATGAATGTCCATGGGTGTTCATGCATGTCCATAAAGATCCATGAATATCGTGCATAAATATACATGAATGTCCATGAATATCAACTTTCAACGAACACGAAGGCGTCGGTATTAATGGTGGGTTGTGGTATACAGCAGCTGCAAACAGTATGGGGCCGTTCACAAGAAACACGTACGAGTATGACGTACTCTGAGAAACCTTATTAATAGTTCATAGAACCTCATTGACACCATCCATTATTGAACACACCTGACTGAGCATAGGATATTATGATATTATACAGGGTTTAGGGTAGCGCTCGCGGTTGAGCACGATCAATTTCTTAACGTTTATGTTCTTAATGGGCTTAGAAGGTTATCTCTTGTTCCTGGGCCTGTACTGCTTGTAGTACTACTGCTGTAGGGATGCAAAAGGGATCATAGCAATCCATACCTGGTATGTGCGAAATAGGTACGAGTACTACTCGTGTGCATGACTTGAATAAGTAACACAGAATGGTGTTAGTGTTGGTGTTAACACAGAATGGCGTTAGTGTTGGTGTTAGTGGTAGTGTTAGTGTTGTGGTTGATGATGTTAAAGTTGTACCAGGTACCAGATACTTCAATACTTCAACTAAAGCAGTAGTACACATGAGAAGTGTAGCCTTGCGGATGAGCCGATTTGAGACGTTTCGGTCTAGAGATTCAGGAATGTGCCGAGGGTCCGGGGGGGGTGGTTGGCACAAGTACAACAGCACAGGGTAACATATAGGGACACAATCCCATCAAACGTCAGTTTGCGCGTGTTACCGATGGATGTGCAGCAGTTAAGTGTACTCAGCATTAAGCAAAAGGATAGCACATTAAATGTAACGCGCAATGGAAGTATGGTACGTATTGTATGATATGACATATGATTAAGACACAAAGCTTGCAAAGATTAGTTTCGACGACACCCTCGATCTCACAGCTGTTGCTTTTAATTTTTAATTTTTATAAATATTCTCCCAGCAGTACTCGTAGTGAGGAGAAACATAAAATACTTTTGGGAATACTACTGGGGACACTGCGTGTACTGACAGCATTTCAGGGTTCGATACCGCTCACACTGCCAGTTAGGGGTGCTACCCGCCAGGTACCCGCTACGAACGGGTACCCGTCAAATTCTGGAGGCCGGACTCGGACTCGCCACCGGGTAACCCACCCGGCTTTTCAGGGGACAGGAACCGGGTCCACCGGGTACCTGGGTGCATGGACAACGTAGACCGCGTTTACGGTCGTCAAGCGGGCCTGACAAGCGTAGGATAAGGCTCATTTTGATAACACATCGCTGAGAGAACTACAAGCGCCAAACGGCACCCGGCACTGCAACCTTCGTTAGAGTTTGAATCAGCGTTGCTACGTGAAGTTCTTCGTCGTCGGGGTGTCAACCATAAACAGACTGGCCCACCTTGTAGCACATCATCCCCGTATATTCCGATATACTGCTGTAGCTGTAATATGACAAGCGCTTTAGTTCAAGCGTTGTTGGTGGTGATCTATCATATCGCCAGAATAGAGTCCGTGGCCACATTTCAGGCTCCATTACTTCTGGAGCGGAAGGATACCCCAGGGAAAAAAACGGAAATCGCCTGCTGCTAAAATATATAACGAAACAATGAATCAAGTGTACGTATACACATCTGTAGCAGTATCGAGTACTGCTGCTGTAAACCCCCGAAGCTCGTAGTGTTGCGCTGGATCGTTTGCGTGCTTGAAGGGTTTCTGGGAGTAGTTTCAGGCGTGCTGGCCACGGGGACACGCTGCTAACCAGGTAACCGGGTCCCCGGCATTTTTGTTGTTGTTTTGTTGTTCTCACATGTAGCAGGCACTGGAACCCCAAAGCTGTGTTGCGCTGGATCGTTTGCGTGTTTGAAGGGTTTCTGCAAGTATTGTCGGGCAGTTCTGACCACGGGGACACGTTGCTAACTGGGTACCCGGGTACCCGGCGCGAAAAATCCAGCGGGTTTTGGGTCGGACCCGGACTCGGTGACGGGCAGAACCTGTCCGGGTACCTGTCCGGGTACCCGGGTAGTGAAGGAACGGGTAGCACCCCTACTGCCGGTACTCGCAGTATTTCGGGGTTCAGAGCTGTCATTACTGCCAGTACTTCCAAGTATTTCGGGTTTGGATACTGCTGTGGATACTACAGTGGATCCTGTGTTAATGCTGTGCGTACGCCCGCCAGCGTTGACAGTATTTCGTCCGTTATTACTTCTCATAATCGCAGTACTACAGCGGTAAAGCTGAACGTCAACAACTCAGTAGGTCGAACTCACAGCTGACGTATTTGTATACCAATGTACAGTTCGTAAAAACATGATAAAATACACCCATGGTACCCGGAGTGTGAAGCATGCACTATACAGGGAGCACCTGCTGTGTGCACCGTTTCGATACTTTCCGCAGAAAACATGCAGGTATGCCCCCCGAAGTGAGAGTTGGAAGTTGGAATAAATTACATTCCGGGGGGGAACACAGCAGGTCCGGAGAGAACCGGCACTGCTGCATGTCAGGGTGTTTCCATACTGCAAGTACTGCTCATACTGCAAGTTTGAGCAGTATTTCGGGTTTATGCCTGTACTCGCAGTAGTTTGGGTGAATATGGGCAGTACTCAGTGTTTTTTTTATTATGTACTGCGTATACAGCAAGTACTGGCAGTGTTTTGGCCGTAGTACTCTCATTCGGACGGGTACTGCCGGTGCTCGCAGTAGTTTGGGCGGATACAGCCAGTACCGGCAGTGTTTTGGCCGTTAGTACTCTCATACTGCGAGTGCTCGAAGTGCTGAACACCACCAGATATTAATAAATACTCTCAACACTCCTGTGTAGCATACTCGGAGTATGAAGTACCTGTCGACTACTCCTGTAGGAAGTGCCAGTATACCGAGAGCATCTGTGAATCCTTCTGGTCCAGGTTGGAGTTCGTACGAGGTACCGGTAATTTGTTAGGGCTGGGCCCTGGTAGCTCCAGGCATACGACATATACAACGGGCCGGAGCAGTTGACTACAGACGAGCTGTTACGGCGAAAGCCGAAAACGGTCGCTTCACTACAGCACTAGATATACAAAATCAGTCTGCAGAGTACTGCAGACTGCAGACTGTCTCTGTATCATATTATATGTTTCCAAGGCAATTAATTGGGTGGTAGAGGAAACATGACAAAAGACGAAAAAACGGACAAACGGACAAAGTGGATCATGTGATAATGCACGAGGGACCCCCACAGAGCCCAAGCCATCAGTGGCTGGCGCGGTTTCATCCACTGTTGTGCTCATGGTCTCCCCCCACCTCTCTTCCATTTCTAGTGCCCTTTCTTGCGCCCGGCACCCGGCGTCGCGCATTGTGGTGGAAATCGAGTTAAAAAGGCTAAAACTCTTGTATCGTATGTTGATCGACATTTTTAGTCTACTTTCCCTACAATGGCGTCGTCGGCAGGACATGAGATTCTGAAGAGTGAGGTCGGTGGTTTGGTCCTCACCTTCATCCCATAAAAAGGAAAAAAATGGGCAATATCTCATGCCCAAGAACCTGTAAAACTTACTCACTTAGAAAAACACCCAGAAAGGAACGATGAGAGCAATACGATCATTGCATACTCAGTACTCAGTACAGTACCGAAAAGTCGGAGGTGAAACTTGGATACTCAAGAGTCTCATCGGGGTTCCTGACTTACACCGAAGAGATAAGTCAGGTTTAGTGAGGGAGAATGTGGTGGAAATCGAGTTTAAAAGGCTAAAACTCTTGTAGCGTATGTTGAATGTTGAATGTTGATCGACATCTTTAGTCTACTTTCCCTACAGCATTTTGATGGGTTTCCGTGATGTTACGAGGCGTTTCTGTACGACGTATTATACGTAAATTGAGTATTAAATAGTACAACACAGCAGTAGTAGTCAATACACTGGCAACTCTGGCAGCTGCCTCCGACATTGCATCATAGTAGTGTACGTACTGCTGTAGTACTCTCAATACCAGTGAACTGAATGTAGGAATATAGCAATAGCAGTTATTATATTATGTTATTATTAGTATGGGCCCGGTAACAAGAAACACCTATTACTAATAGTAATACTATTAATAGTAACCTGTGTTAGCCTTAATATTAAATATTAGCCTTCGAACCTTAACCTTACTCGTATTGTGACATTGTGACGTCACCCCTGAGCAACCTTGAGCATAGGCTATTGCATAGGATTCAGTGTACGTAGCGCTCGCCGCTGAACACGATTTCTTATTAAATAGTCCAATTTTCTTAGAGTCCCACAAAAAGTGAGCCTTATGCTCTCATTATTAATACGCCTTGCTTGGCTGTTTCTTATTCTTGACCCTAAACTACTACTGTAGTATTATAATGTATTCTGCCTGCTGTAGTACAGCAGTACTTGCACAATGTAATGGACCACGGCCTATGAATATCTCTATATACTGGTACTAGGTATTATACATATGTGCGTAGGGAAAGGGTGTGTTCTACACCATGACGTACGTTCAGTTCGACGACGACTGTCACATTTCTTACGCTTGTTTTCTTATTTCCTGTTAACCTCAGCCTGCTTTCTTCTTACCTGGTACTCGTAGTGTTCGTTACCTTGCGAGTACATTATTAACTATAGGTGACCTGTAGGTACTGCTGTGAAGATTGAAGCAGTATGATATGATACGAGCTATACAACATACCAGGTACCTGGTATAGGCCAAACGCGTTGTCTATGGTCGCGCCGGCCCGCGCTCGGTTCTCGGCCCGGTAGTAAGCGGTAAGGGTTAGGGCAAGCCTTAGAGCGGTAAAGCAAAAGCCAAAGCCAAGAGTCAAAAGTGAGACGATCGGCGGCGTAACCTCGACAAAAACAACAGGTCAAGGAATCCTTCATTTGCACATTTGCACCCAGCAGCGCTATCATACTTGCTGTCTCCCCTCCTCTCCTCTCCTCTCCTCTCCTCGCGTGGTCAAGGTTAAAAAGGGAGCTCAAGGTGTATGATACAGGGTACAGGGTACAGGGTACAGGGTACAGGGCCATGTCGACCGAATTTTGACGGGCGAAGGTAGGGAGGGGGCGGGGTAGAAGGGTCGAGGCGCTACCAGCTACCAGGTATGTACCAGCTATATACCACCTATGTGCCAGTACTCGTTACGGTACCTCAGACCTGGTACGTACGTAACAACAACCACACAACCAAACGCAACTCACGACGACTGCGAGTGCGCCCGTACGAGTACACATGCACCGAAATACCAGGGGTACCAGTATCGTTTACGTACGGTCTACGCTGCGCTGTACCATTAGAATACCCAGGGGTATTACCCGTGATAAGCAGTAAGTGCCTGTGTTTCGAAAACCTGTACCCTGGTACGTGCACATACTGCTGTAGTAGTTCCACTGCTGTTGTTGTAATCATCATCAGCCTTTCAACACGACTGAATATGCTAATGCCTTCTGGCATCTCGGAGGTTACGTACAGCTGTTTCGCACGCTCGGAGGACTTCATGATCAGTCAAACCAGCTACACTAGCACAGAGCACAGCACGCAGTACAGCAGTGGACCGCCCGTCCGGATTCGCTCGCACCTTCACCATTCTTTCGAGTTTCTCCTTTGCTTCCTCGGCCGCTGCTTGTTCCTTGGCTGTTAGGAGCTTTGTTGAGGGAGCCGCCGGGCCATGAAACTCTGACACATCCGTGGGCCGAGCCCTGCCCCCCCCAGCATCTCTTGCGGATATCGACACTGATGCCGTAGCTGCAACAGATCGTGCTCTATCATCCTCGTTCACACCCGGTGAGCTCTGCGCAAGAGACATACCTCGCACCTGACAACAATGCGTTGTATTGCCAACGCCTGATGAGACGCCCAGGTTTAGGCTGTGTTGATAACAAGTTTCTGGTGCGGATCGACCTCCAGAGTTATGACTTACTAGACCTGTAGAGGGTCAGACATTGATGGCATACACAATAACGCCACAGGATACCCGGCTCCAAGCGTTTGTGGATGCCAGTTTTACACTGCGTACGACGTCGTGCTCCCAGTGGACTGCGGTAATGTTGCTGCACTGCTGCACTGCTCGTGGTCTGTTCTCTGTATCAAAATGCACAGGCAGCCTTGGTTGTGGAAAGTTCTGTCGCAACTTTCAACTTTCAACATCAAAATTTCAATTTTTCCATAATATCAGTTTCGTACTCCTGGTGTCGTAAAAAAATTCTATGTACTCGTATTTAATATGTGCCGTGCCGATTTTAATTTGTTTTTATTTAAAAAATCGAAATTGCAGAAATTACGGAAAGTTCGAATGCAAGTATATGAGCTGGTATATGCTTCGTATACGAGAAAACGAAATCACGACGACTTTGTAGAAAAAATGGGAAAAAATGTGAGTCGTATGTACGGATAATACGACAGGCAGGAGGCAGGAGGCAGGACTCCGGCGGGCAGGGGAATCGGGCCAGGGGAATTATCCAGGAAATTTATTTAGAGGAACACCTTCAAACCTTACCTTTGGGAGAACAAGGAGAACAAGGAGAACACGGAGAACACAATTACTTTCTGGGTGCTATCCACGTACTTGGTACGCGATAACCACACTCTACACTCGACTATACTACGCACGCCGCGTGGTTTACTCACGTCGTTGCCGCTGCCGCCGTGGTCGGGCCTCCACCCCGACTGCACCACGCCCCTCGCCTGTGATCCTGGAACACCAGGCCTCGCTGACAGAACATTTATTTGAGGGGATTTCGTGGGGTGCATTCCGTCGCACTGGGAGTTGCGCCAAACGTTCGAGAACCGACAGCAGCAGCAGCAGCAGCAGCAGCAGCAGCAGCAGCAGCAGTGCCATCAAGCGCTACGGACCTAAAGCTGGTAAGCGGCACTCGGTTCTCGACGCCTACACCACCGACAGCCTGCGGCGAAAGCGCATCAGCAGGCCTGCGACATAGCAGGTGATATATGGCCCTTCCATTGTTGAGATCGCGGCCCGTCTTCTGTTGATGCAACTGCTGCCAATCTCAGTCAGGTAAAACTTTGAGACACTACTGCTGCTGCTGTACGTACTCGTACCTCCTGGTATCGCACACTTCTACTGCTTGCTGTTGTTTGTTCCATATAATACGAGTACGTGTGTGTGTTCTTCACATTAAACCTTCCTTTCTACCCGTCGACATCCAGCACACCCAGTGTCCGTGCCGATTCTTCATCCTAAAAAGGTACCAGTTCTGTGGTCACAAAACTACGACACAGATGCTAGAGATACTACACTCAGTGCAGTAAGCAGAGCAGACAATGCAACGCCATATACGACAGGCAAGACCTACCCTGCTAGCAATCCAGGTGCATGCAAGAGAAAAAAAGAGAAAAACGTACACAGCCGACACAGCAGTTATTTTGGTAGTTATTAATAGTTGTTCTCCTGCTGCAGTACTCGTAGAGTTCTGCTGGTGCTGCTTCGTTGCGTGGCTCCGTTGGTGTTTTCTCAGCTGCGGCGTTCTGTTTTCGTATGGTACGTCGTGTGCTGCTGCTGTTGTTGTGATAATAAACCCTGCCTGACTTACGTCTGATGCTGCTGACGCTGCTGACGCTGCTGACGCTGCTGCTGCTGCTGCTGCTGCTGCTGCTGTTTCGTGTGGAGCATGCTACGCACCAGTTCTTATGGTATCATATCATGGCAACATATATATATTGACCCTCATATATTACCTCGTGCTGGTACATATGATATTATATGCTACTGTTGTTTGTAGGCACTTTGAAGCACTCATAAACAGCAGCAGAGCAGTACACTACCGTAGGCCCTTGTACAGCCTAGCAGTGCCTTTTCCGAAGAGGGGGTGCTGTTTCCCTGGCGATTTTCATGCCCGAAAACAACGCCGTTATATTGGAACTCCCTGAACCAGGGCACAGGGTAGAGACCCTAGTACGGGGTACGGGGGACCATAGTAAATAGTAAATAGTAAATCGTAGGACCTACGTACGGAACAGAAGAAACAGCTGTTGTTTTTTTAATTTTTTTAATATATGTACGCCTTTTTACTACAATACTTGCTCCCTATTTACTACGGTTCCCCGTAAAACGTAGTCGCCCTTCGGCCCTTTTCTGACGATAATATTAATACATTAATATTTAATATCCCTCCCTGCGCGCCAAAAGTGCGTTTTTATATCAATACTGCACAGATTGTCCGAGTATACTCGATACTCGATACTCGGAGTATCGAGTAATTTTCGTACTCCGAGTACTCCGAGTATTAGAGTACTGGTGGCCTAAATACTCGGAGTACTTGGAGTATGAGCAGTACTGAAGGCCCAAATACTCCGAGTACTGGGAGTATGAGCAGTACTTATACTCGAGTACAAGCAGTACTCGGAGTAAAAACATCTAAATTACTCGGAGTACTCCGAGTATCGAGAGTATTGGATACCGAAATACTGCGAGTACACAAAGTACCTGAAGTGTTTTTTTCTCGAAAATACTCTAATTATACTCCGAGGTAATGGGAGCATCGGTGAAGTTTTAAATGCTATAAACGCCAGTCACATGCTCCCAGAACCTGGGAGGGATGACGGCCGAGTGCAAATATGCTCCTAACGTAGTATACTCCGAGTATCGAGTACATTTTGTACTCCGAGTACTTAAGAGTATAAGAGTATTAGCGGCCTGAATACTCGGAGTACTTTGAGTATGAGCAGTACTGAAGCCCCAAATACTCGGAGTACAAGGAGTACCCGCAGTATCGGACCCCGAAATACTCCGAGTAAAGCAGTATCGAGAGTGTTCATACCCGAAATACTCCGAGTACGAGCAGTATCCAGAGTATCGAACCCCGAAATACTCCGAGTACACGAAGTACCTGAAGTAATTTATCTCCAATACTCGGGACTTTACTCCAAGGTACTCGGACAATCTGTGCAATACTGCTGTACTCGTATGATATGATACATATATATGATTATAAGCTACTTTTGGGAGTCCCGTCTAAAGGTGTCATTTTGGATACGAAAATCGAAATCTTCCTCAAGGCAAGTATATATGATACGAGTACGAGTATACGCGCCTGGTATTTACTGCCAAAATAAATAAATTTACATATGAATATGATACCTGGTATAATTTAATAAGTTTAAGGTCACGGTGGGTCTACGTTTAGAGTCCCCCCATCCCCGGGTTTCCGGGTGACTCTAATCTCTACATAGTTTATCGGATTATAAATCGGATTATAAATCGGCACCACTATTTTAACACGCTGCGTTCGCATCTTCGGCTGGTTCGTGCCTATCACCTATCATATAGCGGAGATCGAAGGTGACCTGAAAGAGTTTTTATGACACCAGCTATTAACTATTCATAGCTTGGGTTTTTCTCGAGATTTTCTTGACGCACGTGATCAACAGAGAGAGGCTTACACATCGACTTAGAGGTGCTGCAAGCTGCAAGTCAGTGGTCGAAATTTGGGGTGCCCAAAATGAGCCAAAAAATAATAAAAAATTTCCCCCAACCGAACGCTTGCACTTACTCTTCACTTGCCGACAGCTATTATATTGGTACTACTGTATACCTGGTATACAATATACAATATAAAAGCCCTTACAGGAAACTACAGCAGTACAGCCCGCGAAGTTGAGGGATGCCATGCTCCTGATGGGGTGTGCGAGGGTGTGTGAGGGCGTCGGGTGCGCCAGATAGAAGTCATATACAGTTCGTAGATAGCCAGAAATGACCCACGAGTCACGAGGTGTTTTCGTGTACAGTACTCGAAGAGTTGCGAGGCAGTAGCACCAAAAACTCCGAAAGTCGCTACGTAATATGTTTCATTTCACGCGTTGGGGCGTGACACAATGGCTGCAAATACCACCGATGAAGAAATGGCCTTAACTACTGCTGTCCGTAAAACAGTGCTGTTCTCCAGGCAGATACCAGTATAATACCGGTATATCATATCATACCAGGTATCATATGTCATATATCTTTTCGGGTCGTCGCCGAATATGTTGCGGAACGAAATAGTACGTTCCCGTTATTGGTATTGGAATAGTAAATTTAGTGGGCCCAAAAAAGGGCAAAACAGGGCTAAAAGCTCAGGATTCTTGTTTATATGTATCAAACTAGTAGTATCAAATACTACTGTGAAACTTCGAAATGCGGATCGTGGTTGCAATTCCCTTACCCTATTTTCAAGTCGCACGTACAATATGTATGATATGTGCTGCCGAAATGCCTATTACGCGCGCCGACTTGACAACACTTTCCTGAGGAAACAAAGTCCCCTTATAGTAGCTTATAGTAGCTTACAGTAGTTTTCTCCCGAAACGTGTACGCATGAGCCTTAACCCTGTGTATTTGCCTTCATGCGGGCCTTAACGACATGCCTTAACGCCCCCTAGGGCGAAGTTCCACCTGCTTTCTCGACAGCGGGGGAGGTGCAACGCCGAGCGAAATACCTATTTATATACACACCAGGTGTGTACTCGTGTTATATACAGCAAGCAGTATCTCGACAACATATTTCCAAGGCCACCATTCGCCATTCGCACTACAAGCAGTTTTAATAGTAGTGCTGCCTGTGTGCCCCCCTACAGCCCATCATACCAGCTACCAGCTATACAGCTGTGCCTCACGTGAGAAACCACCCCAGGGGATAGCTAAATCGCGTTTTCCTTTTTATTTTATCACCCGGGCTGGATTGATGTGGTGCAAAGATATCCAACGCACCCCGGTGATATAATGGACATATTTTGTTCGAGTTTGCAATATTTGCTACCGGGGGGTGGTTTCTAGTGGGGGGTGATAGCAGTACAGTTGGTAATAGTGGCACACGTGGAACACCCACCCCGGCCGCAGGGGGGTGATACCAAGGGGGGTGATGCCGCAAGCTGCGACAATTGGCACATTTTGACGCTCTCAGGCAGCTACGAGGGGGGTGATATCGAAGGGCGTGATACGTCCGTAGCATCGCGTAGAAATACACATCGTACTTTCAGATCGCTTGGTCTGAAAGACCCGCGGCGAGCTGTGCCGGGACTGCAGACACTATGGCTGGCGCAGTATTTGCTGCTGTGGCTGGCGTGGCACGCGTTGCCGTGGCTGGCTCGTCTAGCGCTGCTGCCGCAGCTTGAGGGGCAGGTGCAGAAGGGGGGGTCTGCGGACGGACAAAGAACGAAGCAATCGTGGTCCCGCTCGTGGCTAGAGACGCGCTAGCGGACCGTGTCGGGGCAGCTGGGTTTTCCGGGGCCACAGCCGCGTTCTGCCCACGGTGATGGGCCGCCCGTGCGGAAGGGCTCTGCCCCTGTTGGATGTTGTCGTCGTTCTGCATGATGTGCGCCGCCGAAATATATCGGTACGACCTACTTTTGTGCGGAGCCCCCCTCGGGTGATATGTTTTAATGTTGCTTGGAAGGCGTATCGGCCCAGGGGGGGGTGGTATCTACCGTACCCCGGTGATAAACCTACCTTTTAATTCAGTTTTGCATTTTTTATCACCGGAGGTAGTTTCCTGTTGTGCAAAGGTATCTAAGAGAAGGGTGGTAATCTTACGTCAGATACGATACATGTTCAAGCTGGCTTACAGAGTCGTTGCTTCAGCGGCATGATGTCGATGTCATGATGTCGTGACCGTGATGTTATGATACCCTGGCCGGCATACAGTAATATACTGGTACCGTTTACGAGTATGGTGTGTGGTCTCTCAAAATGTGTTGAGTGTGCTGGGGGCTATGTACTGCTGCAATTTATAGCGTGTGGTGTCGTCTGCAGGGTTGTGAACGAAAGTCGTTTTTTTCGATCGTTTTTTGTGTTTTTTTCCCGACCGAAAGCCGACTTTTTTGGGTCGGGCTTTCGGTTGCCAAAGAAAAAATAAACTGAATAACCGACTCCCCCCCCTCCCCCCTTGTTCCCTACGCCAGCAACGCGTACGGTACATACTGTACATATGGAAACCCCCAAAAAATACGAAACTAACTGACACTTTTGGCTAAAAACAAATAACGACGAAGCCATTTTCCGAGTCGGCCCACAACCCTGGCCACGTGACACCATGACACCATGCCAGCGTTATACGTAACTATGTTGTGAAATGTTGCGCTGGCGCACATTTTTTACCAGAATTTCCCTGAGCGCACCAAAAGAAACGGTACAGGTGCAGCTGGGCTTTCCACACATCCGCTTTTGAGGGCCGCACATTTTCCCGTCTGTTTTGGCCGTACATAATACATGTTTTTCGGGGGCGTTTTCGCTGCGTGTATTTTGTTGTCGTGTTCGCCGCAGCGATTTGTTTTTGGCGTCTTTTGGTACATGGGAATATGTTTGTCAATTTCATGCCGAAGCTCGCCGCTGGCGGATTTTCAACCATCTTTTCAAATATTTTCTCCAGTTTCATGCCGAATTTCTTCGGTGGCGTCTTCAATAGATAATCAAGTCCAAACTCATGACGTTTTCCTCTGTCCGAGGATGAAACAAGCGTTGTTTCTCTGCAGTTTACATGATATTCCAAGCCAGTCTGACTACCGCCTGCTGGGGTTTTAGAAGAGCGGATAATACGCACATTTGGCGTACTTTTGTAATTTTGCGCATGTATGTCCAAATCGACCTCCGGCCCTGGACGCCTAAATATAACCCTGCACCATACGATCATGTCACATGATATAGACCAACATACAGTAGTGGGATTTGAATAAGGCGGCCACTTGAGATAAGGCGACCAACATCCACCTGTGTTGCTTTCCTCGCAAAAATGCTCTTTTTTCGGCCCTATATGTGTCACAGACCACAGATAAACACCTGGAAGCACCACCACTCTATTGTTGAGGTACGATATGCCGCAATTCTGGCATAACTCCAGCCTCACCTCTAATCCGAAAGTACACCACCCTGCGATGGACTCTTTGGTGCTCTCACTACAGTGTGGCAAAGCAGCATCAATTTTGGAGACCACTAAGCACCGCGACAGCGTCGCTCAAGTTTGAAAATGTGGTTCCAGGTCATTGGATTTTTTATTTCTCATTCTGTGGCCTAGTCCGTTTTTTGCTGCTGCAGCCATGGTGAGTACTCGTATGATACGTATGTGCGAAAATCAAAAGTATAACTCAACGATCGCTACGTTTTTTGTGTTCTAGCTCTATGATACAACACTAAACACAGTGTTTTTTGTCAACATTTTATTTGGCTTTGGATGTACGTCTCAAGCCGATTGCGGCGTCGGTGACATAAATCCCCAAGTCCGCCACCCTGGAATAACTCCCCTGCCTGTATACACCTGTATACACAAGCACAAGCACACGCTCAGTCTCAAGATTGGGCGGTTTCGTTGAGGTTTCCCAACGCGATAGTGCCCGTGAAAATTGCCTAAACTGGCGGTGCGATTGCTGGAGCTTACGTAGCAGCTGTGCAAAGGATAAAACTGCGTGGCCGCGCGGTGCATCAAATTTATCCAATTCTAGCTCGACAAAGGCTAAAACAGCTACAAATCAGACTGTATCGTGACTTGGTTGAGCTCCTCCGGGCGTGGTGTGTGATTTGGAGGCTTCAGTGGGGAGCACGGTGCCAGTGAAAGAGCATAAGAGTACTGAAGGACCGAAAGGGATTGTGCGGGGGTTGGTTTTGACCAAATCCCGGTTTCTATTTTATTTGACGTTACAGGTTGGAACCTCATTTTTTGTTTTGTGGGGAAAACAGCACAGGTCATAGGGCGGAGGGCGGTAGCCGCTCTAATCAGGGCGGCTACCAACCTATTCACGACCCATTCTCGTCTCCACGTTAGTACAAAACCTCGCTCTGGTGTTGGTCCTGAGATCTGAGAGATGCACTGCTGTACAGCAGGACACTAACAATATCATACTGCACCAAGAAAACGAGCACTAAAGAAGGGTCATAGTGCTCTACCAAGAAAATGGCGATGCCTCCTTCTATCTGCATAAAGCAAGGGTTTCGTTAGTCAAAGAGCATGTCTCCAAGCCAGTGCGACACTCTGGCAGACACGAGGCAATTTGGTGGCCTCAGCGAGGTGAACGGGGGGGGTACAGCGGAGTGCTACTGCTGTAGTGCACACTGTACTGTACACCACAACGCTGTATTTACCTAATAGACTGGTTACTGTTCTTGGGGTAACCTCAAAAGCCCACTCGAGCGGTCAACCGCCGTAACACGAATGGGGAGGCTTTTCGATATAGGCCGGTTGAAATTTCGGTGCACTACACCGCCTTATTCAGGCCCCACTACTGTTTATATTCACACCGAACCCTTCGAAATCTCCGCCATTTGGCTGATTTCGCCGGGAAACCGTCAGAGAAACCGAACGAGAAGTGTTCGGTTTCGGCTTCTATATAAAAACCGATCGAAACCGACCGACTTTTCGACAAAACAAAACGAAAAACCGACCGAGCCAGTTTTCATCTTCGGTTCACAACCCTGGTCGTCTGTCGTCTGTCGTCTGTCGCCTGTCGTCCGCCGTCTACTGGTGACGTCATGATATATTCCATATCATTTGTTTGTCTGTTGGTACTGCTGTTTGTACTGCTGTTGATACTGCTGTTGATACTGCTGTTGTGCTGTACGGGATTCGGGCCTCCTTTCCTCCTGCCTCCTGCGCAGGCTGGTACTGCTACGCTCGATTCGGGCCTCCTGTCCTCCTGTCCTCCTGCGCAAGGCTTCTACTGCAGCTGCTGTCACTCCTAGAAAGTGGTACCAAGCATTTCATACACCAGCTGTGAGTTCAACGGATTGGTTATTAATAGAGATGGGCACCGGATAGCATTTTCGAAAAGCGGGAAACCGGATACAGTTGTAGGAGGCGTTATTATAAAAAAAAACGATAACCCGGTTTAGCCGGTTTTTGTTTGGCAAAACATTGGAAACCACGGGGTTTTTTTTTCTATTTCCCTCGATTTGCACCTTGTTGTGTGCTCCCTTTTGCGTATATGGTTCTGTTCGTTACGTGCTTTGCCCTACTCCACTCTACCTTGACGCTCTCATTTTCGTGTTCACGTTGTTCACGTTGTTTATTGCTGCAGCCTCCTTATAGTGTAGATCTGGGTGCCCAAAAATAAACAAAATATAGAATAAAACATTTTTTTTTCAACTCGATAACCGACTAATTGCAAACACCTGCCGGGTTTCCAAATACCGTGGCGAACCGCATTTTCTTCATCCGGTGCCCATCTCTAGTCTCTAGTTATTAGCAATACTGCACAGCGTCAGTGTCGTTCCCTATATATATATACTTCATACTCTTCACCGAGTAACTCGCAGTATCGGAGTATGGAGTACATTTCGTACTCCGAGTGTTGAGAGTATTGCAGTACTTGCGACCTAAATACTACGAGTACTGGGGGCATGAGCAGTACCGAAGGCCTAAATACTACTATTATTAGTACTGTATGAGCAGCGTGTGTTCTTCACATTGAATCGTTTTTTCTATTATATACACCCGTCGACTTTCAGCACAAGCAGCCAGTGTCCGTGCCGATTCTTCCTCCTTTGCTTTTGTAAGAGAAACTGATGTACAAGCTCTGTGGTCACAAAACAACGACACAGAGCAGATACTACATTGCAGTGCACAATGCAGTAATGAGAGTAGACAATGCAACGCCATATCGCTCCAACTCCCACTTGGTGGGACCACCTGTGGATATGGGAATGGAATTATCGAAACGGTGCACGGATGGTACAAGTATACTTCATACTCCGAGTATACTGCGCATATTGTGAGAACGTTGGTACTGCGAGTAGTACCAACGGACGAAATACTGCCAGTACTTGCGGTACCCACAGCAGTACAGAACCCTGAAGTAAGTATCGAGCCCCGACACTGCGAGTCCGGAAGTATCCGCAGGACTGAACTTCGAAATACTGCGAGTACTCGCAGTATCCGCAGTACATCAACCCGAAACACTGCGAGTACGCGAAGTATGTATTATACTTGCACCTGCACATGCAGTGTTTTCTCTCGAACACATATGTTACTTTACTTTTAGAGTACTCCCAGGTACTTCAAGCATCTGTGAAATGCTGCTGTTACTTCCCCTGGTATGTATGTATAAACGTATACCTGTATAAACGTAGCCGGTATATACCTGGTACCTGGCACAACAGGAAGGTAGTACTGTAATACTGAGAAATGCAAGGTATGGCATGTACTTTGCACATCGGTGGCGCGTGTTTTCCATTAGCGAATGCACTGGTCGGGAACGATTCGTCGACCAGCTAGCAGCTAGCGTCGTGGGGGTGGAGCGATGGAGGGTCCATGGCGAGGAAGGGGGTGGTGAAGGGACGCCTACTCCAAACTATCTCGGTGACCGCAGAGGTCGCCGTTTCGAGGAGGGTGTCGCGGTTTAAGCTCCAGCTTAGGGACCGCCAGGAAACAAGGAAGAGCAGGCGGGGGGGGGATGACAGACCCACACCGATGGCGTGGGGATGGAGCTTGGATGCAAGTTAATATGTAGAATAGCATAATCGAGAATGAGAGTACGTGATGAGAAGGAAGGAGTAAATACAGCGAATAGAGTAGACAAAGCTCAAAACCGGAAGTATGTACAGAAGGGACTAGATTTTGGACAGATAACTAGTTTTGTTTGTGTGTTTTTCTTCTCTAGGGGTGCTGGATTATCAATGTTGAATCTGTCTCATGCTACTCGTATGTACACATTGTCGGAGGGCAAGGATTATCGATACTATTAGGATAGTATTATTATAGTATTATTATAGTATTATTATAGTATTATTATAGTATAGTATTATAGTATAACTAGGAATATACCGGTATACTGCAGGTACTGTATATGTGTCAAATTGACCTTTTTCGGTCATCGGCATTTTTTTCTCTTCCGGCCGGGGGTCGTTTCTCGTGCTTTCGGTCGCGGGGCACGCAGGAGGCCCGCGTGTACACACGCCTCAAGTTTGGGCTCCGGTCGAGTCGAGATCCGTGGCGCGTGTTGTGGGCGTTCAAAGTCGCGAAAACTAGTAAGTAACTTCGTACGGGATATGTTTCCGCCGAGCTAGAAGCTGCCAGGACAATGCAAACCTCACACATTTCAAGATTATGCTCTGTTGCTGGCCGCTGCTGCTGTACCACACCCGAATACCCTTTCCATGGAACTGTCTACTACCTGGCGTGTCGTTGCCACGGAACAGCAGTACTCCACTACCAAGCTTTTCCTCCTATGACCGCCACGGACGGTGCAGATGTGTGCGCGTGTGTGCCGTGTTTCCTGTCGACCTTCAGGGGTCGTGAGAAATACCTGATTTTTCCAGGAATTTTGCTTGTGATTATTGTTTCAGTGCAAACCAGCCATTTATTATGTGGACAGCGGGGTTTTGCTCTATAACTAGTATATACTTCTTTGGAAGTATGGGGGGTGGTCGGAGAGGCGGGGGGTGTTGGTTCTGTTATGATATTTTTGTATTTTTGTTATTAGTAGATGCATGCTGGTTAGGAGGGTTGCTTTTTGTGCAATGTGTAGTTGAGGTTGTCGCACGTTTGCGTTCTTGTGGTGATGTTCATTTTCGTTTCTTGGGTTGTTCTCCATCATCTGACGTGACACCATGCCGCATATTGTCGGATGTCAAAGAAAACGATACTGTTTAGAACGTCATGCCTGACTAAAACGTGTTGCCTTATGTTGCTGCTGCCGTCGTGTGATACCTGGTGCCGATGTCCCACGGTACATGGAGCAGAATCATATCGTGCTACCGTAGTGTCAACAGTATTGGCAGTAGTACCAGCTACCTGGTATGATGTATAGATATGCCAAACAGTTACCAGGTACTGCTGCTGTGTAGCCTGAAACCATTGCACATACCCAGGTATATAATGCCAAGTCCATGATACAGGACGCGATGTATCGGAAATATCCCGAATATATGGATGTTATATATGTATATGTACGACGATGCATCCTATACCAGGATATATCTAGATTTTTAGGGAGCAGTATATCCATATAACGCACACCCCGGTTTCAGCTCAATACCCAGCTCTACCAGATGGAGACTGCTGATGTGCTGTGTGGGTAGTTTGCGTGCGAAAACTTGCGGAGTTGTTGAGTTGTTGAGTGGTGTACCCATTTTAAGACCACCCCGTGAAAAAAACAAACACGTGGTTTTATCTCTAATATGGTCTCACCTTTTACTATACCATATACTTGAAAAAATGACCCCTTACTAATTCCAAGTCGTTTTTTCTCGCGACAAGCCTGTTTACCTTACCTAGTATTTATATTATCTCTACTATAGCCTTCAGCCGGATGGTATTAAAATTGGTACACCACTCTGCACCAGTGATGTCGGATTACCGCCAAAATATGTCGCGCTTTCACGTATTACGGCAAAAAACACATTTCGGGCTGCTCACGGGTAATTCCCGCAAAACAGGGGATGTTAAAGAAACGTCCCCCCTACGACCGAAATGCACACCCAAAAGGGTGGAATTATGTAAGTTGATTTTTAACCCAACATCTGTGCTATTCTGTTTATTAATAGTGCTGTAGCGCCGCGGCACTGCTATACGCCTCCGTCAGCAGCTCCAGGAGGCGTCGTTGCAGATGTCAGGGTTAGGCCGTGTCTTAACTCCATTCGATAGCTTGGAATGGCTGGAACGGAACGAGACTATTCGCGTTCGTTCGTTCCATTCCATGCTGTTTTTGCGGTTTGTGTCCGATCGATTGTTTAGGCACCCGATCCTGGAACAGGCCGCAACAGAAAGTAACCCATGAAATTTGCCTCGGGACTGTGCAGCTGGACTCTAGGACAGGGGTACCGTCACGTAGGCAGCGAGTGCTCCTGGTACAGAGGATAGCTTCACACGCAAATAGAGCGCCTGGCATGCCTCAGACCAAGCAGTGCTAGCCGTCCAAGTGGCACCCTCGGGACAAATCTAGAAGTTATGATATCGCCGTCGCGGCTCGACGAGGTATCCTGGTGCATCTGTGAACATCGGTCCAGCGTTTTTGCTAGATATCTATCGCCACAGTCTCGTTCGCCACCCGAATTTTTCCCTCATGAGCCTCCTGTACAGGCCATGGCCGTATCGCGTGGCTCCTACCGCAGGCGAGACCGGTGGCGTCTGCACGTGCTCCATCGCGTACTCCCATGTCATCTCATTTTGCCTCATGCCCTCGTGGGCCTCCCAGCAAATGTCGCAACCAGTTGCAACACTTCCAGCACCAATCAACTGCCGTAAACCTCGTTCCAAGTGGGCCGTTCGGTTCTGCTGAACAAGGATTACTGTTTTGACACATACGCTTCCTCTTTACAAATTTACGGACAGCTTGGAACGCTTGGAATCTGTTCGCGTGTTTTTTTTTTCTCAATATCCAATCAGCACCACTTTTTCAGGCAAATAATTTTACGTTCGTTCCGTTCCAATGCCCGCGAAGTGAAGTTAAGACACGCCCTTAGGTCAGCCAGGGCAGCAACATTGCAGGGGTTTCCTGCGGAAATGTGTGGCTTTTTTATAAGGGCATATGCGGCGTTATGCATATTAGGCGACCCAGACCAAATCCTTACAGCTAAAACCGCTCGCCGTAGGCACGTATTTCGTATTCCGAAATCCGACATCCCTGCTCTGTATGCGTCTTTGCCAGCAGGGCCACAAATATTTGCCTCGCAATGGCGTCGTCATGCGTCCGTTTCACACCACTGTTTCGCACCACAATACAGCAGTGGTGGTCTCCCAATGGTGCCGGTATGTTGTACCCTAATAAACCAGCACTATTCAGGACACCGGCATTATTGCGAACCCGATATTGGCACTATTGGGGGTTTAAGATGCCCTTAGCAATGCGGATACTGGCATTATTAAAGAACAACTGGATCTGACCATACTTGAACTAAACCGCCAAATAAAGTGCCACATGCCACATGGTGAAAACTCGGCAAGATGCACAACGGTACATATATAAGGCTGTGGCAGACGCCATCAGAAAGGTGGACGGACAGTACGTACACGGCCCTAGGTGTGTTAGCTAGAGGGAGCTGTGCTGTCTCAGTAGCCTGGCTTCGCCATCAAAGGAGGAGGGAGCGTGTGGCGACGAGCTGAAGACTGGGCCGGTTGACCCCTTCAGCGCGAGAATTTTTCTTTTCCAGACCAAGCACCCTGAGTGCAACGAGGGAGAAAGCGAGGAACCGACTGGGAAGGACAGCAACGAGAGCGTGTACGGACGGAGCGGGTCGAGTGTGGTCGTGCTAAGACTGGCCAGAGCGGCACCGGAGCGGCACGCCGGAGCAGCAAGCAGCACAGCAGCGCGCCGGAGCAGCAGCACAGCAGCGCGCCGGAGCAGCAGCACAGCAGCGCGCCGGAGCACGGACGACATCGACCCGTGTCGTACGGACGAACATTTTTTTTTTTTTACAAATATTTCGTTTTTTTCCCCTGAATTTTGTTGTTGGGTCTGTGTGGATGACGTCACTGGTTTTGTAGAGAGACGCGGCAGAGATGGCGCGGATACCCCGGGTGCCTTAACTGTGTGCCTGATCGTGGAAGACCCCTTCAATGTGGAACGATTCCTAATCAGTGTCGATGTTTATTATGCTGTGCCTAACACAGACGTTCAGGATAGATTCGGGTAATTGTCAATTGACGTGATGGCTTTGGTTGGCTGTTCTTTTTCACTGTGTGCCCGCGGACTGTCATTCTGGCAGCACTTCAGACAGCAGCTGCGTGCTCCATCTTGTTCCCACGCATACCGTGTGTTTTTGTACAGACAGCACTTCAGGCATTAGTTGTTACGCTGTAGTCGGCAAATTCATTGGTAAAGAGTGGGAGGGGGGGGGGGGGGGGGGACGATGCTGCCGTAGTCGAATGGAGATTGCGGGCGTGTAGTTCAGTTTTGGACACGCATAACATGCTGTAGGGATTTTAGGTGTACCTCTTCGGACTTGTGTATCCTTTCCCTCCTAAATGTACGTGTTCTTTAGGATTCTCTGATGGCTCTAGCACTTTTGTGACCACGGGCCGTGATCTTGCTAGATCAGACTATAGGGATTAGCAACTGAAACGAGTTTAATGTGAAGACAACAACAACAGCCTGTATATAGCAGCAGAAACATGTGCTTCACCGTGAACGAGAAGCGGAGACCAACAGCAGTATCACATACCAGTACATATTATATATGTACGTAACTCACAAAATGCGGTGCACGTGTTGTCTTTGTTGTAAACATATACGGCTGCTGTACCACTGTACAACAGACTTCACGAATCTTTGTGCATATCGTAATACAAATGCAAATGGTTGCAGGGCCCGGCGTGCTGGCGTTGCCTTCATATTCATTTAATTCCGCCCATCTACCCAGTGTAACATTCATGCGATGAACTGCTGTTACTGTTTCGACAGAGATGACTTCCTTCCGTGTTCGCCAGCCAACGCCAGTAGAATGTCCCCTCAGAGCTCAGAGCGTCTGAATATATTAATATATTCCCTCATGTCTGCCTGTCGCACTGATTTCGAGGCACACGCCGCGATCATTGCCATCCTATAAACGACCCTCTGCAGGCAGAAGGCAGGCGGTGGTATCTCCATTCTCGCTCTCCTCCGCTACAGCAAGCTGGAGGAACAAGGCTTGGGGTTTTTGTACCAATGTGGAGGTCTGAACCGGCACTATTCAGAGCCCCGTAGTAACCGGCATTATTAAGAGCCCCCTCCCAATAATGCCAGTATTATTGAGGTTTCCATTCGTGCCAAGCGATTCCACGCATGATTGGGAGCAGTGGCGCTATTCAACCGGCACTGTTGGGAGACCATCACCGCACTGAATACCCGATATCCCGGTACCGAGGCCATACCGAACAAATGCCGGTACCCCTCGGTATTGAGGTCGAGGGTATGCCGGTACCCGCGGTAATTTGGGTGGGCGTACCGAACTTACCGAAGTGTCAGGTGCCATTGTTGAGGTCGTACCGAAATGACCGAAGTGTCGGGTACCGGTATTGAGTTCGTACCGACCCTTGCCGGTGTTTTCGGTAGGGTAGTGAGGCCATATCGATCAAATACCCGTACCCCCGGTGTTGCGGTCGAGGGTATACCGGTACCCAGGGTACTACATGTAGTATCGAATTGATACCAACCTTACCCAAGTTTTGGGTACCGGTATCGAGTTTGCACGAAACCTAATTTATTATCAATTTTGTTTCAAACAATTCTACTCTGTGAAATTGTGAAGTTGGCAACAGGTTGAGGTTATATAATATAGCCCCCGAGTTTAGAGCTACCTGATTCCAGGAGAATTATTTGGTTGCGAGTTACTACGAGATCCGTGGTCTAACCGTGAGCGTACGATCGTACGATCCGGAGTTCTGCGCAATCAGTAGCACTGCTGTAGTATGATAGCATACGCGAGTTCTTCGCCTTTTGCGGGGGCCGTGGCGCAGCAAAACAAGGCACGATTACCGAGTCGTTAAATGTTCGGGACGACGGCTGGTGGGGAGAACCCGAGACCTGGCGGATAGTTTCAGACTTGGAATAGATGCATAATCGAGCACCCCACGGAGTTACCGAGCCGCCGTGTGATCAACGGAACACTCCCCCTTGATGTTTGGAGTTGAAACTGCGCTGTGGTCCACTGCAGTAAAAAAGGCGGATAAGTGGTACCGGGCGGTCCTGGAGGCAGCCGAACGGTCCATGGTCAAGTGATACGAGGATGAGGCAAAGCTGAGTAGGCAGCACCGCGCATCCGTCGTGGGTGGTTTCCAAGGGAATGGGGGGGCGGGGGGCGGCAGGAGGAGTAGAAGGAAACCCGACCAAGGAAACCCGACCCAGGGAATGGGGGCAGGGAATGAGGGCAGGGGGAGTAGAAGGGAAACCGCGGTGGGCAAAGGTAGGAAAGAGACGGCAGACAGGGTAGCGAGGCACCAGGCCGACTAGTATGTGGAACATGTCCATGCTACTCGTACCGCCAACTACCAGATACGACTTGCACAGTACGGTAGCTTGTGCCCAAAAACGTGGTTGCAGTAACTTGTCGCAAGGAGGGTTGTCTCCTTTCTCTAACCCACCCCCTGGTTTTGCAATGCTGTATGCTCTATCAACTGTTAGCAGTGTCGATCGATCATGTTTTAGACGTAAAACAATGTCCGGTCTATTCGACAAACCGTTCAAAAAATCGAAAACATATATTTTCGAAAAGTGTCTCCTACAACCCTATTTACTTGATTTTAGACTGCAATCACGGTTGCAGTAAATGCAATTTTTCTCCACAATACAAACGAATTGGTGGCTATCATTCGACAGACACACGTAATCGATAAAGACCGAGGGGAACACATTTTGTTTTTTTTTCTGCAGTGCTTTTTTCCGCGTATACGATTGAAAATGTTCGCGAAAACTCGATTTTGATGTTTAATTCGTATCTTTCTGTCCCTTGCGGAAGAAGTCTTCGACATAACATCAAAAGCAATACATTATTTCCCCTCCGCCACGACATTGCGCACACAGCAAAGCCACCCGCGCTTGAATCCATCAAGTACTCGACAAGAAATCTTGCACACAAGTTGATCCACTTTTGAGTAATTCTTCGATTTTTTTTCATCGCTTGCTCTTTTGGTATATACCAGGTATGGTTCATGGTGTGATTTGGCGCTTAAATCTTGACTGAGTTGGCGCGTACGTACGAGTATATTTTGCTTGTCCGTGCTTCTTCGATGCTTGGTTTATCGTACGAAGTAGTCCCGGGCGGTACCTTTGAACGACTTGGTTTGCCGTACGATACCATGCTGCTGCTGCTGTAGGGGGTAGCATCCAGTGGTTGCGGCAGCAGTATGGGTAGTGTCTACAACTGCAGATGTTTTTCACTGATGGGTGAAGTCGAGCCTTTCCGATTCACAACAACGATCGCCTTCGAGCGTTTATTATTAGTTTAGTGAGGAAAACACGATACCAAATATTTTTTTCATCATTGTAGTGTTTGATCAGTACCACTTTGTCCCAAAATATAAGGAACGTATGGATGAAACAATTCAAGAAAAAAAAACATTATATTTGCAGACAGACGAGTACTAGGTACCTGGTACCAGTTGGTATAAAATATAAAACATGTTGCACCACAGCACCTGCGAGTAAGTGCTCATATGCCAATCACCCTTGCCGAGAGAACCCACACGGAAAAGGGGTGAGTCAACCCCGCAGTGACGGCGAGATGCAAGATGTATATACAACACGCAACCGATGCGATGCGCAAAGATGGGAGTATCCTGTGCAGCAGTAGCAGCAGCAGCAGAAGCAGCTGCGGGTTCCTTAGCCCAGCGCTATCGCCGGCTGCACCAGCTGCGCTACTGCGGGTTGTGCCATCCAGGTTTGCCTGCAAGGCAGCAGTAGCAGCGGGGTGGCCACCTCCGGCTTCAAGCGTGTCCAGCAAGGAAACCACTGGCCTTCTATCGGCCATCGCGCAGGAGCTTGCACGAGACAACTCTCTCTCGGGGTGGCCACCTCCGGCTTCAAGCGTGTCCAGCAAGGAAACCACTGGCCTTCTATCGGCCATCGCGCAGGAGCTTGCACGAGACAACTCTGTGCTCCGCCGAGATGCTAACTCCTCTGTGGAACGCTGCTACTCTGAGTGGTGCCGAGCAACACTTCCTCGGTGCTTGTTCACCTTTTTTGTTTTTAACAATTTGCTGCTCGTGCTTGTACGCCACTCTGCTGCTGCGTCGATCATAACACGGCACATCTTTGTCTTGTTTGTTTGAAAGGTAGCATCATTGAATAGTTTTTTGGGGCAATTTGCCCTGTTCGGATTGGTTGATTTTCTAAAGATTTTTATTCCCAGATATCGATCATGGGACATTTCCTTGCCTTTTTTTACGTCTAAAATGAATCGATCGACACAGCTAACTGTGTGCGTGTTTTTCCCCCTCCATCCTATTTACGACCTCCCTCCTTCTTTTCTCTCCCTCTTAGTCGAAACTTGGATCCGGGGTCTTACAGCTGGCTCTCCTCCCCCCTTCTCACTACAGTTGGTGCCTTGCTTTTTTATCGCGAGTGGACCTGAGTCCTTTCTTGCCTCGTCGATTGGTGTCGAATTGCGTACTGCAACACGGCCCCTGTACTATAAAGCCCTTGTTTTGCCCCTAGCTCCATAGCTTCCTCAGGTCGAGAACTCCACGCGTTTGGCGAGCCAGGCTCGATCTTTTTACAGCATGCAATCACGTAATCTTGTAGTCTCGGAGTTGTCGGACAGGCGTGGAAGTAGCTCTGTAGGTTTGGTCTTGTGCGAGATAAAACGTGAAAACGAGTTATGATACGAGTATATACGAGCTGATTCAAGCATATCGCCCCAAATTTCGCCAGCCGCGAATGCGGCATGTAATAGTAACCAAAATGTCACCTGTTTGATACCATACTGACCGCCATGAACAATGGAAGAGGGATATATCGCCACTTTTATTTTTAAGGACCTAGGACTGGCGCTACCGCCGAAAATGTGGCCCGACCAATCACAGGCCTTCAAAGAGGTCAATACTAGTCAGGCGTTTCCGTAGGAAAACATTTTTTTTGTTCTTCACTTTTTTTCTGAACGAGCCGCTTCCGCGTGGTCCAAGGTATGCTTGAAGTTTCACGCAAATTCGAAGATCTGACTACGTGTGATCAATATTAAGACAATATTAAGTCATATTTACCGCCATAAATCGATTATATACTGAAACTAAGTAATTGCTAGGGCTGTTCGCGGGTCATGACCCGAGTCGCGCTTCGGGTCATGAGGTGTTCAAAATGCAACGGGTCGGGTCGGGTCGGGTCAAGAGGTTTTCAAGTATCATGAGTCGGGTCAGATCGTGTCAAGGGATTGATAAATAGCTCACGGGTCGGGTCAGGTCATGACCCGCGAGAAACGGTTCACTCGCTGGTCGGGCCAGCATGACCCACAAGTTGTTTTCTGCTGACCAGCGGAGTGACCCGCGCATCCAGCCCGCGGATCCGACACTTCAAAAACTTACCGCTTTTTTGCCCAACATCTTCTCTCGTACCAGCGGCGCATGCGGTCCGCGGATCCGACACTTCAAAAACTTCCAGCTTTCGTGCCCAACATATCCTCTCGCACCAGTACTCAATTTTACCCATTTGGTATCATATTCAAACATGAAAACACCGACAAATCTATGTACGCACGTCGGCATCCATCTATACCCACTACGGCCAGGCCGCATATCGCTGGGGGGTACAAAACTTGAGTTTTTTTTTTTTAAAGTCTCGACCCACGGACCGGATCCGCGGGTCGCGAGGAATGGTCTCACGGGTTGAGGTGACCCGACCCGACTCGACCCGACCCCACCAGACCTGACCCGTGAGGTTGGACCCGACCCGCGAACAGCCCTGGTAATTACGAGGCGATGCTGGAATTTGCACGTTTACCGCACAAAGGTCCAATGCTCAGACCGTTTTCAAGAGATGACCCCTGAACTTTTGCACACGTATATATGCCCCTGCCGAATCTTGGACGAATGCTGTTGTTTTTTTTTCGTCGCCGCAATTTTGGGATCCCCTGAAATCCAAATCTCCCCCAAAAAAATAAAAACGAATTATCTGACAAAAAAAAAAGACAAAAGACCCCCCAACCGTTAACCGGGCCGGCAGGGGTTCATAGAACAGGTGTGCCAAATTTCACGGCCTCTCTCCGGAAAACGGTGCAAATTTTGGCTACGTACTGAGTGAATTTGGGGCGGTATGCTTGAACCAGCCTGTACTCGCAAGGGCTCCGTGGACTGAGCCTTCGTGAACTTTTTTGTCTTGGATTTTTCGGCTTGATAAAAAAAAACGGCTTCCGAAAAAAACGTGTTTCGGCTCATTTCAGCTAAAAACATAATAGGCAGACTAAACAAAAAATGATATTTCAGCTTTTCGACTCTGATTCTTAAATTCGGCCCGGATGTCATAGAATCGGCTCGAATTCTTAAAAATCCGGTCGCTCACACAGATTATTTTCCTCTTCTGCTCGTCTTGTCCTTGTCGACGTGTTCGTTCATTCCCGGCATGACGCAATCCTATATGTCCGCGTGTGTGCGTACTGCTGCTGCTGCTGCTGCTGCTGCTGCTGCTGCTGCAGGAGCTACGGTGTGCGTGCTGGCGCGTGCTGCGTGTTGGTTGTGCTAAACAATTGTTTTAATCTCATACATCGTGATGTAGCCTAGGCGTTCAGATGTAAAGGGCGAGTGAAATTTGCCAGAGTCCGGGCCTGGGGGCCAAAAGGGGCGCTGTCCCTCCACAATCGGCTCAAACTAAAGTAATAAGGTCGTTTTTTTTTAAACGCCGGCTTGTAAAGATGCCAAAATTTGGACTTCGGCCTTTTCGGCGATAGCCGGCGGAGGCTCAGCCTATTATTAAAAAAATATCAATGGTATAAAGGCCTATTCTCTATTCTATGTACCTCTTTGGCCCGAAACAATGACCCGCAAACGACCCACAAATACGACCACGGATAATATTACTCTGTACAGCGTACAGCACTTCATACAACAACATAGACGTATGTATATATGTAGACCACCGCAAGAGACGATATAAATAGATAAATAGCTGGTACATGGTACAAGGTCTTTGTTCTGACCCGTATCGCTTAATGAAAACGATCCCAAGACTTCTTGCACAATGAACGGGTTAGTTAATTGATTGCGCCGGCTTGAAAAATGATGACAGTTTTAAGTGTTCGAAAACTGCACCTAGACACCCTGGAACCCTAGTAAACCCCACAAAGGCCGCCGGCGGCCCACCTCGCACTTTTAATTTATGACAAAGGCGTTTACGGTCTTTTCAAGGTTTATGCTCTTATTCGGGGCCTGTGTGCCAAATCGGAAGGGTCCACTGCGGGGTCAAAGGTCAGAGCACCAAATGGGAACAGGGTGTCAGGTGTATAGTAATAGAAGCATGCACAATCGTGGGTGCCTACTTTATTTGCACAGGTGGTAGGGACGCCCCCCTTGCACGATATAGGTGTAACAATATCCTTGTGGAGACATTGAACAATGTAGCACACCATTTGTTTTTTCCATCCCATTTATTATCTTCGCCCTTCCTTTCTCTCTCCTTCGTGGTCGTAACACAGATCCGGGGTCACAAAGTAGGCTCTTCTCCCTCCTCCCCCACTACGGTTCTTGCCTTGCACTTTTATCTCGAGAAGACTTCAGCCCTTTGTTCCCTCCTATTAATAGACTTAATAGACTTAATAGACTCGCATCGAATTGCGCCTACCCACGCTACTAGGCGCTCTCAGCAGTTGATTCCGTTTTTATACACGCATACCGAAATCAGAGGTTGTCGCCACCTTCTTTGTGCGAGTTGCTATTAATGTTTATATTTGCATTGCTCAATTTTCACAACAATATAGCAAAAACCCCGCGGGGTGTCGATATCCTCTCAATTCGGTACGCGTAGTGGCAGACGGTGTGACCTGTGCAAATATCCATGCGTTTCAATAAGCGTATTGGGAAAACGGAGCGGCTCCGAGGTAATCACTGTTGGCAAGTTGCTGTGACATGCCAAAAGTAAATGCCGCTAACAACCTGCTTCGCTATGAGAGTGGTCATTACGAACGAATCTGGGTTTGCGGCCAAAGGGGTCAAAGACGCGCCGCACACTAAAGGCACGTTGTTAAAGCGCTGCAAAACGGGAACAAATCCGCTGAGCGGTGAAATGGGTCATAAAGCGCTCCGCGCTGAAACGTAGTCGCATAATATTAATAGTTATATATACAGAAGATACAGGTTGGTTAAATTTAGCAAGACGAACATTGTGTCCGCCACGAAGGCCATATGCAATACTGTAGCTACTTGAATGCCACATATTTGGTACCATATTGACCGTAATGTTCAGCGAAAGAGGGTGACATACCCCGTTCTTTTTTGTCGAGGGCCTAGGGCTGGCGCTCTCGGCGAAACTGTGTCCCGACCAACCACAGGCCTTCAAAAACATCAATAATAGCCAGGAAGAAACAGTTTTTTTTTCACATCTTTTCAGCATGAACCGGTTCGTTCCTGTTACTCCCAAGACGTGTCTGTAAAAAAATCGAATTCAAGAAGACGCAGAATATACCACCAAAAATCGATCCTACACTTCTATTAATACTACTGTAGGTAATTACAGTTTCAACAACGTAATTTTCACGTTTTTCCTGCCCAAAAATTCAAATGTCCACGCCGTTTTTAAGAGATAGATCCTGACCTTGCCGAGGGCTGACCTTCGGGTTTTCCTTGTTCTTTCTTTCTCCGCCGAAACGGTTTGGTCCAACGAGGTCCAAATTTCCCAGAAGTCTCAAATATCGAAAAATCAGGCAAAACACCAAACACCCAAACCACGCCGTTCTACGAGGTGTTCCTAAGGACGCATAGAAGACGTGCGCAAACAAGCGAAGTCTGATTAAAAAAAACGGCGTGGACTTTGCCCGGGGAATACATCTTGAACCAGCCTGTAGAAATCAACAAAAACACGAAAACAGCACGAGCGTACCGGACTATTCCGAGATTGTTCGGGGTCCCACTTTAGTGCGGATATTGTTGTCTGGCGACCCACCGCACTACACAATGCCCTCGGTGGCTTCGCTCCCTCGGCTTGTCTCATTACAACTCTTTAAAGGAAGCGACGGACATAATCCCATTGAGTGTAGTCTGTCACTCAGGTTTACATGTTTGTATGCTCTCGAATAAGTATTTTAGTGTGCTTTGCGGCCTTCGCAGTGAGTGGATTGCCCCTCAAACCCGCTTTTTTATTTTTTTTTATTTTTATCTTCCGGTGGATGGGTAAAAATAAAGCTTAAGCCCTCCACACTTCCACGTCTCAGTTCGTGTCGTGTGTCAATCCACTCAACGATAGCATGCCGTATGATACAATACGCTGTGAAGCAACATCCGTTGTACTCGTGCTCACTCCTTTTGCAGGCAGACGTCTTCAGATAACCGTGGTCGCATTGCCGCTTTTATGCTTTTCTCCTTGATTCTAACCGGAACCATGTTGCCTCATGGTGCCGCTCCTCTCGTTCTGTCTTTCTGTTCTTCTGTTTTTATGTACAGGTCCTCCCGTGAACGTTGGTCTTGGCAGAGCGGTGTCGGCAGAATAAGAAAGTCCAGGAGGCACACGGTGGAGCGAGGAAGGGTACGGCCCATCCGCGGGTGCCTGAAGCCCGGCGAAGGGCTGTGGAGCTTCCGAGAAAGTGGCGAAGTTGATTACGCTTTTGAAATAGGCCGTATTGTGGGTGAGAGGGGTCGTCGAAGTTGGTTCTAATCGGAAAGGTTGCGTGCGTAAGGGTAAGGTGTGTGCCACAATGGGTATAATGATACCTACGCCTCCAGACAACGTTGCCTTTTGCATCGCATTGAGCGTCTTGCTCTTGTCTGTCGTGTTGCTACCAATAGTTGAGATATGTTTACAGCGGATAAGAGCCGACATGGCATGGAAATCGATCGAGAAGCAGCAATCTGTCGATGTAACAAAGTACAACATGATTTCGGAAGCTATGGGCGACCGTGGGAGATGGGACACAGCACGTGTTGTCACGTTGATGTTGGCCGCCTTCCATGTGTCCACTTGGGGATTGGAGCTGTCCTTAGACCTTGCGCTCAACACGGACGGTCCCGTAGACCTTCTTAATCGCCCACCCCCAGTGCTGCAACGTACCGAGGTTGTCGACCCCGCACACAATTTGACAGACTGGATAGTGCTGCCTCATGAACAACCTCGTGAAGGAGGCGCCCTGAACAATTTCAAGGGGACGTTGGACGAGGGAAGCGCGAAGTCGTCTTATCGGATCGGCGACAGCTTTATAAAGGGGAAAACGTTTTTCGCCTCGTGGTCGAAGGAACCCGCGCGGATTGAATCCGGCCTCTTTTACGACAGACTCAATGGCCGTGCCTCAGTCCAAGGGCTAAATTGTTCGGAATCTTTGAGGAAAGCTGCCCTGTATGTAGGGGGTGTGTCTGATGCAACGAAAAAATGGGGGTGCGTAACGGAGTGTGAGGCTGGGCCTAAGTTGGTTGAAGGTAATTCGACCGTTCCCGCGAGCCCACCGACCATCATTTTAAGGAGTTCTGAGGGCATTGTGCACATAATTGTGGAAGAGCAGAGCAGTTATCCGAGCTTCTTGTACTCGGTATGGACACCGGGCGAGATAACTGCCGAGGTGACTTATCTAGACCACGTCTTTTACGTTTCAAGTACGACTCGCCTCGCGGAGGCGATCGTGTCGGGTGTTGTGAATGGGGTATTGACCGGAGGTGGTTGTGTTGATTTGCTTTCGAAATTCAGCATCAGCAACACAACCTACGATCTCGGAGGCGCTGAGCGTGCGTTTCCTTTCGGCGAGCACCCGGGCTCGTCCTCTGTAGAGACATTGGACCAGGTAGAACCTATTGTAGCGGGTGTCCTTGTGAGTAATCTTGGCTCAGTGTCTGGAGCTCTGTTAATCTTAGTCACCGCCGCCGCGTTAATTGGGTGCTTGGTTTTCCGCTCCAGTAGAACGCTTGATGTGTACAATCGAGACAAATTGATCCGGGCTGTCTCATTGCCTAGTGGAGAAGGTGCGGATGGCAAGCCCGTAGCTCTCAAAATCCATGTACGCCGAGATGCGAATGACGTGTTTGGTATCGTCATCTCTGACGATGGTGTGTACAGAGGGTGCATCGGCTTTCGCAAGAGACTGGCGTCCAAAGCGGCAAAGGTGGCACAGCGTTCGAGTAATAGTAGGACCGTGTCGCTGCCTGAGTCGTTGCCGGCGCTTTCTCGGGAAATAACGCGCGATGGCATTCGCCCTACTTTGGAGAGTAGACGACCTACGCTTCGTGATTTGAACATTCGTACTCCGGTTCAGCCCCGTGCTACAGCCCATCGAGAACCGGTGGTCGTGGAGCTGATTGCTTCCCCGGTCCCTGGCCCTCGTTCAGAAAGACATGGATCGCGCGCCTTGGCTTTACGGAGCCTGAGCCGGAACAACTCCTCTTCCCCAAACGGAGGCCCTCTGCTGGAGGTCGAACCGCTGGGACGTGCGACCCGTGAGCATTCACGGGCCCCTGCCGCCGATGTAGAGGCGCAAATGACCATGGCAGCAGAGTAGAAGAGCTTCTAACGTTCTGTCTGTTGCCAGGCTGTGTATGGTACGATAGTTTATTCTTTTTTTGACACCCGGCGCGGGAAATTACGTTTTTTCAGGGCGCTACGTGATTGAGCGCTGCACACCCCTTCGCTGCGCAATACTGATATTGTTTTATTTCCTCAGCGATTTAGTTCGAACATTCTTATTTTGATAGTTCGTTTTACTCAGGCATGCCACATGCTTGATGTGGGCGATGCGATTCAGATGCCCACCAACACGTGTTGAGTCCCAAGTAGCGCACGCCTTTTTTTTAATGTCTGACCCGTATTGAACACACTACATATGTATATGTGTGCCAATAGTCCATTGCAGCAGGGCCGGCTTATCTGCTTCGAAGTGATTTGTGCTCTTTGACCGATTATTTCGGGACTATGGTGTTTGTTTACGCAAACACACGACAACGGCGGTTCACGTAATCGCAAGCTATGTACGCCTACGTAGCGATTTTGTTTGTTGTCGATATATGTAGCACCCTTCGAATAGAGCATAGCGCGAAGTACAGTATATACGTGCCATGTATTTATTCACTATTTTTGATACCAGTAATACATAGTATCGTCATTTTATACATTTGAGATTATGTTTTCGGTGTACCGTTTGTGTGGGTAGCTGTCCCGTACCAGTACGTAGTGATTTGCGGTGCATTTCGCTCACTCGTCTATTTCATAGAGCTGCAGAGTGGGGTTCATTTGGGATGGAGGGAGGGAGGGAGTATTGGACGCGAATGTGTGTATTTAGAGAACTGTAACAAGAACAAGACCCGTTCGTAGCAGCGGTTAGAAGGGTGTTCAAACCTCATTAATCGATAGTTGGTAGTTGGAAGGTGGCGCCATGGTAATGGGATCATAGCCCACGGCAAGCGGCCTCAGGTCGGTTGACGTCAGTGCTATGCGATCAATTTCGGAAT
Source organism: Saccharina japonica (assembly GCA_008828725.1). Classification (NCBI taxonomy): domain Eukaryota; class Phaeophyceae; order Laminariales; family Laminariaceae; genus Saccharina; species Saccharina japonica. The sequence continues at coordinate 1,113,818 of MEHQ01002346.1, forward strand.
GCGTTGACTACATATCCACCCGTCAACCGTCTATCCAAATTCCACACTCAGATTTACGAGCTCGGTACAGTAGTGGCCGTGACTCCGATGTGGTAGCTTTCATTGTTAAACGCTCGGTCGTTGCTGGTTTTTCACTGATACCTCCGAGTTAGCAAGGTGACGACGCACGAAGTGGTCTGTATGTACGAACATGCATGATTTCGGTGGCAAAACAAACGGGTACGCGCCGGCGGTTAAACAGGGACACCGCCGCTGATAATTGTTTGAGTTAATTTGTATCTTCGATCTTGAGCGGCTTTCGGAACTCTCAACTGGGACTAATACACCAATACGCTATTGTCCTGCCAGCACCAGCAGGAGTTCAACAGCGTGCTGTACGCAATTTTTTATTTGACCATGGCAAACGCAAGGCAAGGCAAAGGACGGCCTTGACTGTCTTCATTATATGTTTTCGCTATTCCCCCTTCGTATGGCCGTGGAAGCTAAACTCATACAAGGGCTCCCATCGTTGACCCTTGCCTTATTGTTGCTGTCTGCAAGCACCATTAATACATTCATGCCAATACGAAATGTGTTTGGAGCTAAAACCGGAATCCTCGTTTGGTCCCACGTTGGGTCCTTAAATCCCCTTGTATTGCGCCGAATATGCGCATTTATTCAAGCTTCGGGTCGAATTGAGCCCCCCTGAGTCACGCCCGACGATCTCGTCAATAATTCAGTATTTCCACGGGTAACGATTTTTTTGTTCTCTCCGACTCACACATTTATCTATCTTTGCGCCTATTCTGACGCCCTCTTGCGGGAATAACGCCGAAAATGTTTGCCAATGTGACAGGTACATGCCTCAGGCAGTAGCAACTGGTTTGCCGCATCATATGTGCTCCTCTATCGGTGTGAGGAGCTACCGCTGTACACCCTCTATGGTTGTAGGGACACGCCAGTGGGATCATGTAGTGCCCTAAGATACCGCCCTTTTCCTGCACGGTAATTCCACGCATACACTGCATCGCTTATAGTGTATATTGCGAATTGCATTGACAATATACCTGGTACTGTTTTGACTCGTGGGGAGAGAGATATTTTGTCCTTCGGTCAGATACAACTATCGCAGTCTACCATCTGCTGTGTATCTCGCCCACACTTGTTACCGTCTCTCTCTCCCTACATCCACCTTGCCCAACATAATGCGAGTAGGGAGCACCGACGGGTGGCGCAAGTCCAGGATACGCCAGACAATACCTCACAACACGTCACCTATTTTGCAAACGGGACGGACAAGAAGTTGGTGTTAGCGTTAAGCCCCAGCACAGACGTCGAAAAACTGTCAGGTGGATAATTCTGATATTTATCAAGGGGAAACCGCAACTCCCAGGGATGACTTCCCGTGGGAAAATATATGCGTGGCCGAGCCGCACGTCGTCGGGTAACTTAGAAACAATGCTGCCCTAATATAGACCAATCGACCAATTATTACCGTACGTAAGGCGGCATCGAAATCCCCGACGCCACCTACCTCTACCGGCATTCCGTGACATACATTTTTCACGAACAGACCAATATGATACTTGGCACAAAGTATATACTTAGTACAATGTTCCACATCAGGCCACCACCCGGCCCACGCCCACGCAGGGAACGGGCAACTGTTTTCCGAGAGCCTCAACGCACCCGAAATGACCCTCGTGACTCGTGCCACTTGAACAATCAGAAAACTGCGGGCACTAAATGACTTTACCTGTTTGTGAGCAGTTAACCACCACCCGCGCTTACACCTGGTTTACGCTACCCGTGCCCGCAACCACCGTCGAATCATGTACTGAAGAAATGCACGCACGGAGAAGTGCAATTACACATGCCCTCGGCTCCATCGATGACCAACAGAGCCCGCCGGCGCCGCGGAAACAGTGGAGCCTCCCCGAGCGGCTGTTTTCTCCCCCCCGCTGGTTCCAGGAGCACTCGCGTTACCGCCAACTTGGGGGCGGCCGTCCTTCGCGCATCCACCACACGGTGTACCACCGCCACCACCGTTGTCGCTGTTGTAGGTGCCTCCTCGCCGGCCGTCCCGGCCTCGGCCGCTGCTCGAACGGTAAAAACATATTGTATGACCGCCGTCAAATAGTATGGTGGCCGTACACGTAGTCTTTCCCGAAATACCATCCGCGCATATCCTGCGACGCGAGCCAGCCCCCTCCTCCCGAAGAGGTCAACCGGGCGCGCTTCTCGGCCCGTGCGGAAATCGGCGCCGTCGTCGGGGACGCTTTTACACTCATGAAACCCCTTCCCTGGGGATAGGAGCTCAACGATTGCCACGTGGAACACCATAGCGGGCATGTCCTCTGTCGTTGGCGGTCCTGTGTATGCGATATTCGCCACCGCAGCAAACAGGCGCTGCGGGTATTCCTTCATGTCCTCGTCGATGAGCGCTGACGACAGGGTTTTGCTTTCTGGTACGTAGGCTTTGGCTCGGTTGTTCCGGCAGTGAACTCGGAAAGTATGTACGCCCTCCTGCAGACCGCTCGTCAGGATGCTGACCCGGTCAAAGCCGTAGACCGATTTGACACAACTCTGCAGGACGCCAGCATAGCATCAGCCATGGTTTCCAGCTGATCCGACTGGAACATGGTCGTAGAGAGTCGGGAGATGCCCCCGTTGGCCATGTGCGCCGCAACGCGGAACGCCGTGAAGTTTTTGCATGAAGCATTGTCTTGTTGGATGCTATTGCCAAGTCCACCCACAGGACTTGGATCTCGATACGTTTCAGACTTTGCATCGCCGGTGTTTTGCCGGTGGTAGTCCAAGCTTTGCGAACGGTCAGATTTCGCCGTGAAGAGTAGTATTTCGTCTGCACGCCGCACTAGCGTTGGCGGTTCATTATCGCGGTCGTCGTGCCTCTGGAGATTGGAGACGGAGTGCTGCAGTTGCTGGCACATCCCGATGGCTACCTCCGTGTCGTCGGCTATGGCGGCGACCTCTTCCTGCGTCGCGAGGACTTGTTCGCGAATCCCGCGGAGTTCCTGCCTTGACTCGTCTACTCCACCGCCACAGTGCAGCAGGTTCACGATCAGAGCTCGCACAAAGCGCGACCAGCGACGAGAGGGTTCCCCGCTCGCTTGGTGCGGGGGGCGACTGTCTGTCACGCGTGGTCATCGCATTTCTGCCACATCCAGTCGACGCATTGCTTCCACGGCCGATCTTCGCCCCCGGGCCCCACCCGAACTGTGCTCTCCCCCTGTTTCGTCGCCGATGACATCTGCTGGCACTAGTGCGTATCCGGGTGATGCAGAAGGACAGGGGCGGGGGAGCGGGGGGGGTACTTCATATTCATGCATGGTCGTAGTCGTATGGCTATAGACCCTCGCATCTTTACAATGCCCGAACGGAGTATATGTCGGAAGAGTGAAAACGTATTTCGTAGGTGAGCGGGAAGGCGCACATATGGACCACCGCCCCCCCCCCCCCCCCTCGTCGCGCCCCCGTAGCAGACGCGTGCTTACGATATAGGTAGCACGTTTAGGCTGAAATGCTTTCTGCATGATCGGGCTCGCCAATCCAAACTCGTCGGTCTTTCATCCTTGTGTTGCAATGTGTTGCAATGTTTTTCATTGTATATATTACCAGGTATATATTATATAATATATATATGTATACTCAGGCTATGGGATTGGTGATCAGGCATCTTGCACTTTCAGTTTCCTGTTTCCTGCCAAGTAGTTATTCTGGGCGAGGTATAGAGCTCCTCAAGTGATAAGTGACCACCCTTATAAGGCAGAAACGGTGCACTTCTACGGTAGCATGCGTCAGCGCCGATGCTGGCACGTTCTATACTCGAGCAACCTATGCGGGAAGACAAAGAAGAAACTACGGGAGACACAGGGAGGGACGAAGTGACTTGGACTCGTTACGCCTACACGCGTACAACCAACTATTGGGATGGTTACATCTGGATCAGTTGCTGCCATGCCCAACATGCTATCAGATGGAACGAACGAGCTCAAGCCAGTCGACGTGGGCTGGGTTTATTCCGGGACAAAGGGATAACCCCCCACTGACTGGCACTGATTTGGGAGACAGGTGACAGGCGAAGCGAAAGTAGCAGGTATTCCTGCGTGGAGTCAGCCCCTAGGCCACAAAAGGACAAGGATCTCTACATCTGAGACTGTCTTACCTGGCGTTTGAGTTCGGACCAAATAGGTCTCGGGCAGGCGCGTAAGGACCACAAATTGGTAGGGAATTATTGCCGTTGTTGGTCGAAGCAGTCGATGCGGATGCACAGCGATGCACGATAGACGAGCGACGATATAATAGGTATCACTGATTGTTTGACTTTGACGTTCCGTCTGCCTTGGTGGTGGTGACTACACACGAGGTTGACACTTCATCCCTTTATAGGGCCTTTCGCAAGCACAGGAAGGTGTTCCCATTTGCTGAACCTATATCTAACTCATACTGTTACTGCGAAGAGCTCTCGGCAGCTTGGCCCCCGGCCATACATATAGCACTCCCGTGTGGGACAGGCTTGGACAGCCAGTACGCACTTCAGTACTAAATCCAGGCGCCCCGGCGCTGCAATATACCCTCTGCCCGACGTGTTCGAGCGTCAGTGCCAATCAGGTGTTTTGGTAGCCGGGTGCGTCTCCTTCGCCGAATCGATCCACCGGCCTTGACCCCCGGTCGATGCCGGCGGAATAATCTATTTCCGAAGGTATGGCGCACTGCGCATCATCTCGTGGGGGCTATGCCATTCCCAGTCCTCGTCAGGCTACCTAATTCGCTAGAACGCCGTCTGTCTCGAGGTCGTAGGTTCGTCCCACCACCGCTTAACTCATACTATCGGAGCCCGTAAACGACCATCTGGCCTTTGTGCCTACGGATACCTCCTGCAGAGCCCTTGTCCGCAGGTCGTGGTCGCGCTCGCCATTCGACGGCGGGGCAGCCGGCCGGGAACGGCATTATTCACCCTCGTTCCTCACGGTGCATGGAAGACGTCCAGTTGCAGCGGGGTGAAGCTGCCTCGCACCTCTTCCTCCGGCAGCCACTCCGACTCCGTCCCACTTTGGTGCCGCCTTCGAATGTTCTCTTTCCACACGTTTCCTGAGCTTTTGATGGCCTGCCGGTTCACCAGAGTGTAAAGTAGCACTGCTAGCGTCGAGGTGTCTGTCAACCAAACGTCCACGCCCCATGCTGAGTGCGCGAATTCGTCTTCGAAGGCATGGCGCAGACGCTGCGGCCGCACCTGGCATACTGTGATAGGGGCCGCCGACACCCCCCTCTTGCCAATCTTGTGCCGGCTCAACATGGCCGACTAGCTAAGGCCCGGCCCGATTGCTTGTTGGTTGTGACATGCCATGGAACCATCCAGTGCTTCATCCACAAACCAATCGTGGTTGCCTCCCTCACGCTAGCTTAGTGGCTTCCTCCTTGACCAAACGTCAGGTATCTCACCCTTACCCGTTCGCCCGAGGAGTTCCGCAGTATCGTTGCGTGGTGCCGCACCCGTTGCCTAGCCTTGTTCTCTAGCCGCCTCGTCAAGCTCCCCGCAGTTCGAGGAACATCTGCTGCTCCTCAGTCACAAAATCGTCTATTCTCGTGTGAGAGTCGTCGTCGCGTAACGCCGGTGCAAGGGTGTCAAGGTTTGTGCTCTCGTCGCTGCTGAACAGAACCCGTAAGAGTGTACCGCCTGAGGGGACAAGTGGCGTCGGTGTTGTCCATTGGACACAGCCGGCCGTCCTTGCATATTTGTCCCACCTTCCCGGGCAGGATACGGAGGGCTCTGCCAGCGCCTCATGTATCCATCTGCCCATCCTCTCCATGACCCCTTCACGACGAGGGTGATCGGCAGGCTCACGATCAACGTGTGTTCTCGGCCACTGGCATGGCACAGGTGGGTAACTAGTAAGCATCGGCGGTACCCCCCCCCCTGAGTCGTCCCTGACCTACAGCGGAACGACGAATGCAAGCAGCAGCTCCAGGAACTTTCGCCACGCACAAATCAGATTTACACGCAAACTGGCACGCAACTTCAAACCTTCTGGCCCGACCCACCAATACCGGTACCCAGTTCCTGCGCTGAAGACCTGATTCATGTCCCAAAGGTCCATCTCGAACATCTCGCACGGCCATAGAAGCCGGCCGAGCAGCATGTCTACCCGTTGGCGTCTCGCTCGTTTCCTCCGTCTGGCCTCGCACGACAGCGCGTACTCAGTGTCGATCTGATATACAATGCGCCACTTGCAAGGCTACAATGGAGCATCTGTACTTGCCCTTAACCAGCACGAGGGCTGACGCCACGTCCGGGTCGCTTCACTATGCACGCGTGCCAGAACCCCGGCCAGCTTCGACATCCCCCCCTTAGGAGTGTTCCAAAGCTGGTCGTTGTCGTCGATAACGTAGTGCACTGTTCTCTCTGGCGGCTGCCGTTCACTCCCCCCTCGCAGCCTGCTCCCGATCGGCCCCAGTCATGCGTCTTCCCTCTGCCGTTGTAACAGTCGGGGCGTATTGCGAAGCACTTCCGCTACCTAGTCTATCGTGGGGGGAAGCTGCCCCGGGTATTCCTCGCTCGGTGCCTCCCGCTCCGGCTGGGGGAGCGACCTGGACAGTGGCGGTGCTGTTTGGTATGCTGTACCGGCTGCTGGAGTAGCGGCGTCCCTAACCGGGCTGGCTGGGTCGGGGGCGACTTCGGCATCTACGTTGTCGGCTCTGTTGATCCGATCCTCGCAGCTCCCGCTTTGGACCTCATCACCGCCGGCGTTCCTTGTAGCTGGGCTAAAATCCCCCCAAGCAGCTCATACAGACCTTCCATCAACCCGTTTCCCTTGAGCTGCCAGCCGCGTGCCTTGCCCGTCAGCAACCCCTTTGGCCACAACACCGACAGGGGTTCTCTTGACAGGGATGGAAATACAAACTCGGCCAGTATCGTCGTTGTTGCTCCCCTGCTGACAGTTGGTTGAACGCTGTAGCACGCTTGCTCCGTTGTAAGCCTCGTGTCCTCTGTAAACCTCAACGCGGCTGCTTGGTTGATCTTGCCTTCGTCCAACGGGTGCGGCCTGTACGTTCCATCGAAGAGTTCTTGCCCATGATGGGGCGTCCGGGTGATGTAAATGATGGGATCTTCATGATAATGGACTTGCCTCTCCCCCGTCTCTCATGTAAGGAACAATGTTCTGCACTTTCCCAATAAACACCCCAGATAAGTGTGCGGTGAGTAGTGCCCTTCAAAATCCCGTCTCCAATCTCTAAACAGTTCACCTTCTCCTCCTGGCTTGCCGTCGCTTACACCAATGACGATCGACCTCACTCTCCCCGACGCTAACGCCACGCTGCTCGCTTCCGTTTCGACTGTCTCTACCGTGCATACCGCTCCTCTCAACACTGGAATCAGTGCTTGGCCCCACTACATCGAAATAAGAAGGTCGAGTTGGTATTCCAGCAACATAATCCTGGCCGTCGAGTCGATGCAGGCGTTCACTACACGCGGTGCCGTGGTCGCTGTTCCGCCACCCCCATGTTTGGCTGACCTTCTAGATGCGTCTTCCATCAGCTGTGCTCCGAAAAATATTGTTCAAGAGCTTTTCGCTGCCCCCCCGTAGGCTTTATTATCATAAATCGAAGTCCTCCCTCCAATTGGTGTACTCTTCTCCAGTCGTGTCGGCTGCGCTCTTTACTACAACCAGCCCCTTCTCCACAATGAGGCCATTACCCTCACCGGTATCGCAGTACCACGGCGGCGAGGCATCCGTTTGCTGCAGATGTCGTAGCTTCAACGTCCGCCACCATCCCTCCCGTCTCTAAGGCACCCGCGTTGAAGTTCTCGGTGGTGGTGCTTTTCTCCGTGGCTGTGTCGCCGACGGCGGTGTCATTTGAGGTGAATTTACTTTCGCCGCTAACGCCGCGGTTTTCTCTCTTGGCTTGTCTATTTCACCCGTCCCCAGTTCGTTGAGCAATACCACGCCGAGCACTACCCACGGTACAGGGGCCTGGTGGAGGAGTCGTCTAGGAATGAGTCGTCGATGTCTGCACCTGGCACGCCGCTCAACGGCAGCCTCGCCAGGGCATTCGATAGGTACCGGTTTGCCCCCGGTCGCCATTGGAGCTCCATATCGTGGTCCATTAGTCTTAGCGCCCACCGGCGAAGCTTCGACGAGAGGGCCTGTATTTTGATCGACTACATGATCATGGAGCAATCTGTGACTATAATTCATCTCCTACCCCACGAGTGCGCCCTGTTTTGCCACATAGCCTAAAGCACCGCCATGATCCCTCGTTCAGTCGGGGAACGCTTAGTATCCGCCTTCGACCACCGGCGACGCGTTCCGATCCCCTGGTATCGTGCGCAAGCGTTTCTACAGCGCCCAGCTTGCTGGCGTCGGTGCGCAGCTGGAACGAGGACCCTCGATCGGATGATGCCATAGTCGGTGGCGACGTACGTGTCTCAATCAGCGCTATCCGCTCCTTGTACAGCTGCGAGCTCGTCGGCACCGGGGCCCTTCTCGCCCTGGTCGATGCCAACCACTTGTCCCTACTCGTAAGCAGATCTGGAATTGGTGTGAGCTTTAACAGCGCGCACACTCGCGTAGATAGCTGCCCATGCCCAAAATGTACCTATATTCCCGTTTCGGCTCGCCATAGTTTATTCACCACGTCTGCCTTCGCTTGTGACGGCTCCACGCCCAGCCTGCTGACCACCACGGCACATTCCTGCTGTGGTGAGCACCAAACCGACTTAACCAGGTTCACCGGCGACCCAGACTGATGGAGCCGCCTCAGTACCATCTCCACAAGGCCTACATGCCCATCGGTGTATCATATGTGGAGGATACTGTTGTCGCGCCAGTTCTGAACACTATATTCGTTTGATGCCACCCGCGCCTCGCTCTCGCCGTACAATCTCTCTTCATCAAAATTATGCAGCTAGCCGCCCACGCTGGCTATGACCGACGCATGGCCCGTGCCGCCATCAGCTTCATCCATCTGCTATAAATCATGACCACCTCTTTGGGCGATTACCGCCGTTGCATGCCACAAGCGGCGTGCAGTTGCTGTGCACTCAAGGAATCTGTGGTGATCGCGATTACACGACGGCACGGTCGTTGGATTCACTGGGAACATGTGGTGGTCACACGTCAGCCTTCGAATGAGGGCCTCCCTTGAAGGAGGTGCTCGCCTGCTCCACGCTGGCCAGTGGCAAGTCCACCACTACCTTATTCGTCTCTCCTTCCTCCAGCGTGGTGGCGTCGGCTAACCGTCTGTCCCAGACTTGGTTTCCGACAAATCCGGGCCTTGCTCCTTCGGAACAGCGGCATTCAATATGCGCATGCACTCCCTATGGTTCGTATCGACGGCGTGCATCCCGGCCACTACCCGCCCTGTTTAAAAGGTCATCAGATCTTTCGAACGGTTGACCACCTTGCACTCAAACAGCGTTTCGAGGTACCACCACTCACCCCTGCGTTCTGCGGGCTATTCGCACTTTTACCCCTGTCTGTTGAAATTTGTATGGCCCCATCGTAGCTCGTAGAAGTAACGTATGACTGTTATGAGTATTGCTGTGCAGTACAAATGTGCATGACATTATCAAACAATTAACAACATCGCAGTACTGGATACCTGGTATTATACTGCTTGCTTCGTTGAAGGTTGGCTGTGTTGTCGATGAGTTACGGTTTCATGTAACAGATGAAATATCTGGATACGTACGAAACATAGGTTCAAGGTGCTTCCGTAGTTATGAAGAACTTACTCTATGAGTACTGTAAGTACGTGCACGTATATGTAAGTTGAACTAATTCGTACCATTCGCACATACACCAGAACGGCCAGTTCAAGTATCTAGTTATACATATTTGACGTATACATACGTGGTACGTACCAGTTGAAGAAGTATACATGCGTGTTGCATACGGAGTAAGATGTTTTATGAAATATACGTACGTGCTACGTACGTGGAAGGAATTTTGCGGATAACTAGGTACAAGTTGAAGTAAGGTTTCATGCTCGTGTAAGCTTTGATGATGAAATAAACCCCACATCTCTTCACTCCTCAATTGCTCCCCACTCACCGGCCTCAACAGACCAGCAATTCATATATTTTGCACGTCATCTCTTTTCTTCTCCAGGGTTCTTTTGGTCTTGACAAGCTGACTGCCCGAGCGCGTCGCACGCGGCGGACCGACATACCATCAAGTTTTTGCATTTGGTTCATGAGTTCCGCTTGTTCGTTTTCACTTGCTACATAACTAGTCATCGTTCTGTTGTGTAATCAGCTTTTGCATACGAACGTTAATCCTGTGAATTACACATACTATTATTGCACAAGTTGCTGCTCTGCCGAAATCTGGTATACACCCGTTCGGCGAAGCACTCTGTACTGCCTATAGTAAACACCCCTAACCCTTAGGGGAGCTCATAATCAACTACGTCAGGTTCTACAAACACTTACATTCCCACACTGACTGTACATTGTACGGTGTTGTCCGTTCCACCACCCCCAGTTGCCAGTCTTGCGGCTAGACTCTATTGCCATACTTCGTATGCGCCCACCCGATACCGTCTGTCGGGCTGATCCATTTCCGACTGCATGGTCCCGCCGTCCTGCCAGCCCACCGAGTCCTCGCTGGGAATTTTCGACAACGTGGACATTTCTACGGGTGCTTCCTCTCGAAAGGCTGGCTTAAGCGGGCATGACTGCTTCCAAGTTGCCCGGTTTGAGATCGCCACTTGCTCACCATTTGGTTTGTTCGATTGGGTTGCTGCCGGCCAGCCTACTGTCTTCCGTTTAGCCATCTTCGAAGGACGTATGCCTGATGACGAGACGAAGGGTGCCCACCGCGATTCCAGTGGCGGTTTAGAACCACTGCCGGTCGCGAAGATGGCGATGCTTCCATGCTTTCTCCGAAATACCACCCCTACAATCAGCCCGTCCAGGAGATCCTCTACCACAACTACGTTACACATGCTATGCGCTTGGCTAATCACCAGTGGGAGCTCAAACCACCCCGGTATTTGATGCGGGGAACCACGATGCTCGTGGGATTGGCCTTTCGCTACCACTCTTGTCTCCTCGAGCTCATAATCGACTATTCCACTCTTTCGCACCGCCAAATAAACGCACAAATGCTGAGGAGGAATGACGCCCCCCGCCGCACCGGATATATTTATAGCTTGGGTTGGCGTCGGTTGGCAACGACGCTGTAAAGCACACCTCTTACTGCGTGAGCTAGACAACCAGGGTACCGTTGTTGTTTTGGTGGACACCAAAGCTGGCGGTCGAGTTAGATCATTTGTGCGGGATGGAGAACCTTTGCTCCGCACAAGGGGAATTATCGTATCGCGTAGTTCGTATATGGTAAGGCACCCGCGAGGCAGTTACATAGTGCTACCATTGCTGTCTCAGGACGTGGCCAAACCAGAAATTAAATTAACTCATTGAAGCTGTCGTCCATATGCAAGTCCGCCTCAGAGGCAGTTCTTAGCAGGATGCAGCTTACCCTCCATGCGACTCGCCCAATACCTCACGGCGCTTCGCGCTTGGTGCAAGCGATGCCTGCCTGGTTGGTGAAAACCCAACGCGCTCCGTCTCGGCATTGTAGGGATGCGAGGGTCTATGGTCATACGACTACGGCCGTTCACGACATGAGTACACCCCCCCTCCCCCCCGCACCTGTCTAGACTAACACCTCCAGCGACAAGCGGCAACACGTGCTGGTGTGATGCCACACGAACGCACACACCCATACCTGTGTAGCTCCCATGTCCATGGCTGCCACAGCGGTAGGAGGATCACCACCTAGGAACGTTCACGTGGGGTCTGCACTTCCGTCCGGCGGAGGCAGATTTGCCGTTTCCACCCCTCCCTCAGCTGTTCCTCTGCCACTCCTCGACTAACGTGGCCGGGTGGGTGTTGTCTTGTTCTTCTTCCCCCTCCTCCAGTATGCGATGCTCGCGTCGGCTGCTGTTCTCCAGAAGAGAACCTACCAGAGTGAATTTCCAGGCCGTCGAGGCCCCGGTGCTCGCCCTGTCCTTCATACCGTATCCGGCGTAAGACACCACCCTTCTCTTAGATACCCTTGCACAACAGGAAATCACCTCTGGTGATAAAAAAGCAAAACGAAACTAAAAAGGCAAGTTTATCACCGGGATACGTTGAATACCATCCCCCCCTGGGCCGATACGCCTGCAAAAAAACATACAATATCACCCCCGGGTGGTCCCACACAAACGTACTGTAGTACCGATATCTTTCGGCAGCGCACATCATGGAGAACGACGACAACATCGAACAGGGGCAAAGCCCTTCCGTGCGGGCGGCCCATCATCGTGGGCAGAACACGGTTGCGCCCCCGGAGGAGTCAGTTTCCCTCAGTTTCCCCCAAACGGTCTGCTGGCGCATCTCTAGCCCCGAGCGGGACCACGATCGATTGGTTCTTTGTCCGTCCGCAAACCACTCGTGCTTTGCGCCTCAAGCTCCGGCAGCAGCGCTAGGCGAGCCACCCACGGCAACGCGTGCCACCTCAGCCACAGCAGCAAGTCCTGCGCCAGCTATAGTGTCTGCAAGTTTTATGAATATAATATTTGTACGCAATGCTACCACCCCCTTGTTATTACCCCCTCTGTAAACCAATTGAACGGACCAGAAGGTGCCAATCAACGCGGCTTTCGGTATCACCCCCCCTTGTTATCACCCCTGTGGTAGCTGCCTGAAGCGTCAAACTGTGCCAATTGTCGTGGCTTGCGGTATCACCCCCCTTGTTGTCACCCCCCACTCAAAATCACCCCCCGGTGGTAAGTGTTGCAAAACTCGAATAAAATATGTCAATTATCACCGGAGCACGTTATATACCACTCCACCACAGGAAACACTCCGGGTGATGAAAAAGCAGAACGCGAGTTAGGTACCCCCCTGGGTGGTATCGCACGTCCGACACGGTAGCTGTGCACGCTTTTAACCTGTCGAGCGCGTTGAACAAACCAGGCTGTAGGTCGTCGTTAGAGCCTTGCGTCAGTGTTCCTGCTGGTGTATTAGCCGAAGGCCAGAACTCCCCCGTCTTGTGATAATCGTCAGCAACCCTCGGCGTCGGTTATCTTGTGGGGGTAGGCGGGGGGCTGTCCATGAAAGAAACAGACCTTGAGCGGACGTGCGGCGCTAATGTTTACCTCGTCCTCGGAATCTGGTCTCTTTAGTTCTCCCCTCCCACCCCTGTTACAATCGTTTTCCATGCCCCTCTTGTTCGGGCGGTCGTTTCTATTGCCTTTCCGACTTACCGAGAGCGTCCCGTACGCGCCTGGGAGGGACGCCCGCACATTGGCGACGATTGCAACGCACGGGCGGTTACCAAGCGCGTCGTTCTCCTCGTCCTCTTTCCCGGAGTAACGTCCCCCACCTGCGGCAACTAGTGCCGCACACGCACTGTCCCGGATAGCTTTTGTCGTCTTCTTCCACCCCGTGGACGGCTCCCATGACGGGCACTTTACCTTTTCCCCCCCGTTCCTATCTCAGCGAGGAACCACTAACCTCGCTCTGTCTTAGGAAGATGCGCTGGCTCTGTGAGAGCACCGCTAAGCGGCCCTTCTTCCGCCCCCCTTGTACTGTGGCCATTGGGTAGAGGTTGCACCGGTTGAGCAGGGCCTTGGAGAAATAGTCAAATGTTATATGGGCGACTACTGCAGTAGTCCACGGTGCGCCATGCCTTCCGACAATGACCTGCCGGCGTCCACGTGCACACGAGGGACGGAGTGACGTGCTGTTTAACCTCCGTTCCTCCTTGGACCATTCAATATTCTGTACCGTTGCGGTCGGAATTGCGTGTAGGAAATGTTCATGTAAAGAACATGCTGACCGCTCGTTTGCATCGCTCTGTCACACACTTACCCTAACCCTAACCCTCCAAAGGTAGACATCTTGAGACACGTTTGGCCTGATCTCGTCTGCCGTTGCTGCACGCACATGCAGCACACGCCGGCGAGTTGCATCTACCAATTTCCTGACCGAACCCTAGTAAGCGTTAGTCCAGATTCGGGTCTAAGGAAAATGTAAGCACGGTACAACCGTAGCATATCTATTATATCTATTATATCTATGCTATTCTTTCTGACCGTAGTTGGATAGCGCTAGCCACAGCACTTCAGTCCCGCATTGCTCCATGGGCAGGGAGGCTGAGTATCACAACCTGTGGAACGCCAGGTCTCGCGCCGCGTCGCGTCGTACCGAGCCGAGCCGTGGCCGTCGCTCTATGCTGATGACAACGCCGAGCCGTTCCTCGAGCCGGTTCCCGAAGGATGGCAGCTTCTGCTGCCTTTATTTCGGTTCAGATTGAGAAACAGGCATCCTGTTAACAGTTAACAACAGTGCCGTGCGGCGGGATTACGAGTACCACAACTGAGAGTTTTGCAGCAAGCGCCAAACATCGCACAGCAGCAGTAGCAGCAGCAGCAGCAGCAGCAGCAGCAGCAGCAGCAGCAGCAGCAGCAGCAGCAGCAGCAGCAAAAGTGACTGTCGTGATGGTCTCGCGAGTCTCGCGATCCAGAGCGTTTCAGTCCCGTCTCGCGGCATCGGTAGAGAGAGCGCGATAAACAATAAGTGGGACACTATGTCTCACGTCGCGTTGAGTCCTGTCCATCGCGTGCTGAGCATTGCTGACCGTCGTGGCAGTGGCGCAATCCCGAGGAAGTTCTGACAGCCACCCAGCCAGCCTAGCTGCTGACGTATTTTTTTGAATTACAGTTCAGGTCACTCAAATCCATGTCAGATGCCGCTGGCTGTTTCTAGAAGGTTGGTGCTGAATAGAGCCATCAAGGTATTACCACATCCCATACCCATATAATAAATCCCTCCATATCACTACAAATCCGACCACCCGGGGAAAACAACAGCGACCCTCCGGGTCGACACCGCCCCGCAAGGTATGGAAACCCCAACCCCACGGGCTGATTGCTGGTTTGGCTGGCTCTCATGGGTCCAACGCGCGGCGAGAGTTGCCCCGTTGGGGCAACGGCGAAGTCCCGCCCCACGCGGGGATGATAAGGTCCCATCCAAGAATCATTAATGTTCGCATACATCTATAACTCCAGCAACCCCGACGAAACCGGACACCCCCCGGGTCGATACCACCTTCATCTTGGAAATTCCAACCCCACGGGCTAATTGTTGATGTGGCTGGCTCTCGTGAAGCCAGTGCGTGGCGAGAGTTGCCCCACGGGGTAGCGGCGAGGTCTCGCGACACCCGGGGAGGATACATTCCCATCCCCGGATCATGAATCCTTTCATACCTCTAAAAATCCAACAAACCGGGGTCGAAAACGGACACCCCCCGGGTGGATACCGCCCCGCAATGTACGTAAACCCCAATACCACGGGTTGTCGGGTTGGCTTTAATTGTTTAGCTGGCTCTCATGGAGCCAGCGCGCAGCGAGAGTTTCCCCTCGGGGCAACGGTGAGGTGTCGCCGCACTCGGGGATGGTGATGTCTCATTCCTGGATCAGAAATCCTTCCATATATCTATAACTCCAACAACCCGGGGTCGATAACGGACACCCTCCGTGTCGATACCGCTCCGCGAGATGTGGAAACCCCAACCCAACCGGCTGGTTGATGATTAGCTGGGGTTATGGAGCCAACGCGCGGCGAGATTTCGCCCCCGTGGCAACGTCGGAGTCCCGCCGCAACAGGGTGTGATAATGTGCCATCCCCCGATCCGAAATCCTTCAATATATCTACAACTCCAACAGCCCGGGGACGATAACGAAGTTCCCCGGGGTTGATACCTCCTCGCCAGGTGTGAAAACCCCACACCCATCGTCTGATTGCTAATTAGGCTTGGGCTCGTAGAACCAGCGCGCAGCGAGAGTTGCCGCTCGGGACAACGTCCAGGTCCCGCCGCACCCCGGGACAATAGTGTCCCATCCCCGGATTAGAAACGCATCCATATATCTACAACTCCAACAATCCGGGAATGAAAACAGACACCCCCGGGTTGATACCGCCTCGGAAGGTGTCGAAACCCCAGCCCCACGGGCTGATTGCTGATTTGGCTGGGACTCATGGAGCCAGCGCGCGGCGGGAGTTACCACTCGGGACAACGTTGGGGTCCTGCCACAACCGGAGATGAGAAGCCTTCATGCAACTCGCCGAACACCTCACGGCGCTTCGCGTTTGGTGCTAGCAATGTCTGCCTGGTCGGGGAAAACCCGACATGCTCCGTCCAGGCATTGTAGGGGTGCGAGGTTCTATGGCCATGCGACTACCACCATGTATGAGTATCGAGTACACCCCCCCCCCACCCCCGGATCAGAAATCCTTCCACACACCTTCAAGTCCAACGACCCGGGGAAGAAAACGGACACTCTCTGGGTCGATATCGGTCCGCACGATGGTTATTACATTTCCGTTCAGAGTGGTACATCACAGCACACGACTATTACCATATCAGGTACTATATACTACCATTGGAAATGCAAGACTAGCGCCACGGGCGGAGCCGTAGCCGTACCGCTAGTCTACATTAAATACAGCAATGGAAAATATACCAAACATAGTGTTGATGCAAATATTGTGATGTGTTCCCTCCCAGCTAGTGAACTGATCACGGCCCAGTGGTCCGTCTACCTGGTGGCATAGGCTAAAGGCGATAGTCCCGGCCGTTGTATGTCTTCCACACGGTTAGGGTTAGAGCTAATGTAGTAGAGCGCGAAACACGGCAAGCTGCAACGGGGTAATTAGCGCTGTCTAGAATCTCCTCCTTGTGTGACCGTTCCGACTTTGCCGCTAATTACGAGGAGGCCACTATTATGGTGGGATGTACACCATATATCCCAACAAAGAGAATTATTGGGACTATTGGGAAGCCGATATATCCCGCCTGTATATATCTATAAACCTCAATACCCTTGTCTACCGCCCTCTGGAGACCAGCCTTGACACATCCCTGCCCTCTCAGCCTACTCTCAGCTCTTAATCGCCGAAGGGGAAATTATTTTTTGGGGATCGGTCCTGGGATTATATTTTCCTTTTTTTTTTCTTCCGTCCATTTCTTCGATTTATTACAAAGAAGAGTGGTGCTTTGCGCACGCAGCATCATTTGCGCGGCCGATGATAGCTCGCCATACACGGAACGAGATGACACCGAACCTCCGGGGCTGTATGCGTCATTGCTCTGAGCGTGGTGGTTGCCAATGCCGAGAGACGTTGATGAACTGTGTCTGGACCTCTCGCCCGCACTACGACAGCCTCACTCCTAGGTTTTCCGTCTGGAGTAAACCACTTAAAACATCTATGAATGTGCACGTTGACTTGAGTATCTGACGCAAATTCTTGATCTCCATTATCGAGATTCCTTGAAGCGGTTTCTTGACCCCGATTATCGCGAGACTATCGCGATTCTCGACCCCGGTTCATGAATACCGTTAGTATGAACTTATTCTTAAAAAAAAGAACGAACTATGGAACTCGGCGACAATCACATTTCTCGATCTCAATTCTTGAAGACGGTTCTTCTTCACTTTTCGTACAGGGCACATGCCAAAAACGGGGACACCTCCCCTATACATTGACTGACTCATTGACTGACTCATTGACTCATTGCATTCATTGACTCAAAAGGGAACACTGCCTTTCACTGGCGGCGACGCTCTCGCTCTACAGGGCAACTTAATCAAACCTGATACGTATTCCTACATTATTTTCACCTTGGGCTCATCGTCCTAAACTAGGAACAGGGCACTTATCTTCTCATCTTCTTATCTTCTTATCTTCTTAGACCAAAGGTTATGGTACCACTTTGTGGCTCGTTCATAATCTTATCAGCAACATAGTGCCAAAGAAAATGGGTGTACCCCTCGTATGGAGCATAAAGTTGGCCACTATGTTCCCCAAGATTGAAAAATCCAACAAAAAGGGGTGTCTCGTCATCATCTGACCCCTGAGATGATGCCAGGCACAATACGCCATTATCTTGGTTGGCTCTTTTATTGTTCCGCAAATATATACGATAATACATGCCTTGCACTATATACGAGAACGATACGTATAATATGTACGTATGACGTACACCGAGTACGTATACGAAAACGATACGTACCATATTTTGAATACATACGAGTAATATGTTGCTTTGGCCATAGGCACTGCTGCTGCACAGCCTTTATCTTTGTTTGCCGAAATAAAAGTCGGGAAGAAAAAAGAGCCACAAAGTGGTACGATAACGTTTGGTCTTATCTTCTTATCTTCTTATCTTCTTATCTACTTATCTACTGCTGTGATGTATAATGTACATTGTATAGATCCCATCAGGTACAGATCAGGTACATATTTCCGAAATCACGCAGTTCATCAAGATCGCACTCGGCAAACATGTGCAGATCATGCAGACCATTCAGATGCCCAGGAAAACATGTAACCGGTATGCATATATCTAGATCATATAGATCTCACCGAGACACACGTTTGTGCAAGACCCAGATGATACAAATCTCACCCTGACGAACGTGTATGAATATCTAGACCACACAGATCCCGCTCAGCAAACACTTATCTGCACCCGACGGATGCTACGATAGAGGTGCACCATGTTGTTTCTGAGCTCTTCACTTAAGGAGCGTCATACCTCACCGAAAAATGATTTTGGCGGAAAATCAAAGTGCTGCCGGATGGGAAATCTCATGACCAAAGTATACTCTGAAACATATTTCGTCACAAAAATGAAATTCCGACGAATTTGGGTTAAGGAACCTCTAATAGATAGTTCAGAAAACAATTCAGCCAAAAGTGCTACCTCTACCGTAGCACGCCTCACCCCAAGACATCCCACTGTATCCCGAAGCATCCCACGGTATCCCACCGACTTCCCACCGACATTCCCACAGTACCCTACGGTATTCTGGCCGACTTCTCACGGTATCCCATGGAGTTTGACGGTATCCCACCGACCTCTGGCATCTCTCATACTGTGCACGTACTCGCATGTAGTAGTACTGTACACCCCTCACCCCTCACCCCTATTAATAGCTCTCCCCTCGACCTCTCACAGCAGAAACATAACCACTCCTACTTACTGTGCCACGTAGGCTCTTAGGAAATCACTTCGTGGTCCCTATCGCCCGAGGAACATTTCAAAATACAATAACATATACGTCGTTAAGCTCCCTGTGGTAGGTAGGGTCGTTGGTTGTACTCAGTACCTGGTAACTGGTATCTCTTATAGCAACGCCAGTGGTGCTCTATTACCCGCATTCACCATCCTTGCGTTACGACACCACTACTCGCCGGTCTTGCATGCACTGCAGTTGCTCTGCGCGTGCTGATATTGAGGCACTCGGTACACCTTCGAAGGATATACGAGTATTAGAAACATGTCCCCGTTGAAGTCATAGTCGCGAAAGGTTCCGCACACGACATCGTACACGTGTGTTGCTTCTGTTGACTCTAAGCGCAACCCTCAATGAAGACGGTGATGTTGGACTGATGCATCTAGCCGGTGGAAAGGTGACGGAGATGGTTTGAAAACATGAGCGTACGGCCAACAGCCACAACCTACAACACAGCGTATGAAAAGCTAATTCGCGCACAACACTTGAGCTTAGTGTAGTGTGTTGGGTTTGTTTCTTCGTCACGTTGTCGGTCAGATTCGCGCTCTTTCGACGGCTTCCGATTGGCTGTACTGCACTTTTCACACACGGAGTGAAAACTGACGGTACCTCCTGTAGTCCTAATAAACAAATACAAGCATTCTCGCCAACTGCACTTAAACCATAAACAATACTCTTTGGTACCGTAACCTCGTCAATCGGTCAATCAATCAACTCAAAACATCAACACACCGCCAACGACAACAGTCCTTGGTGGCATAGTCAACAATGCTTCCTGCGCACAAACGAGACACTTCTTGAAAATTCTACCCATAGCCCCGCGCGGCCTCGGCCGACAGTCGGCGAGTTGTTGAGGTGTTGAAGCCATCCATCCTATCTCTATCCCACAGACGGCTCCCGCCTCGATTCGTCCCAAAACGTTGTCGGGGCAGTAGGGAACACACGTTCAACAACCGCAGGTGTATACAGCCCTTTCACCAAGAGAGCAGTCTGCACAGCCACAGTCACAATGAGCAATATGTTTGCCGCGATCAGGAGAACCGTCATGACAGATGAGGTGTTGCTACCCACGTCCGTAAGGTCAGCCTTCAAAATAAGGGCTACGTACATGCTGGCGAGAATTATCGCGTTCCCCCAGCGGTAGAGCCACATGTCGGCTTTCGTTTCGAACGGGGAAAGAGACTCCGAGATGAACGTGAACACTACTGCCAGAAGAAAAATGATGGCGATCTGCTCAACACTGTTTGGTAGGACGAAAACGGCCGCGCCGGTAAGCACAATTCGGCGGCAGCACTCTACGACTTCATAGTAGTAACACGATGGAGTGTACGCGGCCCAAAGACCACGAAAGGAGCTCAGGTGCGTCATTTGTTCCCTGTCAGGTTTCTTCAAATCGCGCTGATTGCGTGTCAGCCACCACCCATAGAACACCGGAATGCCGACCGGATAGACGAATACCATGACGCTAGCGTACGCCCTGTACGCTGCGTGCCTTGCGGTAGAGCATGCAATGCTGTAGTCCGCTCGGAGGAAGGACATGCCATCGTCCAGATCATCGCAGACGAACGTCTGGAATACCGTGTAGGAGACCGAGGAATACACGAAAAAGAGAATGAAGAGACCTGTTGACGCTCGCTTGCTCTGCAATATGGGTGCGGCAGCTTCGGTGCTCGTGCTTCTCCTCCTCACGATGGACAGGGTTCCGAACAACACGAACAGCACGACCACCGGCCCCACCGTCGCAAGCAAAAGCCTGTCGTAGAAATCAGTGGTGAAGATGCACGAATTGGACAGGATGCTCCCGATATCTAGGTTGATAACTGTCAGTTTGGCCAGGAAATCCTCGTATTCTTCGGGATACACGGCACCTGCGACCTCGGTAAACTGACACGGTTCGGCAGACAGGGCGGAATAGGGCATACGGAAAAGTCAAACGTCCGCGACAATATGGAAGCTCTACGTACCGCATTTACATCACGCTTTACACGACAACCCGAAACATCGTTTATGTGGCGAACGATTTTGGTGCAATCCCCAATCGAAGATCTTAAACATCATGCATGGTATAAATATCGGCCAAGGGATGCTCGGACGGAACAGGAGTTGGCATTCTTCACCAATTCACAGCCAAATATAGTTTGGTTCGAACGGAGTTTCTAGTTTCTACTTACAGTATATCATGATTTAAACACACGCATTTCAAATAATGTTGTTTTGTCTCGGTTCTACAGTAATGGCGATATCACGAACGCATCGAGTTCAGCAGACGAATCGAAATGTAGATCGATGCATGCAAGACAGCCAAACGTGAAGCACACCGGCTGCCTGCCGTGGGGCCTAGACTTGCGAACTGCCCCAGACGAAACATAACAAAGTGCGTTCCGGGGTTGGTTGTATTAGACAATGACGTAAGAGTAAGCGTTTGATACCACGGAGTTGTTAGGTACCAGCACAGGCGCAGGTTCCAATGCCATAGCTTTAGGCGGCAGTGTGTATTTTCATGGTCACCGAGCCATCCTATATCGACAGGATTGTATTAACTCGAGAGCGTTAGTATGTCGATAGGGTCACCTCTTCGATAGAGTTACATCCTCGATAGGGTTATATCGCCGATAGGGCGATTATGTCGTCGATATCGTATCGATAGGGTTGTATCACCAGGGTTCGGGTTGTCTACGATCTCGTTTGCTGTAAGGATTTACCATTATGCGCTATAAATAGGTGTGCTGTTGTTAAGTGCCTAACGATGCACTCGACTTCCAACCTGAATCAAAAACACCCACGCACGATACACGAGTGTAAACGAATATAAAAGTCGCCATGTCAAAATATACTGGACGCTTGCTACATAACTATTAATAGTGCGAAGCGGTTGACGAAGACATAACAAAATGGTACTGTGCTACAGTTTTATTGTAGTATAATTGCCAATACAGTTGGTGATGGTAAAAGGGCCTGGAAAGCTACCACGGACCACAGTACGACGATAACGCTCACGTTTGCCTCCTTATCTATTGCTTGTGTACAGTACATAGCTAGGATGTTCGTTTGGGTCAACAGTAGACAGTACGGCAAAAATGACAAGGCACACCTGTGTGATAATCTGCCAAACGACGACGACGATCTTGATGGCAGCAAGCGGGAGTCCCTTGCGAAACACTCTCTGGCAACACAGAAACATCTGGGGACACGGGAGATTGGCTTCGTCCTCCGACCCCCGGAGAATACGGTAGACGACCATGGCCACCACCAACACCAGAAGGATGAAGGCTGCTGTTGCAAGTCCCATTGTCCAGCGCCTGTTCTCTGTGGAGCACTCATGGCAACGGCCCAACACTCCCGGTGCATAACCGTCAGCGCAGACGGCACAGTCTACAAGATAGAAGGGGCAGATCGGGACAAGAGGAGCTTTGTGAGTTTCCCCTACAGTAGTCAGTAGCACGAGGCTGACTTTACAGGGTAAGGGTATACACCGGCGGCTTGGCAGGAACAATGCGGTCGATCTCGGAGCGGGGCATGCAAGGCACACACACAGGCGAGGCTGCTAAGTTATGCAGATAGCTGTTGATCCGCAAGCGCAGTTTTTTTCCCCACTATTAATTTCTGCAGGATTTCAGCGGCAACCGGTACCCCTAGCCCGATACCTCGCAGTTACTTACAAGGCCCTGTATAGCCCACGGCGCAGTAATTGCGATGGTCGGTACCACCAACGCAAGCATCCGTCAGGTAGCACTCCCGGATGACCCGGCTCTGGTCGGAAACGCGATAGTGGCCCTCCAAAAGGTCGAACGTAGCAAGCGTGGTCGCCGCCGACCGCGCAACGCCATCGGGGATCTCCTCGCAAACGGGAACTGTGTCGGCTGTCACCTTGGCAACCTCATCGTTCACTTCGCACCCCTCCGAGCATTGCTGGCAGACCAGTTCGAAGCGGCAGGTGCCATCAACGCCAGACTCCTAAGGTTAGGGTTACAAGTATCGAACCCGACGGAGGGGTGGGCACTATTTTAAAGCAGGCAATGTTGGTGGACGCAGTTGACATGCAATGGACACGGTATATGCTGAAATGAAGTTACAGTAGTCGAGTAGCGAAACAAAAGCAACACAATTATGCATACTATCTGTACTCGCTGCTGAATGATTTCCCTCTGCATAGTCGTAGTGCTAGGTGGCATAAGAGGCACTTCAGATCTCGCGGCGGCGGCAGCAGCACCTGAGCCGTAACAACGAATACACCTACAGCAGCAGTAGTTTTTCTACCTGCACATGGCATGGGTTGTGGAACAAAACAGAATGCGTTCACATTACTTCGCCGCCATGCAACTGTCTCTCGCTGATGAACAGTGCCGGAAGGTGTACCTACACATTGGTGTGTTTCAGATTCCGAACATGGTGAGCTCCATAACGCACCCAAAACCTGACATAGCTGTGTGGAGATAATTTTACCCTGTTGGGACTACTTTAGAGTATACATAATGAAAATCAATTTGAGAGTAAAACATGACCATCACAGCAACGACCGCTAAGTCACTGGAGAATGATGTGATGGTATAATGGTTGGATGCACATTGCTATCCGAGTTAATGGTTGCAATGGTTGCAGTGCAAGGTATAATGGTCAGTCGTACGGCATCTACGGGCGCAGCATGATTCTACCCCTATTACTGCTGGGCGATCACGCTGCTCGTACGGTCGGTAAGACCAAATTATGCGATGACTGTGTTGGTCGCTATCCGTTGTTTCCGTTGTATCCGTTGTATCCGTTCTATTTCTTGAAAGGCCCCCCTATCGTAGCAGCAGTCTATTACTATTACTACTACTGTAGCAGCTTAGCTGTATCTGTAACTGACGACTACTCGCTCCCTCAGCTGAGGAGCCGGTTTACTCATACTCATACCCATACCTGTCAGATACAGTATTAACTAGTACTCCGATAGTCACATGTGTTTTGGGCCTCAAGGTACCCCTTTCACGATGGCACGGTTCTGCCCGCAGGAAGCACTGTCCAGGTTAGGTTACCGCATTATATACTGCTGTACAGCGATCAAGACGAACCGTCTCTGTCTTACATGTCCGTCGTTTGTTGCAGAACTACTGTACAATATATTGTAGTTGGATGGTACCAGGTACGATATACTGGTATTAAACAAGAGAAAGACGTTACTGCTGTAGACATTATTATCAGGAATGCACTCACATGATGGGCATCGGCGTACTGGTCAACGGGACAGCTGAACATGTTCTCGACGAAGGTCACGTTCTCCAGCACAAGGGAAGACCCCTCGTCGTGGATTGCTAAGCCGCCTTCCCCGGCTATGTTTTCCGTAAACACTGTGCTGCTGACTGCCAATACGCCGGCGTTGTAGAGCGCTCCACCCGATTCCACTGAAAACCGATGGGCCATACAGCGCAAGCGAGCATTCGAAATACAACCTTATTAAGTGCATCATTCGATTTCAGTCACGGCGGCGTTGCGTTACTGTAGTAGCTACTA
This sequence comes from Saccharina japonica, assembly GCA_008828725.1. Taxonomy (NCBI): domain Eukaryota; class Phaeophyceae; order Laminariales; family Laminariaceae; genus Saccharina; species Saccharina japonica. The sequence continues at coordinate 1,138,382 of MEHQ01002346.1, forward strand.
CTGTAGTATTAGTCATCACCACACACAGCCATGACTATTGTCAGGTCTAACCACGGACGGTCGGTTGAGTTTTTTTTAGTTTTCTGCTCGGCTGCTGATATACTGCGTAGCTACGCTGCCATATTGTGCTTACCGTGCTTCACCTATTAGGGTTGGGAGTGTCTCCAAAGCAACATTTCTGTAGTATTAATAGGAGTGTCCTTGCCATGTCTAGGCTGTGCTATTTGCAATCGCCCATGTTAGAAGCAGACCCAACGCGTACCCTTAACATTTGACACTGGGTTTGGATGTGGAGGCTGATGGTGCTCATTATTCACCAGCGGACGAAAAACATTTTCAAGAGCCTCATACTCGTACAACCCCAAGACACTGCCCTAACCCTGCGTTAGACTATCCCCAACATATTGGATTTTCCAATGAGCTCTCACCGGCAACGTTGTGAAGGAAGACTGAATCTTGCACGAACCTAACATTCTCTGTCTGGTCTGTGTCGTCTGTGTGCCCAGTGCTCAAGTACAAAGCCCCCCCGTTTGTCGCGTCGTTGCTGTCAAATCGACAATGTCCAACCCCCCCCGCTGTTCCTTCTGTGGACGTGATAGCCACAGCTCCACCAGATGCGCCTTTATTTGATTGAAACGTAGAGCCTGTGATGTTAACCTTTTTCGGGTTCGTTAGCGATATAGCTCCCCCGTAAAATTTTGCGGAATTTCGAACGAAAGACGTTGCCCCCAGGACTTTGAAGTTTGGGCATAGGGCGGAAAATACGCCACCTGATAAGCGAGAGGACACGGGACGGCGATTGGTTGCTTCGTCGACACAACTCCATTGTTGTGAGTGTGCTGCTCTTTTGGTATTACATTCAGAGCACACATACACGTGTAAATAACCAAAGCGCATGGAGCCAGTCGCCCCGGTGGGCTATTAATAGTGACACCCTCGAATGCGGCTATTAATAGAAGAGTTGATTGCATGAGTTCGAATCCGACGTCGGTGATATTTGATTGAGTGAGTGCGTGAGTTTATTTGCAAAAATAAATAACTAGAACTTTTAATGAACTGCTGAGAGCGTCTACGAATAGTAGAGTGGGTAGCCGCTATTCACTGCAAGTCGACGAGGGAAAGAAATAACTGAAGTCTTCTCGCAATAAAAATTCAAGACAAGAACCGCAGTGGGGGAGGAGGGAGGAGATCCCACTTTGTGAGCCCGGATCTGAGTTACGACTAGGAGAAAGGGAGGGCGAATATAATGAATGGGATGGAAGCACCCTCCAAAAATGCTGTCTGAATCAGGTCTGAATTGCAAGGAATTTAGTGTACTATGCGAATGAACTATGCAAGTCGACTGAGAGAACCAGTGGGAACAGCGGTGCGCGTGGGGGTACGTCGGGGATAGAGGCGCTGTGCGCCCGGTGCGCGATGTATCACGACCAGTGTAAGTGAGCCGTTTCGATTTCCGTGAAGTATTTTCTGGCCGGACGAAAAAATGTTCAAAACTTGAGTCTAGCTCTAGAAAAAACACAGATCTCCAACTGGACCCTGCACAGTCGCAAAACAAGTATAACCAAACTTACACTGACGACTAAGCAACAAGCCTGTGCATGACCCGTTCTGCTGATTCTGCTCCAAGTCAGCGAGTTCTTGCGAAACCGATCGAGTGCAAATTAACACAATTGTTTTCGTGGCACCGTACCTCCGTTGAGGGCAGTATTCGCCGAAAACTCCAGCGTTCCCGTCATAGTGGCGTTGGCACCGAGAATGTTGAGGGCCCCTACCAATTAGCGTGGTGGGTATGGTTAGGGTTAGTTTTGAATCACGATGGGAAACATGGCTCTTACCACGGTGCGCTATATAGTATATGTTAGCTGGTAGGACAGTATGACCAGTATGGTGTCGACTGGGGAGTTTAAGGGATCCTTGGGTGTAGTGCTTGCCAAGCGCATAGCATAGCCCATGTGCACCGACTTATTGAACTGCACACGATATCATAGTACGTGGCATTCCGAGTCCTGACCCAATTTTTAACCTTAGGGCGAACAGCCAACAGCGAACAGCCAACAACGATATACCTCGTATGGCGTATTATGTATTATGACCGCCAGAAGCACGATCTGCGCACCGCAGAAGACACCGGTATGATATGTTGACGTGGTGGGATTATTGCAGAAGCGCACCGAGCACAATAGTGGTATTCAATAACTGTCAAGATGCATCCCCAACCCGTGCCGCCATGTTGCATACATACCATACGTAGTAAGACTGTGGCTGTCAACCTGAAGGATCTTGCCATGGTAGGCATGGTAGCCATGTTAGGCATTAGCCATCATAGGCATGATACAGTAGCCAATATCGACTGACTTTAGGCCTTTAGTAGTCTTGACGTAGTCTTGACCATCGATTGTTTTGTCTAGCGCATGCATTCAAGCCAGCCCTTCCTTAACCACTTCGATTCCACTAGTACTATCTTGGCGCTTGTAGCCGGTCATTGAGACGTCATCAGGGCAAAACCATAGCATGACATGACATGACATAACATAGCATAATATAACCTTGTCGACCGTACTTGTACCATAGTCTCAACCGCTACCGGCAAGTGGCGCATTTCTATCATCGTGGCTCGAGCGTGGCCTAACCCAATAACCCAATAACCCAATCCTTACCCATTCTAGACTAATCGTGCATCAGACACCGCGAAAAAAAACCATGTGGAGCATACTACAGTAATATTATTAATAAATCAGAACGAAAGGACGCGACGCGCGTGTTCAACATAGACTAAAGACCTACGACTATAGACACACACACACGCTGACAATTGTCCCTCGACTCACATACTTGCTGTATTAATAGTACTGATAGTATATATATACCGTATGTAAATCAACACTGTTCCGACGACGTCGAGGCAATGTTGGTTTGCTCAAACAGCATGCAAGCGAGGGATACCGGCGTTCTTTATTGGCAGCGTTTGTTTTACGACCTTAATCCGACTCCATCCACACCCCGATGACCTAAGCTCATTTCCAGTCACAGTACTAATTCATACTGGTAGTGTACTTGTTGTGTATGGCCATGATCCTCATGCATGTTCTCTCACCTCCGTCATGGTCTGCTGAGTTGTTGACGAAAGCGGCGTTGCCGTCGATTACGACCGTGGTCTGGTGGGCAACAACGCCACCTGCGGGCAGGCGTACAGGCGTACATTGTTCAAAGTAGCTGTACGTAGTCAACTATGTAGCTCCCATCAAGCAACCAGCGGCTGCTGCTGACGTACCAGGTATATGATATACATGTTTTGACATGTTTTGATGTTTGATACATGCCAGTATACTATGATTATACATAAAATAATAGACTACGCACCGGTTGGGTAGTTGCTGAATACACTAGAGCATTGAAAAACATAGACAATAATCGGCGTTAACCAGCGCGATAGGTAGCGCCCTACGAGCAGTGGGAGTCATCGCGTTCGTTGTGCTGTATGTCAACCTAAAGCATGTATGTGTATAATGGCGGCATCACGGGAACTAAGCTAGCTACAGTAGTGGTTGCCTAAATGATTCCATGCGGGTCGACGAGGGAAGAAAGGGTCGAAGTTTTGTGGCGATAGGAGTGCAAGGCACGAGTCGTAACGGGGGGGAGAGAGAAGAAGAGCCTACTTTGTAAAACATTATCTTAGTTACGACTACAGTACGTAGGAAGGCGAGTGAGAAAAAAAGGCGAAATTCATAAATGGGATGGAATAAAAAAAGCAGAATATGGATGTAGCATCTTGCAGAGTACGACTACGTCGGCCGCAGTTATTAATCGATTTTGTTCGGATTATTTTAGGTTGCCGGTTCATGTACGTATTCGTAGAACCAGCGTATACATGTGTCGTTTGAGCAATATGTAGCATTATCTCAACACCTAACAGTCAAGTTTTTCTAATTGAGAATTTCCTTTCCGATGAGAATGATAACCGATTTTAGTAGTTTGTTGATGTTTAAGAGTTGTATTTCGCTCACAGTAAAACAGTAACCTAGGTATCGACCGCCAAAACGAAACCAGCCTTGACAGGCTCGTGAAACAGAGGAGCCTGTGGTACTTAAAGGCGAGGTGCCTCGCCCATAAATCTCGATTGTGTTGGATCTTCGACATCTCGAGACTGCCGATTTTGATTTTGATTTTATTTTTTATTGTCATCGACGGCTGTCATAAATGACAATAGTTTACAGTGCAACTTTTGGCTGCGAGGGAAATAAATCCCGTACAACACGAAATCCAAAATTTTCGATCACCATGCTACCGAATAACCAATTCTCAGTCCGGAAAACCGGCTGGTATCTGATGGGCATGGAGTAATAGTGCGCCGCCAGCAAAAGGAACCAGTCGCAGGTCGACAAAACTCTTTGGCCCATAAAACACCCTGCGAAACATTGGATAATGCTTCTCAGCTGACCGCCTGAATTTCGCAAGGCGCGTTTTTTATTCGACCCTACGCAGCAAAATCCACGCGTGTACGAACACGGTTTTGTGCCCTTTGTGACAGTTCACGCATACTCGTACACAGTAGTATGGCAGGTCAGTTTTTCTCTGGAGAAGCTACATATCGAAGGCGTTTACCTCTCCGCTATTACGCTATTACGCTAATAGTAGAGGACGATAAGTAGGGAGGTTATGTACGAGATGGGAACACAGGCAACTCGGAAAAGGAAGGAGCCACCCAGCATAACGAAGTACATCCGCAACCTCAGCGAGCGGCCTGGTTTGTTGAGGTGATATGATATCAGTTTAGGCCTCACACGTTGTCGTTTCCTCCTTAACCCTACCCCTATTTTACTTATTACCCCCCTATCCCTAACCTCATGCCACACTTACTCCACTTCCGTTTCGTCCCGTTCGGTAGCAATCGGTACCGGCCTAGATTGAACTCGCGTGATGGCGATAGCGGCTTTCTCCTGGTCGAGGGAACTCGAATGCAATCTACGTCAATGTGTCACCACCACCACAAGAACAAGAACAACAACAACAGCAACAACCAACCGGTGTGTGACCACAACAACAACAACAACAACAAACAACCGGTGTATGACCACAACAACAACAACAACAACAACAACCCTAACCATGAGTATTGTCCACGTTGGTTAATACACAAGGGTTAACGATGCCCCACCACAGGCCCTCGGCTAGACATCATCAACCGTTTACGTATAGATATCTAAGAGGTGTGCGAATACTTGTCCGCATTTCGGCCCTCTCTCACTCTCTCACCTCCGTCGTAGCCCGTGTTGTGCAAAAACGACGTGGTTCCCGCGATGCGGAGTGCTGCTCCGATCACATTCATGGCACCTACGGGTTAGGGTTAGGACCAACAGAAGCCGAGAGCAACTCATTAGCATTCCATGCTCACACATTTCGATACTTTTGCTCGTTACCAATAAAATGTGCTCTGGTACAGTAGTATGCACCCTGATATAGCGAATATAGGCAATTCGTATTGCTTCTACTGTGGTGCACGATTCTTTACGAACATGCTACTGCTGTAAGTTGATACACGATTATGTTTTTTCAATCCTCCGGCGGATGGGTAAAAATGAAGCTGAAGCCCTCCACACTTCCACGTTCCGCCTGGTGTCGTGTGTCAATTCACTCCATGCCCCTTCGAAAGTATCAGCCCCTGCTGCTACTACTCCGGAGACTGGAGTATGTTCACACGACCTGACCTCGCCAGGTGCGGCAGGGATAGCCACCCGAAGAGTCATCTCTCCGGGTAGTGTGGAACTTGCATAATCTCATCCACTAACAAAAACCCAGGCCAAGAAGCCTTCCTGCCAGACTCAGACCAGTTACGGTCCACCCTACCCGTTTGGGCGTTGGTCCGATTTCAACTGGCGTTCAACGACAGCGAAACGATCGACCACATTCATTGACTTTTTTAGTTTACTTCCATGATAGTTTCCACGGAACTAAAAAAGTTTCCATGAAAGTAATTTTCACTTCCACGGAACTAAAAAAGTTTCCATGGAAGTAAACTTCACTTCCACGAAAGTGTTTTTAGTTCCGTGGAAGTGAAATTTTCTTCCACGAAAGTGTTTTTAGTTCCATGGAAGTGGAAGTAAAGTAATTGTTTACTTCCATGGCAGTTTGTGGACCGTAAAAATTTACTTCCATGAAACTTTGTTCACTCCAATGAAAGGTATTTTACTTCCAGGTGATTAAATTGGAACTACATTATTGTTTTGCTTCCACATACATAAAACATGGAAGCGAGGGCATGAATTCACCCCCTGCTTCCAGTTGCTTCCAGTTGGTGCACCGTTCCACCCAAAGTGGGCCCATCCCGATTGCCAAAACGTGGATCAATTACAAACTTTATATTAAAAACCGTGTAGCGCGCAGCGCGGAACAACACGAGACCTTTCTAGTAGTGCCTGGTATCACTATAGGGGTAACCTATATACCCTATACGATATGGTATCTCCATAGTACTTAGTCATGCTTTTTTCGGCCGGAATGTGATAAATATATCGTATAGTATCACATCGCTATTATATAGAGGCTTCCAGCCATATAGGCCTATATAGCTATATGATATTTGGTATATATGATATATAGGACCGCTATCAAGTAATATATAGGCCTATATAAGGTGATATAAGTTGATATATTGGCCTATATAAGCTTATACAAGTTGATATATCGGCCAATATCGGGTGAAATACGTCATATAAGCCACCCCGATATACACTACGTGCGTATATCACAAATTGCAATTTGCTCTATTGACGATGTATCTGTATCTTTCGGATGATATATCTTTGTTAGAATATATCGCTGTACGTATGATAATGAGTACGTCTGAAAGACGAGAACGCCGAAAACCTCATTTTCCTACACTCTAACAGGCACCTGTGATAGTGCAGCCCACCACGGCTGTGTTCTTGTCTTGTAATAGCAGTTAAGATGGAGCAGGTTCGGCACGTGCTTCTCGTAGCGAAGTGGGGGCGGGAGGTAGCTATAAAATAGTGGGAGGTGCTTCTATTTGTCACAGGATAAAGTGCATTTTCTCGCGTTTTAGGAGTGTTGCTCGTCCCTCCAGTTTATGTTGTTTAGTATCATTCGCCGTAATTTGTCTTGTTCTGGTCTCTTGCGTTTTCGTTTTGGGTATTCCGGTTGTAGTCGGTGGGACCTGGTGACTTATGACATGGATCAGGGGGGTCGCTTTATGGACGCGAGCGAAAATATTATGAAATCAAAACATGAACCTGGAACGTGGTACTTTGTGCACCGGCAGTGATGCACACAATCCCGTGGTGCGTCATCGCGATATACTACTGTTGTTGTCTGCATTGCACCACACCACTACATGTACTTGAACTTCGTGGAGAAGGGGTTGCTGTATCAGCATTCATGCACACTGTGTAGTACGTAACAGGCACAGATCGTCAAGTACCGATCCAGTGCGGTACCAGCGTGAAACAGGTCCCAACCACGACCGACAAAGTCTGATGATGTGACAGGATGATACGTGTATGTATGCGGTTGGCAGTAGCACACGATATCGATATATATATATAGGGCAGATAGCGAGTGATATATCACATTATATCAGTTATATGATTTAGCACAAGATATACAGGGTATATCACACGATATACAGGGTAGATCACATGATATATGTATGATATATCACATTATATATATTATACCCTGCATATACCACATTTCATATGGGTATATCGAAAAACGCTGGGGTATATGGACTTGACAAAAAAATCGCAACTTATAGTACTTGGTCATGTTTTTTTAGGGGGTATATATAGATATCATATACCCCCCCGATTTTTAGGGTATACCAGGACCACTACCTACTAAGTTGGCCGAAAGGCCCTCTTCAAAACGGAACTTGAAATTTTCAACGGAACCAATGGATTAAAGTGTTTTTTACTTTTCCATGAAAAGTTCCACATAATTCGTAAGTCATTTAACTTCCATGAAAGTTTATTTTTACTTTCATGGAAGCAAATTTAAACGTTCAGGGAAATAAAGCCTACTTCCATGAGAAAACAAAATCATGGAAGTAAAATATTGCTTCTATGGACGTGAAAAAACTTTGATGAGAGTGTTTGCGATAGAAGTAAAAAATATATATACTTTCCTTCCGCTCAAAAAAGTGAATTCCCTTCCCCTTATGGTTTCGGTGTGTTTGCGATAGAAGTAAACAAAATCCTGCAGGCGACGCCTCCGAAAATAATATGGGAAGTGGGGTGAGGCAATGCGGCGAACCAAAGAAACAACGAAAACAAAAAGTAGCGTCCGAGGGGAACGGCAGCCCAGCAACGGTGGCGGCGGCAGGGGTATGACCGCAGTGCCGCAGCTGCAATCCCACGACCGCAAGCAGCAGCACCGGTGGCTGCAGCTACGTGGCGGCAGCCCCAGCAGCAGCGGCAGCCCCAGCAGCAGCGGCAGCAACAGCAGCAGCAACAGCAGCAGAGCAGCAGCAGAGCAGCAGAAGCAACAGCTTCCGTTTTCGCTTTTTTCGATTTTGGGTCCAACTATTCTTGTCGTCGTGTGCTGCTCCTGCTGCTGCCCACGACCTACGCGCGACACCGCGCCGGCACGCTCCGCTCCAAGCCCGCCCGGCGCCCGACATATATAGACCGTGGCGGCGCGCCGCCGCTGCTGCTAGTGCTGCTAGTGCTGCTACCGCAGTGTCGTGAAATTGAAATGATACACGGCGATCTGTCATCCTGTCGCGCTCTACAAGCAAGGCGGTACGAGTACGTCTCCATACGACTCGTACGAGTAACTCGTACGAGTAGTTCTTCTGAACAGCGCATCCTCCACGACACCAAGCCGGCGAGAGCGTACCGTAGCGGGCCGCCAGCAGTCCACCGGCGCCCCGTTAGCAAAACCCAGCACCCCTTGTCCGTATCATACTGCTGTAGCACACCTCCCGAGCCTCTGTGCTCCCCCCGGTTGTTGTGTTGTAGAGCAAGCAGCAAGGTTGGGGCCTATGGGAGACATCTTGGAGACATCTCCCATAATTTGGGGCGTTCTGCGTCGGTAGAATGCTCGGTGCGTGTAGGCCAATCAAACTGAGAGACAAAAGTTAACGTAACTTTTGATCCAAAACATACTTCTCTAAAGTAAATTTTTGCCTTTTTTTCCAAAATTTACCTCAAATCCTTCCTTCGGCAGAATTTTTAGAGAAGTAAAAGTAAAAAAAAAAACGCAAACACTCTATGGAAGTAAAAATTACTTCCATGAATTTTTCCACATAAAAGTCAATTTATTTCCATGATTGTTTTTTTAGTTCTACATGGAAGTAAATTTTACATGTGGAGGAAGTGAAAAGCTTTCACGGGAGTAAATCTACTTCCATGAAAGTAAAAAACCTTTAATGGAAGAATAATTATGCCATTGTGGACCCTAACCCTCACTTTCGCTCATAATTAGAAGTAGAAGATGGATAGCTTTACTATCCCAGAGCCTTGGTGGCATCTGCTGTGGGAGGGCATCATTGCCCTTCCATTCTTATGATTTTGTCCCGAATACGAATGCCATCCAAATCATAGGAAAACGGACCAAGTACCTATCCCGAGGTAATTACCGGGGCCTTCCAAGCCCATACTGTTTCACTTTGCAAAACTGTGCGTCCATCTGAACGCACACGTAAATCTATACCAGGCATATGGTGGTGTTGTGGTGCTGCTCACCTCCACGCCAACGAGCTACGTTATGAGAAAACATGCTGGTACCGAGGATGTCGACTCCCTCTCCAGTGTAGTAGTTCAAGGCACCTGGGGGCAGGCAAACATGTAGCGATTTCATACTTACTTGTTGTTGTTTGTGTTGTTGCTGTTGGTTATGTTCCACCACCAAGGTATTGTTTGGCAACTGTTGGCTCGTGGTGGTAACGAGGCAGGTTCCACACATGCTGGAAAAAATAAACTGTTCATGCTGAAGGAACGGGGTTTTGACAATTGAAGAAGTTGTGCGGTTGCTTTGACATCAACGCATCACCGTCAGTGGCAACCACGACTACTCGTAGCCCCGACTATTACTGTCGTTGGGACATGAACTATAAATGCCCAGCGGAATTTGGGAGACTAAGCCAAGTTGTGTTGTTGTTCGAGCTTCAACGGATGTTGCTCGCGCTTCAACTAATCGCGAATCCGTCGCCACAAGACCAATACCTTGCCTCTGCAGGGCAGCTACATATTTTAAGAGCGTGCCGTGCATAGCGCACCAGGAGAGAGATATAAACTAAATTTGCAACCTGAACAAACAAAACGCACGCACAAATAATGTATTAAATACTTCGTATGCCAAGCGTACACAGACCAGGGGGAGGGGGGAGGGGTATCGCAAAGCCCTGCTGAAAGGTGAACAGCGCTTTCGTCTATACCAGAGGAATGTATTGTACCTTGACCTACTTGTCAAATGGCCATTCATGCCCCCGCCGGAAACCTGTATGCACCAGGAACTCAGGCGCCATTAAGGCCATTAATGCCATTAAGGCCAGGTACTCAATAGTGCTAAAGTAGTCATCGTGCAAGGCGGTGGGTTGTTACTGCTGAGGGGGCTTACTCACCTCCGCTCTCTTGGGCAATGTTGCAGATGAAAGTGGTGTTGCCCTCGAACAAGATCGGAGCAGTATGAGCCTGCACGGCACCTGCGGACATTGCACCCATTACGTAGCAAAGAGGCCAACAGAACGAAAGAAGCACTGTTTACAATATGATCGGGTGTCATGTGGACACCAAGCCAGAAAACTTGGACTACAGTATGGGTTTCGAGTGTTATTAATACTATGAGGTTATTAAAACACATGTTTCGAAACCGGGTAACGTCGGAGTGTCAACGGCGCAGTGCTTTGGACACAATATATACATGGGGATTTTCGGCAGCAAGCACTTTTTCGCGCAGGTCTGTGATTCTCCTATTCTTGTACTACAGTAGACAATCACTCCTCCCGCACAATTTGCACGTGCATGTATTACACATGTTATTACAGCACCGTAGCGTTGGTATTTGCTGTGAGGTTATTGATGGTCATTGTGAGGCTGACCAAGGATATGGCAAGGGGGTCAGTTTTACTATTGTTAATTAATAGGTCAATTTTTTACCTTCAGAGCCACACACGTTTTCAGCGGTTCTGTGCCAAACGGGCGAGTGAGTGGTTACACATATATACCTGGCACGTCATTTCGTTTTATTGTTAAACTACCGTAGTAAGCTGTTTGTGCTTCCACAGTTCGTCCGAGATGATGGTCAAATATACCAATTGTCAGAACGTCACGATGCTCGGCCGCTTCAGGCGAAGGCACGTCCCATGGTTTATTTGTTTCTTTGGCCACGAAAAAGGGAAAACTGTTACCATGCACAAACTTTAGCGGTATGTGTGCCCGACCAAAATCGGTTTGGTCGACAGTCTACAGCAGCATCAAGCGTGTAGACATGCAGATATTATTACAATGAATTGAGCCGACGGAGCCGGCACGGACCAAGGTACCGCAAAGGTTTGTCGCAAAACGCACGGTTATCACAAGAGATGACAGTGGATATCACATACAGTACGTAGTTGAAGTCAACACGAGCGCCACTTGAACCACACTCAGCACGAAACGGTCGTCTTAGTTTGTACATACAGTACAGGACGGGAGACATCTTTAGAGGCAGTGTATGACGTAGCAAGTGGGGTGTCACTGCGACATAAGACGGAAACGTCATGGTCTACTGAATTCTTAATGTTGAAACGGGGCTGAACAATATTGAAAGGCTATGCCATGGCATGGGATGTGGCACGCCATGCCCCCGCTATCGTTCTTACCTCCGGACGATACCGCTGAGTTGTAGCCAAACCATGTCTGGCCGGCCATACGTACATTTGCATTGCCGGAAAAAAAGGCACCTGCGAACAGAACAAAAAACCATCGACGTTATTGGCTGACACATCAAGCAACCTGCAAACAACGTGTCATACTACTGTAGGTGGTGTGATACGGCCAACCTGCGAACACCCCATATCGTATTGTATTATGTCACACACACATTATCACACACAGACATACAATAGTACATCCATTTGGGGGTTATGGCGAGCAGGGGTCAGTGACCCGGGGATGATCACCCCCCTCCCCCCAAAAAAAACAAAAACGACTTTTTCCCTGGCATGAGAGGACATATTGGAGAACGTTTTGGTAAACGTTGAAAAAGGCTGTTTTCCGGAAATGTGTGGGCTCTGGGTGGGGGAATACACATCCCGGCCACAAAATATGGAGGCGATGCAAATTATGCAGATGGGCTCTACAAACACGTTTTCTCACTGAGCAAAGTAAGCCAGCAGTCTTGAGGGCGGCCATGCGAGGTACGTATGTAGTGCTTAGACTATGTACGCTATAATTAGGGAGTATTGTAATGCGTGTTGGGACCGCCGGGTGAGGGGACCGCCAGCGGGTTTTTAGGCAGCGGGACCGCCTCGCTGCGGGACCGCCAGGTTGATTTGTGCGGCGGGACCGCCAGTTTGTGGGACCACCAAGTGCAATATATAATGGGCCCATCCGCCCCCATAGCGGATCTGCCACACACTCTACCCTAGATAGAGGAGGTCGTCCGAGCGCATTCATATAATACGTGAGGTGGTACTGTATAGGGCTTATTGTAGGTAGTGATGCGATATACATACCATATCTATGTATTCATCAATGCGGATATAAGGATAACCACCACCAGTAGTAGTAGAACTGGACGGTTGCACGAAGAAAATACACCTATAATATGTCGTGGGACCTATGCGCATCATGCTACTGTATTACAATAGCTTGTGCTAGCCGCGTGTCGCATGGTGCGAATCTCATACGACAGCAGCCAGGCAGGGCTGCTTGGTGTGGCCATCTTGTCGCATACATACTGCTGTACAGTAGATGTACCGTATTCCACCGTCCAAGTTCAGAAGGGACTTTGAGAGAAAACGCTACTGTTGTATTAGTAAGGGAAACTGAACGCCCGAAGCATTCCTGTGTAAAGTCGGAGTACCCGACGAAATCTGTATGCAAACATGCATGGCAAAGCACGGAGGGTCCCGCTGATCACTCAGTTGATCAATGCATTAATCATAACATGTGCTCCGGCATTTGTTCACTTGCAAGAATGGAGTATAACAGCACGCAGAGGGCTAGGGTTTACAATTGAACCACGGACTTTGCCTTCAAAATCGAGCGCTCTATCACTGACCGTTGGGTATATAACTACTGTACTGTAAAACGAAACACATACTGTAATATGGGGCCAATGCTCGTTCTTTCACCGGACAAAACAACGAAGAAAAAACACGTACTGCTGCGCTGCTGTACGCACATAACCAAACTGTACACTACTGTACGCACAACGTACCAGCAGTTGCCGCAAAACGTTCGTGTGCTCGTACGAACAACGCACCTGTGGCTCGGTCGTATGGATGCGAGGGGTCGGGTGTATCACTAAAACGAAAAAAACAGACCGAGCCAAAATCTGGCTGTTCTTTCGCAGGGTAAACACAAGAGACAGAAAAAAACAAATATTGGGGGTTTTAGTGTACTCGCACCCGTAGCAAGACACGGAGGGTCGGGTATATGAAGTATCACTAAAACAAGACGAGCCATTTCAATGCCCGTTTTTCCGCCGGGCAAAAACAAACAGACACGAAGAAAAAAACGTATTGGTTTTAGTATACTGCTGCAGCGGATATACATTTTTAGAAAAAAGCAAGAACGCGGTCAAGGTGGGATTCGACTCCCTGCCTTGCCTGCTCAGAATCAAGCGCTCCCACCAGCTGACCCGAAATACAAGAGGGAATATGTGCCGCCTCAGCGTGGCCAATTTTTGCAAACAAGTTTTTAAAACATCACATCACCACACAGCAGCCAGCCAGCCCGTAAGCAAACACTATTTAATAATAGGTCGAATTCCTAGCTATCATACCTGGTAGTTACGGGCGAAGCGAAAGTTTCTGATTTCCCTGTCGAGACGATGAGCTGTATGACAGTTCGTCAATAAGGACATACCCCGAACGATCCAAAGCACAATTTATCGAGAGGGCCACTAATTGTGGACTGTAGTCGTGACTACGTATCACTACTGGTACGACTGTATACTGTATATGTATGTAGTTACGTGAGTGCTCCAAGCCGCGCAAAGCTTAACCGCACCCACCCTGCAGTACATCACCTGCTATTACAGTAATAGTTGAACGCTGTCGGAAAGTTACGAAAGCCTCACCAGCTCGTCGTGGTGCTGGCTCTGGCTAAAGCTACGAGTACAGACTATCGCCGGGAATAATGACGATATATGATTTTGTTCAAAACAGCCCGGCGCACGGCGAGGATTTACACAAACCCCTAGACCTACAGTAGATTAAGCTTCTATAATAGTGATGACAACCACGTGCTAAACAGAGCAGGAATATCTGATCTGATCCAAACTCAAATACCCGCTAATAATAATATTTCTTACCTCCTCTGACGTTGGCTGAGTTGTATCCAAAGGATGCTTGACCGTTGATGTCCACATCGGACCCAACCCAAGCCACGGCACCTGCGAGCAGGATAACAGACCGTTTACGTCATTGATAGTATACTTCGAAGTACAGCAAACGAGGGGCTTCGGCGGGTGAGTGAAGGCTCGGCGTGGATGGTCTTTAATATCTAACCATTCTTCGGATCGGCGGAGCTTCTCCTTCCCACAACGCTGAAGGCAATGGAATAGTGGTCATTTGGATGAACAAAAGACGTACGCAGGGAGCATCGATATGGAGGGAATCCGGCGGGCTGGGCGATGTCTGTGCTATTTCCGTATGTATTAAATAGTGATACTATCGTACGAGTAGCGGTGAAGGCCATACCACACCATACAGGGACGGTACGACCCCTTTGAAGTTCTTCGCGTTGCCCTTGCTTGCTTGCTTGCTGGCGCACACCCCCCACTTAATGTTCCTAGAGTATTCCACATGCGTCCAGTCGGATGCGTTTGGTGGATTCAGCCCGCTCGCACGTTTCGTACAACGACATACTGATGTCTCTGGCCTTGTACAGTGGTACTGTAGTTGGAATGCCGCTTCCTCCGACTGATATGTGTCATTATCGAAAACAAAAATATAGAATATACCTATCGCTAAGGGTTTGCGCAGCAGGATGTTTGTAACTGTGGTACACTTGGGTGTAGCGGTGAATGGTGGACAGCGGTGGACAAACACATAGATGCGGTTTGGTGTTGTCTCATCGCCATGATCAAAAGAGGCACGTACGTACAGCAGTGCATACCAGCTATATACCAGGCACGGAGTAAGCAAAATAACAAACCAAGCACCAGGAACAAAGATAGATATGATGCTAAAACCCTAACCCTACTGCAAGTATAATATACCATAATAGTCCAACCATATCATAGGAGTAACACGTTCAAGCTATACCTGGTATAGCTATACGCGTAGCAGGTACACGCCAGTAACCGTAGGCTCTCATCCATCATCAAGGGGCTCCTTAGCCCAAAACTGTCGGAATGCTCTCACCCATCATACATCATCCATCATCCATCAGCCATCATCCATCATTGTTGTTTTGCAATTATATTTTGTTGTACCTACAGTAGCTAGGTTTATGGGATTCTGCGTCGGGCCGAAACTTTTGTTTTTTCTTCAAAATCAAGTTTCGGGCGAGGCATAGGCCTCCTCGAGTCATGTACCTCATAATCTCATAAACTAATCGGTCCACCTGTACCTTAGCTTATACTGTTGTGTCCATACCACCTCTACCTCAGCTTGTTCTGTCCATACAACACTACCTTAGCGTCAGGTACGACGACCACCACGACCACGTCCACCACCGCCAACATAACCACCACCACCATAGTTGGCATCTAGCTTCGCTCATCAGTGGCACTCTCTCTCTTCCAGCTTGGGCTCGTTGGTGGCTGGCGCTACAGCCCCCTTCGGCTCGTCACTACCCCTGCCAGCACCTGCTGTGGAAAAAAAGGGGAAATAGGTACCAAGCGAACAACCACCGCCACCCACCACCACCACTAGGCTTCACGCCTAGCCCACTCCGCAGTTGACCCCGCCCCCCCCTCCTACTTTGGCTGACGCTGGGTGCATGTGTGGTTGGGTCGCTGTCTGCTGTTCTGCTGTTACTTCTAATAATCACCGATAGTGATTTTCGTTATTGTCGGAGATAAATGTTTTCGGAGGTTTATAGCGGTCGGGCGGATGGGCATTAACGTATTGTAAATGTAAACAGCGATGTCGAAAGGAGTTCCTAGAAAAATAATCTCCGTGTTACAGTAGTTATAAACTCGCATTCGCTCGAAATTACGAGAGGACGAGAGGTGTAGTATGAAGTATGAATAGTCGCACTGACTCTACGGTAGGGACGGTCATCTCAACTCAACCAACCAATAACTACTACACTCGAGGACTTAGAAGAGCCCTTCTAGCATTAACTTTTTTCAGCCGTCGCTGCTGTTGGTATACTCGAAAATACACGCAACGGGCCAACCAATAAGCAGTTAACCAGCACGCACTGCTATCTACACCCTGT
This sequence comes from Saccharina japonica, assembly GCA_008828725.1. Classification (NCBI taxonomy): domain Eukaryota; class Phaeophyceae; order Laminariales; family Laminariaceae; genus Saccharina; species Saccharina japonica. Next base: position 1,154,938 of record MEHQ01002346.1, read on the forward strand.
ACATACCGCGCAGCCAGAAAGTTGCACACGGCGTTTTCCGGTCCATCGATCGTATTACGTACCCCCTATCAATCGCCGTAGTACTGGCACATCAGAGCCACGGGCGATTGGTTCGGGTGGCACTTGAGTCTTACGCTCACTGACGAACGGCTACCCTAAGCATGCATTTTGCAAACAACGACATTATTCAACGGGGATATGTACAGGCAGTATAAGTGTACAGTATATGATTACGAAGCAACACGAGCTTTACACATGCACACCACTATATGCGTACATGAACACATGCACAAGATGCCCAACCCACTATGCCTATATGGTATAAATAGAAGGAAGGTATTACTTGCAGTTCCGGTCCTCAAACAACCAAACGTTAGAAAACAACGCACTACAATGTATTGTAATACTTGGAAGCACTGCCCTAGTTGCAGCGCACTGTACTTAGAGCGGTGTATCGAAGCCCACCCCTTAGAGCGGTTCTCTGTCCTAACCCTACGTCACCCTTCAGTATCCTCACGCACACGGGGAAACGCGAACTGTTGACTTGGACTACATGGCAAAGCAACCCTCGCCATTGGGGCTGGGTTTGGATTATATGATAGGATTATTGAAGTAGGATTGTATTCGCCAGGGTCATAGTGGCAATTCAACAATTTTCTGTGCAATGTGGCGCCCAAGCCGGTTACGGAGATATAGAGCAGAAAGGTTTAAGCTTACCGCCCCAACTCCTTGAGGGTCCAATGTCCACCCTGTCTTTGGGAGAAGGCACTGGAATCTGGCACACATATTCTCTGAGCCCCTGCTGAACCGTTACCGTTCGTTTGTATCGTTTTCTTTGTTTTCCCGCCAGATATTTCCGTCTACAGTAGTTTTTTTGGTGGGGGGGATGTGGGTCTTGAGCGATCCCAATTTTCCGGCGGAAAAAATAACGACAACCAACCCAGTCGTCAGCGGTTCGACAGGGGCATATTTAACACATGTGCAAAATATCAGGGTCTATCTCTTAAATACGTGGGCATTCGAGTTGGTAATGCATGCGACATTTGTGCCTGACGAAAATCGGGTCGACATGCTTGAACCAGCTCGTAGACACGGTAGACACGGTAGGAAACAATTCAACCCTCTGTCGTGACAGCCAGCTCGGGTTAGGGTTAGCAGTTTAGCAGTTTAGCAGTTTAGCAGTTTAGCAGTTTAGCAAGGAAGGTGAATGCGCGGGATCGTTCAACATATTTATCGCCATCTAAAGCGTTTGCGGCGCTCGACGTCAATACAGCTGAGGTGGCGCAAGAGCAACAAAACAACCACGACCACATTCTCACCTCCATCCTCTCCGGCTGAGTTGTGTGTGAACAAGGCGATGCCGCTTATGTAGATTTCGCTACCGTACGAAGTTATGGCACCTGTAGTGAGTTTCGGTCGAACACGAACATCGCACATCAGAGATTAGCTTGGTGATAAAACATGTGCACCCTTTTCTGGTATATGTGGCTGTTAAAGTGTTGAAGCGGACGTTACGAGTAAAATGTTGCGTAATAGGAGTGGCCCCTTTCATTTGTTTGGGCTAGAGGACCGGTCCTGCAGGAGACCGCCTTCCCTTCGCGGTTTTGTTGTTGGTACACAAGGTATGATACCTTTGGCTACAGTAGGTACTAGAGGAATGCTTGAACAAAGCAGTTGGAACCGGCCGCCGTACAAACGGCTTCCTACAATATAGCTACTGTAATAATCCCTAAGGTGCCGTCCCCTAACGAATAGTCCAAATTCAAAAACGTGCGCCCTTCTTGCGGCGGTTCTGTATTTCATTCTACTGCATTCTACTGCATTGCATGGCATTACATTGCATTGCATTGCGGGCCTGCTGCTCTTAATCTCATACATAGCGCAGACCTTACATGGTACTGCCAGTTGAGGATTTCACAACAAAAAATAATGGGCATTAGCCAAAAATAGGTATACCTACGCACTTTGAGCCATTTATAGGTACACTGCGTAATGTACACCGGAAACGGCTTCCAGGCCCGCCTGATAATGGGCCTGCGCTCCATTGTACCTACAAATGGCTCAAAGTGCCCAGGTACACCTATTATTGACTACTCAATGTGCGTATCACCTATTTTTGGCTTCAACTGTACCTATAAATGGCTCAAACGACCACTTTTTGGCAACTGAAATATAGACAGACGGCCACATCATATGCCGGGACTGTCAACCAGCCGACCGTACCAGTACAACCACTGACACTGCGGAGTTATCACGCATTACCTACACGCGAGAAATCGTATCGCGATCAATGCATACGTATTCAGTACGACACCCCTCCTACGCATACACATATATACGATGCGGAGAAACAACAATGACGAGTGTTTCCATGCCGTTATGCTGAAAGTATAATATACATACTGTAGTGCAGTATATAGTAGGAGAAACTTTCATAATATACGTGTACAGTTTTATACCATACGGTTACGAGGGGGTCTAAGTTACACAGCCGTTGGCGCAGTCCGGAACAACATTCCATACGTAGCAAACGTGGGTGAATGTGTGGCCGTCTGTCTATTTTTCAGTTGCCAAAGTGGTCGTTTGAGCCATTTATAGGTACAGTTGAAGCCAAAAATAGGTGATACGCACATTGAGTAGTCAATAATAGGTGTACCTGCGCACTTTGAGCCATTTGTAGGTACAATGGAGCGCAGGCCCAATATCAGGCGGGCCCGGAAGCCGTTTCCGGTGTACATTACGCAGTGTACCTATAAATGGCTCAACGTGCGTAGGTATACCTATTTTTGGCTAATGCCCAAAAATAATCTAGGCAAATACGGCACTCTGCCACACAGTGGGGCACTCTGACTTAGAGAGGCTATCCCTGGGCCGCAGTAGTTCGCGGGGGTGGTGGCACTTGGCAAGCAAGCTTCGACTGTTACGGTAGGTATTCATCACATACTTTCCCCACCATACTAACCCTCTTGTCATGATTGTTTTTAGCCTTAACGAGTCTTGTGTGTTATATGTGTTCAGCCATTTGCCATTCAGCGGCCAGACGCGTCTATGGCGGACGAGGGAAGGCCGGTGGTGTTTGCAGCTTGCCAATTATAATTTGAAGATATTACACCCTTAATTTCGAAACGACAACATAGTAATACCAGCAGTCGAAATACATGCGGCGCCAAGAGAAATAGTTGCAGTAAATAGAACCTGCTAAGGAAGACGTACCGGCTAGACCCCCGACAACGGCAAATGTTGAACACAGTAGGACAGCGGGAGCATACACTATATATAAATAGCGGATATTCGGTAATGTTACTGTGTCTTGTTTTCCCTGAAGCTTTGCTGCCTGCGGTTAAGGCTTGGCTTCACAACGTTTCGCCGCGTAGACACGGGCACGTCGCCATGTGAAATCCTCAGCGAAAATAACTTTCTTAGCCTTGATTCCGGGGCGTTACGATTTTTGCCGCGCCAATGCATCGCATCAAATCCCCACTACTGCTTTGAACAGAGTTGCTATGCATTGCAAGGATTAGTGTGGTGTTACGTGTTACGTGTGCTAATCTCACCCGGATGGTGGCCAATTCACAACGCGTGGGTAGCGTACTGCTTGCCGCACAGCGTTCGTCCTCGTCGCAGGCGGTGTACTCGGGTCGCTCAGCACTATTATAGCAAAACGTTGACTACAGGAATAACGCCTAATAATAGTCCAACGCGCGTCGCATCTCACCTCCGCGTTCAACAACTGAGTTGTTGGTAAAAGTATTGTCGCCGTCGACGTACATCTTGGCGCTGCGAATGCATATGACACCTACGGATAGGGAGGGCATATCGGTGCTGTCAGTCAATCACGTGAAGCAAGCTGCCTGTTGATGGCTACAGTAGGGCAGGTCAATAAAATATCACAAGGCGAGCGATGACTTGGACCAATGCAAACGATGTCCTCGAACAAGCCAAAATTATGGGTTTGATTGACAGCGTGCATGGCATAGTTACTGTAGTGTTGACAACAAATACATGATGGTGTTTTCTAAAGGAGTTTAAAACCAGAACGTGATCTTACTAAATTATATACCAAGTTACGAACCAAACGAAGTACTTGGGCACATGCAACGTGGCCCAGGCAACAGCGAAACACGGATCTTTGGCCATGGGCGATGCACACCTATTTGCGCGAGTAACGAGTCGAGACTGGCATCACATGATACTGCTGTTCACACAATAAAAAACACACCTCGAACGGTTTGGTGGTAACAGTTTCAGACTGGAAAACGCTCGGGCCGATGGGGGTGAGAACCTGCTGCTCGCACTTCTTGGCAACGGTGAATGTCGGAATGGATCCCAAGCGCTCTTAAGTTGTACCGTCTACCCCCACGGGTGCCGGGTCTATGTCGGCGTTGTAGCAATTGACACGTCAGTTTTTCACAATATCAATAAGAGTACGACTTACTGCACAAAGGGAGTCATACCGCAGCCATACTTTCGGTTATAATGTTCGTATTCAGTTTGATCACGGCCGGTTATCGCCAGTAACGTTAGGTTTTGCTTTTCCAATACCCCCCCCTCCCATCGTCACAAATGTTCACCATAGGGAGCCATAGGGGCTTGGTTGTCTCGCTGAGACAGGATCTATAAATTCATCGTTCCGGCAGACCAGAGGTGTACTGATCGAGGTTAGAGTTTAGCGAAACGCTTAGGAACACAAAAAACGGGCCTGTTTAGAATCGGCTTGAGGTCACGGAGGCGTAACCAACACTCCAGAACAGCATCCGAACGGCACCAGAGCAGCAGCCGAAGATCGCAAAACCGAACATCGCCATGTGCGTACGTGTGAATGTCCGTACTCTATTAACAGTTTGTGAGAAGGGGAGGGAATATCCTTTAACCCTAATCTGAACTCCGAGGTGGTCTTCACGACGAAATAATCAAATAGACAAATACCACTTTTGCTTACGTAGTGGCTGTTGGAAATTCGAAAGGGGCCAACAGTTGCTTCGTACGGGGAAATACTCGGTGGCTACTGTACGCACGCATGAAGCGACAGACATGCGTTGCATCTGCTGAGTTGGCCACGACCTATCTTTATTGAACTTCGCTTGAAGAACATATAATTATGTTAATAGCTGACCCGTGGAGTGCAAGCGAAGACACGATAAGAGGAAACCACCTACTGTAACTCTGCACACCAATACTTACAGCAATCGATTCATGATACACACCCCCTGCTCGCCGCATGCGTACATATTAATGTTGAGATATTCGCTACATTTCGTTGACCGCAGGTTTTCTATTACCGACCGTTCCGCCCCGGCAAGAACGCTAGCCTAACGACCGCGTGGAGGGTGAAGCATGGAGGGTGAAGCATGAAGGGTGACGCATGGAGGGTGAAGCATGGAGGGTGACGTATGGAGGGTGAAGCATGAAGGGTGAAGCATGGAGGGTGAAGCATGGAGGGTGACGCATGGAGGGTGAAGCATGAAGGGTGAAGCATGGAGGGTAGGTACGGGGAAAGACAGTGACGAGGCCCACCTGTTGATTGACTTTGACGTTGACGACCGGATGCTAGACGTACAGTCTCTACATTCATGTTTGCTTTAGCCTACGTATGTTTTCATTGGTTGGACGCTTCGCAGATCGATCATCGTAGTACTTTTGCAATACTATGCGTAGCGTTGCCGATTAACCCAAATATCAGATCCAGACGTATTTCCCGAATGTTGTTGAAACGCAACAAAGTACTCCATCCAGCCCATATAAACTTTGTTCGTGCAGGTGTAATTATCTTAACACACCTGATCGCTGCATGGCGGGACCTTGCCCATGCGTGCCTGGAGAGCTTGACGGCCATACATGATGTTGCATTTGATTGTTTCTAGCGGTGGGCATGGCGTGGCATGACAATCGGACACACTTTGATGTCGAGTGGGCGAACAGAGTCCTGAAGTTGCTCTTCGTGATATAGGAATCGAGTTACAGTAATAAACGTCTAGCGAACTGTACATTCACACGTGTTGCCGGATGGCCAAACTTACCTCCGTGGCCTTCCCCTGAATTGTAGCGCGATTGGGACTCGCCGGAGAGGAATAAAATAGACTTCGGCCCCATATAGATAGCACCTACGGGTAGGATAACGATTCGTTAGTGTTGCCGATTCGGAACATCACACGCAGTGTCCACGGAAAACAAAGTGCGGTATTGGGCACCGGTCGGAACACCACACGCAGTGTCCACGGAAAACAAAGCGCGGTATTGGGCACCGGTCGCGAGGGCGCGGGAAGGGAAACATACAGCAGCCAGAGGCGCTGTGACTGTTCATCGCCTTTTTTCTATCGGCGGACCAACCTTGGACGGAGGTCCAATAGGTCTAATGGGTCTAATCGCTCCAATGCGCCTGATACGTCTACAGTAGTGTCCTTCTCCAATGGAATGGACATACTATCCAGAGTTTTGTGGGAAACTGTTGAGTAAATACTACCGGTGCGACTTGACAACACCATGTCCATCGCTTATACACCTAACCAGCCCGACCTTACTGCATTTGTACGTGCCTTCTGATTTATAGACCATATATATCATACTCGCGGCTGACCGTGTACGGGAGCGTTACGATAGGCTCGCAAGCATATCCTACGCTAGGTTTAAGGATCTAAAGAAGGAGGAGGAGGAACACCTGTTGCTACCGCTCAGACTCGTTGCCAGGGACATGGTGCACATGGTGCACATGGTGCCGGTCCGAGACGGTGGCGAAACCAATTTCATTGATACATTCAAGGTGAGTTAGGAAGTGATCAGTGCACCCAGAAGCACACAGCAGACATTAAATTCGTCGATAATATATGCCAGGTAACAGCTGGGTTTGTAAGGATACATACCTCTCTGTTGGACCGTTGTACCGCGGGTAGCTTGCCCGGCCAAATAATATACTGGTTGATCAAATTAGCTAATATTTGACCTTTGGTAGCATTACGAGTACAGGGTCAGAACTTGACGGTGCACATTTCGCTGTACAGGACACACACCCGCAGGATTAGCGAATTGTATACAATATTTGATTCGTCTTCTTTCCTCTAGAGTTCCTTCCAGGGGGCGTTTTGAACGCACAGAAGATGGGTCTGCACCTCTTTTGTAGCATATAACTTGCATACATTGTGTACCAAGAGTACACCACGTGTTGCCGCCGCTCATACGTGGCCCTGACTTGTCGTCGAAGCAGCTTTTGATTCACCGATAAGCAACGTTCTATTTTATACTGTTTCTTTTACCCGTCGGATCCCCACTAAGGGGGCGTGTTGAAATATAGCATGTATAGCATGTATAGCATATCAAGGCCGAGGGTTGGATTTTGTTTTCCACCCCCCCCCCCCCTATTCGTAACCAATTACTACATAGAGCGGACTTGGTTTCCCTTATGATGTAGGATCCCCGCTTCTTTGGGATGAAGGATTCATTTTTGGCTTTGGCAAGAGGCGTGCGAATTTGGGCTTCCTGCGTGAAATAACAACACGCAGCGACCACTACTGAGATCATCAGTCAGTACGGAATATCGCCATCCACTGAAACCAACGGTAACCCTTACCCTATTATGGTACCAAGTATACTGTATTGTCAGCAGGCCAAAACAAACACTGCAGAATATGACAGGGGTGCCCAACTATCGATACAATCGGAGAGATCGCCATCTCGTACAGGAAGCATCACACCACAAAGGGTCAGATAGCTGATGTGATGTTTCGAGTATTTGTCCTCGTATTGATATCTGTCTTATTTCACGCGTTAATAGAATCAGAACAGACATCTGACATACGTATCGCGCCACAGAGGACATCGGAGCTCCTTAACTTGTCAAAATGATCTAAGGGGACATCCGACTTGTTTATCGCGTCGATTGGTACATCCAACTTACTCAACACGTCAAGAGGGACGTCCGACCTACCTAAGCCATCAAGAGAGACACCCCACAGATTTAAGGGGCCCCTTCGGTATATAAAAAAAAGAGTACTTGAGTGCTGAAAAATATATATTTTTCGTTTTATTTTACAGCAGCAATACTATTTCTGGTATAATAACACCATATCACTACTCCTTACAGAAAACGGCATAGTTCCAGGTCTAATGCTCAGACCTTCGACCGACCAACGTATAGCTTGTTCGTTATAGTCTCTAGAAGGTATTGGGGCTCTTGGATCTGCAAGGGAGGGCAAGCATTGCTGTGTTTGCATCACGAAACGAAAGTCCTCCGCAGCAAAAGTTTGATCGTTTCGGAGCTCCTGTTTGGTATCTACACTCTGCTGTTGCCACGTAGGACGCTACGGACGGTCGAACTAGAGGCTCATGTACGTTCACATACTAGTGCTCGGCGTCCTCGTTGAAAATCTAAGTTAAAACAGTTCCAGCAGCCGGAGAAACTGCTATTTTTCAAATTCGTCTTGGGTACCAGGGGTATGGCGAGTCGTTTTCAAGTAAGAGGCACTTTTCGGGATGAACAAGGCGTCTGATCGATATGCACCCTGCGACACAAATGTTGACCATGATCTAGGCTCTCTGAAACTACTCATTGGTCGAAACTATAAACATTAAAACAGGAGAAATCCCGTTTTCCGTGGGGAGTCATGAAAATGTGGAAATTATACCAGAAATAGTATTGCAACTGAAAAAACAAAACATCGGGTTTGTTTTTCATTTGCTCATACCAGGTATATGTTTTGTCCGAAGGGGCCCCTTAACGCGCTAAAGGGCACAATCGACCCACTTAAAGCGCCAATAAAGACACCCGAACTACTTCAAAGCTTAAAAGGGGCATCTGGCCTATTTACCGAGTCAAAGCTTAAAAGGGACGTTCGAGGCCGGCAGACGATTGCCTTGGGACTCCACGAAGCATCGCATCGAAATAATCTAAAACCAACGTCGAAGATATGTCATAGGCCTATGTGTCTGTCTGACTGTGCGCGTGTAAACCTGCTGAGACAAGCCTATTCTCGTGGAAACCTGTGACTCGACTACGAGGCAAAAGAAGGAGGAACACTTTTTACCTTTCTCAAATTTGGAACATAATTCACATTTTTAAACTCCCAGCTTCCGACCACCAAGACAGAAGTTCACACGCTGTTCATCCGGCAGCCGTGGAACCTAAAAGGCCAGGCAACAGGTAATACTGTAGTACGAGTATGGATATGCTTAGAAGGTGCGAAGGAACCTGTCCCACGTGTGGTTATCGTGGCCTACAGTAGTGTGGGTTTGTTTTTCCTCTTGTCCCTTGAACACGTTGGCTATCATAGCGTGGGCTTCAGCAATTGTGAAGCAGAAGGCCGCTGAGGACATAATTTAGTATCAATAATCAATAGTCGATTGTCAGCGCTACAGTTGGTGCCACTCATAACAAGAGACATTTGCTGGTCAGAGTTGGTAATAACAGCACAGCCCCAGAACGCAATGAGGAAGTGAGGCTATTTGGTTATTGATAATTTGTGTACAGCTCAAGCACCAAAGCATGATAACCCATATTATAGAGGCATCTAAACTAAAGCCGCATTATACCATTCGAAGTCAGCCGTCATTCCATGTGCATCCACATGCATGGCGGAACACCGCGTGGTCTATGAATACTTATGGTGACATGGTCGCACGGTGATGAACATTTTCTCACCTCCGTCGTCAACCGCTGAGTTGTTCGTTATCGTGGTCCAGCCGTCGAGGGATACATTCGAGCTGGCGGCAGAAATTGCACCTTCAAATTGCAGATAGTAGTGAGGTACATCCGCTTAAACGAGCAGGCGACATGCTGTAAACGTTTGCATCTACGATACGGGGCAGGATGAGTTCACAGGATGGATGTAACACTATTAATAGTTGTGCGGAGGTTGAACGAATCCCAGCAAATAACCTATACTTTGAGTACATATAACATACATATGAACAATATCTTCCTTCCGAGGGAGAGCGGCAATAGTCCAATACACGAACGCAACAGACAGATGTATTTTGAAAACAAAAACCTTTTTCGTAGAGCTACAATTTTGTTTATTTTCGTTTTAGAGTTTGAGCTTTACGACCAATTATCCTGAAAAAAAAGCAAGTGCAAGGGGTGTCTCCAAAATACGTACAGGCATTGTATGCTCTGGTAGAACGGGGCGGCGACTAGAGACGAAATGGAGAATTCGAGCATGCGGACCACTTAAGGACCCACCGCAAAAAAAGCATGGGATATAAATATATAGCGTACAAGGGGGGCTTCGCCTCGGCGTTCTGATGCCCGCCTGCTGCTCCGGGCATGCTCGTAATGGTCGAGGAAGCAATAAAAAAACAGAGGCTGCAAATGCAACATCACTGCCAAGGGGTGCATAAAACAAATGATTGACGGTCCTCCAACAGGGCGGTCCCACGGACGCAATGCCGACGGTGGTCGCATGATACGTCGGTCCCGGTGCGACCCAAATATTCCAAGCAAGGCACCCGCCCATGACTTATACCCTGGCGTACCTCACATTACTCCTACCTATAAATGTACTGTAGCACACCAATACTCGAATACAACACTCTAGAGGGAGACGTGTGCGATGATTTTTTTTTCTGGAAAATCGGGCTCCGTAACCTGACCTCGTCCGGTCTTGCATTCTTGTGTTGATGTTTTTTTTCATCCCATGTTTAGGCCATGTATGCTTAGGCCGTGAGGTTGTTGATCGGGTAGGCACCTCTGTTTTCCTGCAACGTCAGGTTTTGGGTGAGGTCAAAGTCACCACCCTCAGAAGGCTTACACATGGCCTGTATGCAGGTGCACCTCTACCCTTAAGATAGCATGCGTCAGGACCCCTATTCATAGTACAAGTAGTTTGTTTACTACAGACCGAATCTGATCATGATAACGTATGCGTACGTAGGTTAGACACTGTTTACGGGCGTTGCCTTTTACAGCAGGAATTTTTTATACACACCGAACCTAAGCATGCTACTTGTATAAGCGGTTACCTGCACGACATACAATTGGCGAAGACCGAACGTGAGTTTTGCTATTTCTCACCTCCCGTATCGCCGGCTGAATTGTGCTCAAGCCATGTCTCACCCTGGATGCGTACATTCGAATCCTTTGCAAACAAGGCACCTACACACGGATAAATGATAAATGATAAAGGCGGGAAGGGTTAGATTTGTGAGCTTCACTTGCGTCGACGAGATTGCCCGCGATTCACTCACTCACTCACTCGCTCATTCGTTGACCCCACCACGCGAGGGTTGTTTTGAAGCATGCATCATGTGGCCAATGGTTTGCAAAACGTCAGTGCGCAACACGTACCTACGTAGTGTTGTGGAGCTGCGCACATTTTCTGGAAATCGATTACAACTAATATACATGTACATGCGCATGCCCCGTTCAGCAGATTACAGCGCAATTCGTGATCTAGCGGACAGCACGTGACACCACCGTACTGTAATGGAAACGTATTCCGGCATGTGTGGTAGACAATGTGTGTCATGCTACTGTAGTATATACGAAGTACCAGGTACCAGGTACCAGATACAATGTAGATGTCCGTGCATCAGGCCAACGTTTATGCACCGAGAAGCCGGACAGACGGCCGTTTACGGCGCACGGCGCTATTTTAATTCGTGTTCGCTGCGTTGACGACATCGCATACGTGCGATGTTTGTCACCACGCCCGCACGTGGGCACGATCAGTACGAAAGGCTGATAGCAGGGATGTCTTCGCCTAACGTTGCCCCCCTTCAGCAGATATCGAGATAGCGGTAACGCGGTGTATATTGTAACATTTCGGTCCCTAACCCTAACCTTAACGCTTGAGTAAGTGTGTGCTTGATCCAGTGATGTTAGTGTACGGTGGGCCCCACTGGTAACACATACTAACATACTAACATACTAGGCAGGATTGCCAACACATACTAACATACTAAGGTAGCTAAATAGGTCCAGCCATTAGTGTGCCCTTTCTCACCTCCCTCTTTGACAGCTGAATTGCTCCCAAACGAAGACTTGCCATCGACGTATATCTCCGAGTCATAGGCAGACACGGCACCTACGGACGAGAAAGGGGCCATTTTGCGATTAATAATATGAATAGTATTCGTTGACACTAGAACACTGCTGCACTGTAACACATTTCGCGGCCGCCCGGTCACGTTTTAGCACACACTGTGAGGCGAGAGATGCTGTCAAACAAGACATACTTAATGGCACAATGGCACAACGACGAAATGAAACGGGCAGAGCATTGGTGATCAACAGTAATGGGAATGGAGTCAAGCTCGTGAATATCCACACTTGCCCGACTTTGAACCGAAACAATGGAAAGTTCCTAAGAATCGTGTTACGGGCAATTGATATACTCCAGTAACTTAACATGGGTACATGTGAATGGAGGTGAATCGACTTGAATGGACACGAACGAACATGAATGCACATGTATTGGCGTTGATAAATTGAACATAGACATCCGAATGACTGCAACGGACCTTGTGCTAAACAAATCATACTCGTGCGAATGATATTCGTTGCACAGCAATTGTGTGTACAGTCTATACTCCCATATACCTACCCGACCAATACGATGTATTGGATGTCGCGGGAAACGCATGGACCGCTTTCTCACCTCCGCCCTCTCCGGCGTAGTGGTGAACGAAGGTGGTGCTGCCGCTGATGTTGGTTGAACAGTTAGATACAAACAATGCACCTGCGTGTGCAGTATATACGAAGTACATGGATAACAGACATCGTCAGACTTGGTAGACAACAATACGGAAAACGGAAACGCCGGCCTGAACGTCTTCTCGGAAATAGATATTGCAGACCGGTACAAGGAAAACGTTCGATGGATATGGCATATCACTTTATGCAGCGGACGTCGAATGCGCCACTGTTGGTGTTGAACTACGCTTCGACCATCTAAGAGGGGCGGAGGCCCGACTCAGCGCTACAGTGCGCCAACCGCACACCGCAAAACTGCGATATGATATGGAACTACAGCAGTATACGGCAATTTTCAGTTATTAATAGTACATAGTATAATGTCCCGCGCGTGTGAAGGATTAGCGAGGCGAGACTATCCTATCTATGGCTTTCAAGGCCCGTATGCGCAATCCGTGAAACTCAGCTGTGCAGTACGGCCCAAAGCCAAGCGGGTTCTATTTTATTGAGAGTTTGCTTGTTCGTTAGATTAAAAATGTGCATCATGCTTTTGCATTTTATTTATTTCGCCCAACATGTTCCAAGTACGAGAAAATACCCCCCTCAACTTCGCAGCTCGGGGCGTGCGTATTCGTCGACTTTTTATACCTGTGGGTTCGCAAGACCTGACCATCGCCTATGAAAATCCTAACATTTCTCCGCTAGAAATACCAAGTTCGAAACAACCGAGAGCAGCGCAGTGCAACACGAAAGGGGGGTGACGAGCTCTACCGTTTGTATACTCCGCACAACTACGAGTCAACTATCCAAGCGAGGTTGTCGCTGCAACGTTGAATATGATATATCTACGAAGATATTCATGCACGAAACATTTATTTTGGGGTTTACAACGCTTGCACTCTCTTTCATGCGGTTCTACTATGGGTATACCGAATATGTATATGATTCGTACCACGTTATTTTTCTTACCTCCGCTGGCTCCAACCGAGTTGTAGCCAAAAAACGATTCGCCAACGAGTTTTACCTCTGAGGATGACGCATAGACAGCACCTGGAAGCAGTGAACATAAGTATTGGCGAGCCTTACCAAACAGATAGCACGATAGGGCTCAGCCACAAACCCGGCGGGTGAACGAGTGTTTCACGTCCAGATACTCAAATAGCTAGCTGCTAACCTTCGGGTTGCCAGGTACCCAGCTTGGGGATGGACACTCACTTTAACCAATTCAAAGGTGCTGCGACTACCACCCGGACACAGGCTAAATGAGAGACAGAGACAGAGACAGAGACAGGTATTTGTTTGATACACGTGTTGAGGTGCCGTGTAGACGGGAAATATCGTTGCATACCGCTCACGGGTGAAAAGGCTGTCGCAGAGGCGACTACAACACCTTACTCACACTCTTAGTAGTCGCCGAACACCAAGCAGCACTGAGCAAAGTCTACGTGTGCACAAAATATCAATAATTCACTATCAAACCTATTGTTCACGATTTTAGTATTTAACACGTTCTGCTGTATAACATTGGGCTGACGCAAGCAAACCAACCTCAACAATCCTTCACGCGATAGTCCCGAGGAAAACCCAGCGCGTATGAACGAAACGGCTACCGTTGTACCGGTGTTTCTGTTGAATAAGCCAACCAGGATACATGCGTTTTCTCGTGTTTGCTGTATGTGCAGTGCGGTCTCAATCGCAAGCTTAGGGTGTGCAACGCGACGGCAAGACTGGTGGTTTTCACCACGATTTTTCGATGGTGATGGCAATCCCATCATCGCTTCAAACGGTGTTGCCGTGCCCTGCCATGAGTACAAGAACAGTTCACGTAGTGGTCGGACTACAAGTACATTTCAAGGGAGGCAAACCGTACGAGTTCATGGCAGTGCAGTCATGGCAGTGCAATACGTTTCCTAACCCTAGCAAAGCATGGCCAACACCGAAAACCGAAATTATCCAACGCGCAGTTACACGGTGTGCCATTTCTTACCTCCTTCGTTGCCGGCTGAATTGTTCGCAAACGAAATAGTGCCGTCCACTCTCATTTTTGTATTTTCGGCAAATATGGCACCTGATAAAAGTGGTATTGTACGTAGTGAGTTTTTTTGCCTTAACCATGACGAGCCAATTAACAACACAGACACGTGACAATGGAGGGGCTCTGGCACGCTGGAGGCCTCGGGATGTCGACACAGGGAACCCTAGGAACGATATCGGCACCTGCAGCCCACAGCCGTTGCTTCACAAGCTTACCCCAACCCTATTGGCCAGCAAATTGTCTGCGCAGTTTACGCATACTAGGTGGGCTCCTTTATACTTGACAAAGTGATCGTCACAGCTGACGGCTGTGTTGTCCATTCAACAACGTCGAACAAACACGGAGCATACAGGGACAGCAGCTGACCCCTAACCCTCCCGAGCCACGATCACCCACCGTTGCTTCTTACACGACCAAGCAATACCACGAAGATGCGGCATGATTAATAGTACTATGGCCTCCAACGTGTGGCTTACTATGTGTGCTTCACCACGTCGCTAGACTTGACTACGGCTGTAGTACTGTGCTACACAGCTGAACGATCGTATTCTGCCCTGGCGACATTGTCGAACATAAACACAGCTATTTATTTGGGCAAAACAATATATTTGCGGTTTGCAAGTGAGGTCATCATCGAGGTTGCTAGCATCAACTCGCTCGATTATGACAGTGCCCAAGCGGAAGGACTCTCAATTGTCCCTGCCGGGCATCCCTAAACGTGGAACTGATGACAGTTCCAGAACTGTACACGACAGCACAACCCAGAGCACGCACCGTAGCATATGCCACATCTTATACCACAGCAAGATCGAGACTCGACCAACTGGAGCAACGCATGGTACAGACGTGGTTCCAATAGTTCAATCCGAAACTACTGGTTGGAAGTATGCACATGAGAGAATTTTCGTTCGACGCACCTAAACGCGAAAGCACCGAGGCTTTTGACGGAGAGTTCGGACCATCCCACCCGCCCTGCTAAAACATATAGGGTCAGTTTCTACGTTTGTAGTCATATCGCCGGGATCGCCACTTAGGGTTAGGGTTAGGAGGTGAGCATGCACTCAGCGGGGAGGTGATTTATCCCGGTTGAGCCCGCCTGCTTCGGGGTAGGAGCCTCCACGAATCCCGTACTTACATTGAATGATAGATGGAGGCGGAGAAGAACACTACAACAGTATACCATAACATAGTAATATACCAGGTACCAGGTATGATGTGGGTATACGACATGGGACAGCGGAGGGTTAGGGTTAGCCGTGTACGGTGGCGACCAAAGTGCCACTGCACTACAGTAGCCGAACCAATGGGCCCTTCTCGAAGGATGGTGCCATGTACCAGGTACCAGGTATCGACGAAGCGGGTTATTAGTCGTGTATTCCTTTGTTTGATCTTGGGGCATATATATGATATAGTATAGGGTTAGGGTTAGGGTCATTAGACGCGCGCTTCGGTAGGAGTATACTAAATACAGCACTAAGTGTAGCTCAACTCCTTTCCCGAAGGGTTGTTATCCGTTTAGCTACAGTAGCTCACACAACAAAATGACAAAACGAAGCCAACATGAACAACCCCATGGCGTACTCTCGGTATGCAGTAAAGCATGGTGGAAGACGCGGACGGTATTCTAACGGCACTATTGGTAGTAAGGCATGCCTCATGGGGCGTTACTCAGTACTATTAATAGTAAGGAACCCGGTCGGTCCGAAAGGTTTTGGCTCCATCGCAGCACGGGTCGTTACACTGAAACCAAGTTGACCTATACGTAAGTAAGTGGTACCTATCTCTGCTCTGTCGTAGCACGAGTCATTCCACTGACGACTTGAGACTGAAGACCGAAGGATTAAAACAAGTTTAAAGGTAAATATCGTTCGTATAGCAAGAACTTCACACGCCGATGGGTACGCTTGCGTGGTTCGAATGGGTTTACATTTGCGTTCGAATATACGACGCTGTCAACATATCTTAACATCTTCACGGGAACCCTCCTTCTCCATGGAACGCGCGCTACGGGCAATCGGCACGAAACGTTGCCGCTAATGGTCGTTCTTCATTGTTCTAGAGTGAGCTACGTCTTACTACTACTGTACACGACCCTCATTATGTGAAAAATAACATGTACCTCGTACATGTTATTTCAGGCCGGACCGCCAACAAAATACGCACTCATATATATAGCACGCATTGTTGCGCGTTGCATGCCCTCGTCTTGAGGCAAGGAAACACCCACTGTATTTGTCTTCTCTACGGTGGATGTTATGGATGGAGGCACTACAGCTGTGGATACCCTTGCTGATAGGAAAGGGGGCGCCCCCATGGTCGGAGGTTGTTACAAACACCTCATTTCTGGAGCACTTTGAACACCTGCTGCATGTCAGCCAGGAAGTTTGTCAATCGAGTCTATTCCATTATCTCACCGCCGTTGTCTTCCGCTGAGTTGTCCGCAAATACGGTGTCGCCGTGTATGTATACCTCAGACGAATGGGCATATATAGCACCTGACAGTAAACGAAGAGGTGCATAGTAAGTTTCCACCAGTAACCGAAGGGGCATGGTGAATGTTGCACATAAAACAGCAGTGTTTAGCGATTATAGCGTTTAACGACAGGCGCGGCCGTTTTGGGGAGTGCCTTGCGGAAAAGTATATTTCTCCGCCTTTGGTATGCATAAGCTACGTTCTTGTATGGGTGTGCCTATCTCCGACTCGATTTGACCCGTGGCGTGGATATTCTGTAATACGTGGGCACACAGAGGGAACACAGAGGGAAGGAACACCAAGAAGGCCGAAGTGAGATCACCACACCGCACAAGTGAGGCCACGGGCCACACAGTTGACACCTTATTCCCCATACGGCGACATATTCAATCGCCTCGTATGTTTGGCTCTAGTCGATTTTTTCCACACACGGTAACGCGCGGTATCGCCATATTACGCAATTTTAGCGGGAAAGCCACTTAGTTACCGGTATTCTACGGATATCTGAACGACTGCCATGTCCTGACTACATTGAAACGAGTCCTACGCATTGCGCTAGTGTCATGCGCCACGTCTTCGCATCGTCGCTGCTTCTTTGTTCATGCTTCCGACGCCTTCCGAATATCTACAGTAGTCCAGCTTTGTTCGCCATACAGTAGTACAGTAGGCTCATGCACACCATACGCAATACCAAGACCAATACCGGTGTGCATAGCGTTGTCGTTCACACTTGAAGGAGGCTTCGGTTTTGTTTTGTTCCCACAAACTACTTTATTGAGACCCCCTGAGCTTTGTCTTCGTAAAAGCCTCTTAGTAATAGTTGTGTGTTTTTTCGTTGTCCGAAGGTGCATCATCGATTGCCCAAGTATAGGCAGGGTACATACTTCAATCAACACGGTCGGTATCGATGTACTGGAATGTTACTCTTAAACGTCGGCAGTACTCTCGCCCAATACTCCTGTCGTCAGTCGTTGCTAACCCTAATCCTGGCTGGTCGTATCATGATCAAGCTTTGCTGCGAGAAGTCGGTACCGAGGGACGTCGGCGCACGGTATAGACACATGTTTGATGGAATCCACCAATCTTTGCTTCGTTGTTTGGGTATGAAACTCGTCACATCTCTTGTTTGCAGGAAGCGGCAAAATGTCTCGCTACATTAGCCTCTTATTTAGATAAAACAATGACGTATTACGTAACAGCAACGCAGATGGATCCCACTACCACAACACACATATTTATTCGAATCGGCAATTCCCAAATAAGCTGAAGGAGAAGAGTTCATATGTTTATTCTTCGTTTTTAGATTTCTTTGCGAACCAAAACATACAAACGTGAGGACAGCTGCTACCCCTTGCGGGCGTCGTAAAAAAGAGGGGACACGTGTAAGGTTTGTTCATTGCCGTTGCAAAGCGCGCACGGTGTTAACTTAGTCTTAGGGTTCGGCGTGGGCACGAACCCCAAGCCACCGAACCCTCAAGAATCAACGGAAGCCGTACTGGTATATCGTCCAAAAACCTTTTAATAACTTTGGCACGTAGTAACTTTGAGATAACCGTAACCGTTTTATCATCAACGCCGTTCTCGCTAATCTCGCGCGAAAAACCCGGTTAATTCGGCGCCCTTCAGAAAACCGAGGTCAGGGCCGAAATGCCTCATAGCAGCTGCAAACGATCCATGTACCTAACGCCTGTCATTTGGAACTTCACACACAGTGTGGATCGGCACAGCGGTAACTTTCCAAACACGGAAACAGTAGGCTCAATGTAACTTGCAATATGCGCACAACGCGATTGGTTCACCTCACACTTTATAGTCTTCGTGCTATGTAGTCCATAAACCCAGCAATCACAATCATTACACGGACGAAAACCTCCATGTGTTTTTGTGACAGGTGACACACCGCCATAAGTGGTTTTACCCGTGGTCACATCGAGCTACGTCTCTAACCTAAGTCGCCAAGAGCATCCTCGCAGTAGGACTATTCAATACTACATTACAGTAGTCTAACTAATAATGGCGCCTTGGCTGTTCTTTTGATGATCATGCGAACTGTACACACATGCACCGTCTCACCTCCGGTGGTAGCGTTGTTGTTGGTAAAGGCGCAGTCAGTAACGTACACAGCACTGGAAGCACGTGCGTCGATCGCGGCTCCATTCGTTGATATTCCTCCATCGAGCACTAGATTGTTGAGGGTTAGCGTCGACCCGTTGCACACCCTGAAGATGCCTGTTGTGCTCCCGGCGTCGATGACTGCGCTGGGAAGGTCGGTGTCGGTGGGAGCTGCTCTTAGGGTTAGAGTTGAGCCGGTGACAGTGAGCTGCTTGTTTTCACACACCTCCATAATCTGCACGACAGGTACGCTGCCGATCCAAGTTACATCGAAAACCCCTTCACCAGTGCAATTGATCGTGTTGATCATGAGCTCTAGCTCGGCAGTCGTGGCCACGTCCATGGAAATAGTACCAGCTGGACACGGCGCTGCCCCTGCCCCTGACGTCAAGGACAAGAACAAGGCCACTTTTGCCGCCATGGCTGCGACCAAGGCATGCCTCATGCTGTACAGAACGGCGCACGGAAACAAGCAAAGGTATTTGCAGTCAGATTTCCTTGCGACACGTACAATATCTACGTGGATACCGCTTCGCAGGGTGTCCCATCGACAAGGAATTTGGGGTTAATGTGTCTGGAGCTTGCCTCGTACCAGGACTACAGGCATCCTATGTGCACGACGATGGTGTTTACTGAGGTCCTGTGAGCAGTACTACAGAATGTACGGTGTCGGTTGACGTTTTGACCCTAAACCGACAATCACTCGAACGCTGACTGCTTTTCTTGCAAGGACGATTCCCCGTAGAACACGCATTGCGGTGTAAGATGAGATACTGTGCGCTTCCCATGCAAAAATACCGCAAGGGAAAACAAGGGAAGTGTTACCCTGACCGGTATGGTCGACGGTGCGTGATGTTTACAACAGTACGTTGTGTTATAAGGATTACCCTGGGCTGGGTAATCGATCGATCTTTTGCCCCTACAGCTCAACAGGTAATACCCTCACATTTGACGTCGTCGAGGACACGGGTTCGAATCTCACTTCGAACGTTTCGTTTAAAGAAACGCTTGCGCGTGCATCCCTAAAACACACGTCTTCCTGGTTCCCCAGGTACTGAAACGAAACGGGTAGGTCAACGTACGGCCGTATACGGCACCGACGTCCAAAACTCCCGCCGTTCAGAGGGGGGGGGGATGTTATAAGGATTACCCTGGGCTGGGTAATCGATCGATCTTTTACCCCTACGAGTAGCTCAACAGGTAATGTCATCGAGCATTTAGCGTTAGGGTCAGGGTTAGGGTCTGGGCGAATGGTCTACAGATTGACAACGAAATTCCCAACTTTGTCTCGGCTTTCAAAATATATATTTACATGTACTTCGAGATATATCATAGTACGCAGACCAGTAACCTATAACAAATTCCAACTATTCAGCGAGTACACCTCTTTCACGGCAGGCGGAATATCAATTGTCTGGTATACAGTATACAGTACCTTACACAGTGCCTAAACAATTGGAAACCCCAAACAGGTAACACGAACAAAAGCCTGGGAGAGAAATACTCTCAAAATATGGACGCCCCGGAAATATCTTCCCCTCCCGAGGATCAAGCAACCCGTCCCCATGAGGGCGCCTTTCGACGCTCTCCGCTCGCCGAGTTGGACGGCGCCCCGCGTTATTTCGCCAGGAACACCGATGTCTGTTGGGTGGGGGAGGTGTGGCACTGCCGTACGGCTGCGGGAAGTCCGGTGGTGCTCGGGAGAGCCGGTGTCCAGCTAGGCTTAGGCACAATGTCTACCATGTCTACAATGTCGGCGTTCAGCATGCCCCGAGCTGCCCTCCGAACGCATGCTAGTGAGTCAGCGTTTACCCCCCCCCCCTGTCCTCCTCGACGTGCTCTTCGTGGTGACCCAAACCCAATAAAAATGTGTGGGTCCTCTCTGAAGCGTGCCAGCACGGCGTGTATCGCAGCGTCGAGTGAAATAATGAACATACCCGCCGTAAATCATGTATCGTTGCCGCAGCCCCTAAGTGACGTCAATCTATTTCCCACGCTCACCATCATCCCAACGCACGCTCACCACCGTATACCTTTGTGAAAAACCCTAAGGTGGATAACCATTAACGTATTCTCAGCTATGCCAAAGCGCGGCAAACCATAACAGCTCACGGTCGACGGTGTCATAGGTTTTCTGGAGGTCGATGAAGCACGTGTACAGGAGGAAGTTCGTAGCTTGTTCAAGTTTTTGCAGTCGAGGCACGGCGAACATCATGTCGACTGTTGATCGCACTGGGCGAGAGCTGTATTGAACCTTGGGGGGTATCTCTTCGGCCTCGCACTATAAGCAGTTGCTGAGGCGGGAAGCGACGATTTTCAGGAATAGTTTGCCTGAATGGACCACACGCGAATACCTCGAAAATTGTTGCAAACCAGGGCGGTCCTTCTTCGTAAGAAGGACGCTAATGCTCGCATGTTTCCATTGCCGCGGGAGTCTCCCGTTCACAACACATTGGCAAGTAGAATGTGAAATCACTGGATCAATTCGGGGTGATCGAGGTTCAATAGCTCGGCCGGAAGGAAGTCTGGTCGTACCGCTTTCCAGTTTGGCATACCGCGGACCTGCGTCACTTCAGCCATCATGGTTGGTTGATCTCGAATGGATAGTGCCAACTGCCGTTGTGGGAATAGGGCGCTGATGGTTGGGGTCTGTTTTAGACGAGTTTGTTGAGGAGGGTCTTGAATAACCTCTCCCACTGTTCACGAATGCGCAAATTGTCCCTTAGTAGCGTGCGATTCTCGTCCGTATGAACTCCTCGCTTCTCGCCTCGCGGCCCTCCAAGCCCCCTAGACGTGCCCTTCAAGTGTTTACGAGAGCCCCGCTGGTCGTTGCCGGCGAGGAGTCTCTCGGGTTCAGTATGGTACTCTTCAAAGTTGATATGCAATCCTGCGACAATTACCCCTCGCAGAGGTTCGAGCACGCCGTCCTCAACGTCTTCCACGTGGTTGTGTCCCTCTTATTGTTTTATTCTTGGTGCCCATGGGTCGTCGCGCATCCTCACTCTCATGTCATGACCTTGTGAAGGCCTTCCGCTGGCTTGCACCGCCCGACCTCGTGTGTGCGATGTGGTGGGGGTGGTACCCCTGCCTCTACTGCACCAAGAAACTACTTTGTGGCATAGCAGACGGCCATTTCAGAAATATTCTGGGGCTACAAGAGTAGACCGGAAGCTTGAAAGTAATTCGCGCAACTACTGGCTGCATTGAATCGTCGTCGGATCTAACATTCTGGCGGTCGAAAGGCCGGATTTGATGTAGCTGGCTGCACGTGTCTATTTGGTGCAAACGACCGCTGACACGGACCATCGCGTACACGCCATTATTGTATAAATGCTCCTTTAAGGCAGGCGGAGACAAGGGGTTTTGAATACGTCTACTGCTGCTACTACTGCTCCTACTCCTTCTCCTGCTCCTACTCCTACTCCCACTCCTCTTACTACTACTACTACTACTACTACTACTACTACTACTACTACTACTACTACTACTACTACTACTACTACTACTACTACTACTACTACTACCACTTCTACCACTACCTGATATATACCGGTACTTGCACATGTCGATGGGAGAGTCTGACGAAGAACACATACACAAACATACATATACGAACATACATGATACTTGGTGCTACTATTTATTTACTGTATGCCGCAACCAGCTGATTGTGGTAGAGCACATCTTCAACTCGAAACATAAATAAAGGAAGAGGTAAAAGGCAAGCTTTGCAGGTACGATCTACATCCTGAAAAACGATATTTCCAAATCGACACCAAATCACTCGAGGGTCGCGATCCTGAATAGATATTTCCTCGATCGGCAATCAAGAGCTGAGGAGCTTCCTAGAGGTGAGATAGTTGCCGAGGGTGTTTATTGAAGCACAGACAGGCGATATTAGTTATATAGTGTAGTTTCTCTTGTAGTATTCTGTGCCAGGTTCGCCTGTTGAGCAAGTTGCTGTTCTTACTCGGCACGTGTGTCGGCTGGTTAGAGATAGAAGACAAGCACTTTATTCCACTATCCGGCCGCGAAAGGGACAGACCCCAAATGGCTCCCAGATAAACCTCGCCCTTAATGCCTGTTTTCCATCGAAAATACGCCTCAGAAGGAATACGAATGAATGCGTTCCCAACACGTAAATTTCCTACATAGCACTGAGATAAATACCGGCCTTCCAAGGTCTTTCAAGGCAATACCATATCACTACTATTAATGGTAGGGTGTGTTCTCGTGCACCCATACCACATCGTATGGCTTCTACTGCAGTATGACCGTGTCAGCATGCCGTACCTGGTAAATAAACCAGGTACGCATACATACATACATACATACATACATACATACATATGGATATTATGGGCTTGGTTATGCCACAGGCGTAACGCCATACAAACGACACATGAAACCATTATCTTTGCTTAATCAATAACAACGCAAAAACCGAAACAAGCAGCAATTAAATCAATTCCCCGTTTGTTTGACGATTGCCAACACTATTAATAGCAGGCACAATTGACAGGACTCAACCAACTTTCGCGCAGTCAGGTGAATTTCAGAACACACTATTTACCGCGGCAGGCACGTTTTGGTGTATTAGGTCCGCCCGCCCGTTTGTATACGGGTGCTTACGTGCTTACAGCCGGTTAGACGGCCTATCCGGACCTCACAAACCGCCAGTTTTGGTTTTGAAACACCGACAAATAATAATCACTGCAGTCGCCTGCCAGGTTTCCAAAAAAAGCGGCTAATAACCGATGTTTTATCCGGTGCCCATCTCTACAAAATTCCTTATTGAGCTCGGGCTAAAGGCTAAACTTGCATGTTTCTTATGGGAACTCGGTTTGTACTGCTCGTTCATACGAGTACTCGTACGTAGTTATATTTATTTTCCGGGTCGCCAAAACGTCGTTTGATATAATACTATTAATAGGCCACTTTCTTCGTATCAGAGTTTGGTTCAAGATGTACGCAGAATGAGCAACATTTTCTTGTTACTTAGGCGGGCTCTTAATTTTTCGCGGACCTAGGGGTACTACACTATTTAATAGCTGTACCGTATGAAACGCGTGGTTATCGTTGCTTGCGAGGCATCCTCGTCCGTAGATAGATAGGATTTGTTCAGGCCACCCTGCTATTTATTCACTAGAGTAGGCAGGAGATGACAGACAGATAGATGGTGTGAAGGTGTGACAACCTCTCCGGATCGGCTTTCTTTGTACATATTAATAGCAGAGACGGGAACCCTTCCTTGTTTATATCACCGTCTTGAGTAAATTTGTTTTTTCTTCTTTTTTTCTTTCATTCTTTCTTTATTTTTACCTTGTTTCTCTCTCTTGGTTTCCTTTCCCCCCCGCCCGCTGTTTTTATGCCGGTATCTTCCTCTTCGTGTTGCTTCGTCCGTGCAGCCGTTATCTGTCCCTCTTCAGCACGTATGTATGTAGTATATACTGTTTTCTTCCTGCAGCCTTTCTGGTTTCTGGTATTAATATGTACGTATTATTGCTTAATTTTAGGTATTCTGTATAATTTCAGAATAATTTTTGATTCATGACCATTGTGTTTGTTGTTATTATCTGGTCTGGCTTGTGTTGTTGTTGTTGTTGTTGTTGTTGTTGTTGTTGTTGTTGATGTGTGTTCTCGTAACCGTTACGATATCATTGAACTTGCTTTACCTTGGTTCCGTTGCGACTTTTTTCGTGTTTGGTTTGTCTCTCTCTGTGTTACAGCCTGTGACCACATAATTTGAATATCTCAAGGAAGATTTCAGCACTTTCTTCCCTCGTCTACTCTCCTCGTCGAATTGTGCTTACCCACGCTATTATAATTGGCGCTCTCGACAGAGTAGTAGTTGGTGTCATTTGAGAATACAAATATATCCATACTCACTCGTATATACCACATATTATGGAGACTCGGACCCTCGACCTCAAACTTATTCCATTCTTTTTGATAAACTTATTGCATTATTTATGGTAAACTTATTACAGTCTTTATGGTTAACTGCTGGACTGCTGTTGTAACGTTGTTGTTGTGGCGTTAGCTCATCATGTATATCCTAAATCGTGCGTCCGTGGTCACAGGACAGGAACAAAAAAACACTTACGACGTACGTACTACTTGGAGCTTTCTTGCAGCGGAAACGAATACCCCCGGAAAAAATGTACAACTGCTGTAAGTTTTTACGAAGTCAAATCAATACCAGGAGGGTGGTATTAATATGAATAGTACGAAAAGCAGTCATACACGCATCATAATACCTGGAAGACAAAGACAGTAGCGTACGTGGTATGCACCAGATAGATGCCTATTTTCATATTTGGATATTTGGATATTTTATATTTTGTATTTTGCATGCGTTGCAATTACATTCAAGGGGCCCGCATACACACGAGGTGAAACAATAAAACGAAAACACAAACGGAGACACGATTAAGCACATCATCAACAAGCCAGAAGAAATGAAAATGAGGTCACATCAAACGCAGATTGCAAGAAGAAATAGCTACGAGGTACTTACTACTGTACGTACGCAAGCGTACCAAACACGTGTGTGTATAGTATAAACAAAACAAAAAGTCAACTCACTGACCTTCCACCCAGTGCCAAACCCCTGCTCGCCAACACCACGACGAGTAGAGTAGAGAGCCCCGTACGACGAGTAGAAGATGGTCGTCGTCGTTCTTACTGCTGCAACCTTCCCAACCGCTCGCTGTCTCTCTCTCTATCTCTCCAGTCCAACCAAGCTGCACCATCGGGATACCGACTTGATACACCTTTTTCCATCGACTCCTTCAAACATGCCAACGATTCAACACCTCTCCATAAACCCCACATATTTCCTTCATTCAATCTTCCACGAGCAAATTAAAGCGACGCGAAAAGAGCCACGAAAACAGGCACCACGGTACGCACAAGCAAAAGCGAGATGGTTTTTTATTCTTCTATTGACGCTCGTGTCCGGCGAGAATGCGAAGCAGTCACTTGCCACACGATTAATTATGAATATATACGTATGCTATTAATACCACTCCCTGCTGGTGGTGCTGTGGAAAGTTGCTGCTTAGACCAACTATTATGGGAAACATTATTTTTGGGCTCCAGGAACTGATTTCTAGGCCCAATATACCCGTTTTACTCGGCTGGACTCTCAAAAATACCGATACACTCCTAAAGATCCACCCCGTAGTTTTTCGAGGGCTTTCTGGAGCAATTCTCCGTTTTTCTAGGGTCCCCTTTTGATTTTTGGCACAACTAATCACAACTAATCAGTTTCCAGAAATAAGGCTTGTTGGTCAGAACTGGGGCCAAAAATAATGGATCTTTGAGGATTTTTGGCTATAAATCATCATGTCCTCAGAAATGGCAACTCGGACGAACAGTCAAACTACGACCCTGGACAAACGAAAAAGTACGTCAAAAAGCTCTACGAAAACTACGGGGAGCATCCTGACGAGTCTATCGGTGTTTTTGGCCGTGCCGCCGAGTAAATCGCGTATTTTTGGCTAAAAACTCAGTTCTGAGGGCCCAAAAATAAATTTCCCATAATAGTTGGTCTTACTGCTTATTATTATGTTGCGTTGCCGGTCGCCCCGGTGGTCTAACAGTTAGCCACGAAGCCTGTTAGCGTTGGAGGTCGGATGTTCGATTCTCCTCGTATGGAGGTTTTTATTCTCAAATGACACCAACTGCTGTGTCGAGAGCGCATAGTATAGCGTTGGGTAAGCACAATTCGACGAAAGTTGACGAGGGAAGAAAGTGCTGAAGTCTTCTCGCGATAAAAATGCAAGTCAAGAACCGCAGTGGGGGGGGAGGGGGAGAAGAGCCTACTTTGCGACCCCGGACCTGAGTTACGACTAGGAAGGAGAGAGAAAGGAAGGGCGAAGATAATAAATGGGATGGAAACAAAAAAAAAAACGTTGTACAGATTATGATTATTCACTCGTCGCAATAATAGTGTTTGGCGTTTGTTTGGGTACAGTATAGAGATAGGGAAACACACGATTTTGTTTTTTTTTTCGTTTTTTTCCCCCCTACGAGTACCCATTTATTATGATATCTTCGTTCTTCTGTCTTTCTCCCTCCCTAGTCGTAACTCAGCTCCGGGGTCACAAAGTAGTCTCATCCCCCTCCTCCCCCACTACGGTTCTTGCCTTGATTTTTATCGCGCAGAGGGTTCAGCCTTCCCAACGCTCGTCGAGCTTCTTCATAAAATAATTGTTGTAACTCACGGTCTCGCGCTTTCCGCTACGAAGTCAAGATATATATTTTGCGAGAAAAAGCCCCTACGTATATGCGAGCACGCACTCGGGGGGGCTCGAACTCACGATCTTGACTTCTAACAGGCTTCGTGGTTACCTGCTAGCCCACCGGGGCGACCGGTTATATCTACTCGTATAATATGTACCCACTACTACTACAGTACCAGCCCTCTCATAAGAAATTTGAAATCGTGCTCAGGCTGACTTTCCTATTCTGGGTGCGCGCGAAAGCACAGTTTTTTTATGTTACGCTTTCCTATTTTGTGGTCCTGGAGAAGACTTTTTTCCCTATTAATAGTACTGCACAGATTGTCCGAGTATACTCGATACTCCGAGTATACTCGGAGTATCGAGTAATTTTCGTACTCCGAGTACTCCGAGTATTGGAGTACTGGTGGCCGAAATACTCGGAGTACTTGGAGTA
Organism: Saccharina japonica; assembly: GCA_008828725.1. Classification (NCBI taxonomy): domain Eukaryota; class Phaeophyceae; order Laminariales; family Laminariaceae; genus Saccharina; species Saccharina japonica. The sequence goes on from MEHQ01002346.1 coordinate 1,182,862, forward strand.
TGAGCAGTACTGAAGACCCAAATACTCCGAGTACTGGGAGTATGAGCAGTACTTATACTCGAGTACAAGCAGTACTCGGAGTAAAAACATCTAAATTACTCGGAGTACTCCGAGTATCGAGAGTATTAGATACCGAAATACTGCGAGTACACAAAGTACCTGAAGTATTTTTTTCTCGAAAATACTCTAATTATACTCCAAGGTAATGGGAGCATCTGTGAAGTTTTAAATGCTATAAACGCCAGTCACATGCTCCCAGAACCTGGGAGGAATGACGGCCGAGTCTTTAAAATGATTCAAAGAGGCTCCCAACTTACTTCACACTCCGAGTATACTCCGAGTATCGAGTACATTTTGTACTCCGAGTACTTAAGAGTATAAGAGTATTAGCGGCCTGGATACTCGGAGTACTTGGAGTATGAGCAGTACTGAAGCCCCAAATACTCGGAGTACAAGGAGTACCTGCAGCATCGGACCCCGAAATACTCCGAGTAAAGCAGTATCGAGAGTGTTCATATCCGAAATACTCCGAGTACGAGCAGTATCCGGAGTATCGAACCCCGAAATACTCCGAGTACACAAAAGTATCTGAAGTAATTTATCTCCAATACTCGGGACTTTACTCCAAGGTACTCGGACAATCTGTGTAGTACTGCACAATGAATGGTGCCTTGGGCCCAGGCCAGCCACAGGAATGGGTCACTTTCCTAAAGCTTGTACTCGTGCGTATACTGACTAGGCTGAGAGCTTTCTTATTATTTTCAATTGTTCAGGATGACTTTCTTGTTAATTCCTTTCTTTTGAGCGGGCCGGTACTAGCTGTACTCTCGTACACAACATTATTAAGGAAAATAAACCAACCCGCTCTAGATCGTAGCCACCGACGAGTATATCGAGCTCAAGCTACTACACAGCAACAATAATTAATTGTGCATATTGGGAAGAAGAAGGGAGCAAGGACAACAAATGGAGTATTATTGTATATAAATCTGGCCGGGAAGTAGACAGAAGAATGTTAGACTTTGCGCACATGTTTCCTTGGCTTCCGTGGTTTTCTGGTTTCGGGAATGTTATGAGTTACCAATGTTGAAACTCATGCTGCACATTGTCGAATGGCAAATATAATAATAATAAATAATAGTAATAATAATAATGATAAGTACGAGGAGGGCGGAACCTTCCGTATGATGACGACGTTCCAACTCTATTTCTCATCGATCGAGTATTATGATTATTTTCTATACCATCCGACAATGTGCAGCATGAGCTTCAACGTTGATCACTCATAACATTCCCTCGTTTTTGTTTTGCGTCCGCAGCTCCTTCACACACACACATGCCATCGTCGAGGCCGCGTTCGAAACCTGGTTCATATTAAAAGCTCACTTCGAATGCTACATTTTCCAGGAACTATACGTAGATACAATAACAAACGACCGCGCATGCGTGTGTGAAAACAACCTGTACCTGCCCGTGGGTCTGAGAATACTCTCCCAGGGTGTCCAGAGACCGATAGTGTTGTACTTGACGCAGAACAGTACACCAAGTATTAAATGTGGAACAGGAAATCTGGTCCAGGCTGGGTTTCTTATTTGAGACAGGGCGCTTTCTACACTGATTTCAATATAACGACTCCCGAATTTCTTACTTTTTCCTCTGAATCTCAGCCTGTCTTTCTTGTTAGTTTTTTTTGTTTCTGATTAGATGTCCTGTACTGCTGCACTTGATACTAAACAAACACAACGCATAAATCGCTCACAGTTTTCAATCGCCGTCGTCGCCGCTGATGATGATGATAATAATGATGATGATGATGATGATGATGATTTATGTGGTCTCTATTATCATACCAGCTATTCCTCTGGTACGCTGACTCCGCAGGCGTTGGTATCTGGTATTGGAGCAACGCCCCGTTCCAACGACCAGGAGAGGAGACACAGCAAGCAGTAGAAGTAGTAGTAGTGGTGTTATGCGGTATGCCATTACTTTTACTTTCAGCGTGATCACAACCAACCGGAAAATGTATATTGGGACGTGCGTACGTATTCCCAGGGCGACGGGTAAAATATTTGATATTTAATATATGCATAATATTCAACAATATTAAATAGTTTTTGTTTCGTGTGATTCACCGCCACATTGAGCAAATTAATGTACACTTTTTTTTTTTTTTTTTTGTCCATCCCATTTATTATCTTCGCACTTCCGTCTTTCTCCCTCCCTAGTCGTAACTCAGATCCGGGGTCACAAAGTAGGCTCCTCTCCCTCCTCCCCCACTACGGTTCTTGCTTTGCATTTTTATCGCGAGAATATTTTAGCACTTTCTTCCCTCGTCAACTCTCGTCGAGTTTTGCTTACCCACGCTATAATATGCGCTCTCGACAGTCGGTGTCATTTGAGAATCAAACCCTCCATGGGGAGAATCGAACCAAACAGGCTTCGTGGTTACCAGTTAGACCACCGGGGCGGCATCGAATGTATAATACTTTTTTTCTAACCACGTCACCCAATTATTATGCTGTGTTGGATAGGGTATAGGGTACTCGGGGTATTTTTGGTGGGCGTACCGAACTTGGCGAAGTAGTGTCGGGTACCGGTACTGAGGTCGTACATAACTTACCTGTTAGGATTCTCTGATGGCTCTAGCACTTTTTTTGTGACCACGGGCTGTGATCTTGCTAGATCAGACTGTAGGGATTAGCAACTGAAACGAGTTTAATGTGAAGACAACAACAACAACAACAACAACAACAACAACAACTATACACGAGTACTACGTACTGATAAAGTGTCCGGTAGGGTATTGAGGCCGTATATACTACGTGAGCCTGTCTGAAGACTTGGGTAAAGTATTGCCCAGCAAATACGCCCGGTATGCTGCTACTACTACTGCTGTGTGTGGTAAGTACCCTCCTGCCGAACACACATACATACATACTTATTACCTTATTACATCTTGGGGGGCTCTCGCTTTCACGACGTATGTACATATGTATGTATCATACAGTAGTAGGATAAAGTAGCTGCCGCCGATGAGCCCTACACTTAGTCTACCATAAAACAGGCACAGATAGGTATAGTTATAAGACAGGCACTGACCCCGTGGAGGCTCGGTTAAATTCCACAATCAAGCCCCCCCCACTTGGTTCGGACCCACATAAAAATAAAATAGAGTAATCGACACCCTCATCCATCAATACAATGTCAACCCTCCACCGGAGGGGGCGTTTTCGGTTCGCGTCGGTCGCTCGGTCGCTCGGTCGCTCGGCTTTCCAGACAAAAAACTGTTTTTTTACTGCTGCTTGCTGTAGTTCGCCCAACCAACTATAAATATTAACAATAACTGGCCGTTCTCTTCTTAATATTATACGAACTATTAGGTTGTCTACGTAGCCGGTCGTCCCGGTGGTCTAACAGGTAGCCACGAAGCCTGTTAGCGTTGGAGGTCGGGGGTTCGAGTCTCCTCGTATGAAGATTTTTATTCTCAAATGACACCAATTAAGTGTCGAGAGCGCATATTATAGCGTGGGTGCACAATTCGACGAAAAAAGTTGACGAGGGAAGAAAGTGCTGAAATCTTCTCGCGATAAAAATGCAAGGCAAGAACCGTAGTGGGGGAGGAGGGAGAGGAGCCTACTTTGTGACCCCGGATCTGAGTTACGACTAAGAAGGAAAGAGAAAAAAGGGCGAAGATAATAAATGGAATGGACAAAAAAAAAAAAAACGTGAACTCACGGCTGGCCCTATAAACGAGAAACGGTACGAAATGCTACTACTACTGCTGCTGTGGCTTTGACTGGCTGTATTTTTACCTTGGGTTTTGTTCGTTTTGCGTCGAAATCGAATCATATATTCCCGAATCAATCATATTATATCATATCATGTGCACGAACGTACTCTTTCATGCAGGTGGTGTGTGTTTCAGACTGCACACATTATATATCAAGTTAGAAATATAAATAGAATAGAAAAGGCGTACGTACGACGTAATATATGAATATATTCCTGTTTCATGTTACAGTAGGATTTTCCTAAGTTTTGGTAGCAATAAAAATATTAAAATGTTTATAAAATACAAGCTAATCCAACCATTGCAACCATTGCAACAGCTACCTGCGAGATCGAGGATTTCGTCGAAACTCATCTTTGATACATTTGCTACATACGAGTACGTAGCTGAGTGTAATACTTCGATCGCGCGTACTTACGGGTTTATGGTGTGCTGCTAATAATATGGATGGGCTGTGGTGTGTTGCTATTAATAATAATAATATAAGTACCAGGTATAATGAAAGCAGTATTATTATACCTGGTATATGATAATCATTGTGTACCAAAGAAAATCGGTAAAAATAGATGACATCACATGACACCTGACACACAACACAGAGACCACAGGCCACAAGCCATCGTTTTTTTTTACATCCAGATTATATTACGAGTAGTAGCTGCAAGCCGCGGGGCTCCGACACTCTGGAGCGACGCCTTCACAGTGCAGCGGTGCGCTTCCTAACACTTCCAAGATTGTCTCATCCATCATCATCATCGGATCGGCTGACAGTCACACGCGTGAGTTACGATCCTAGTTACTACTTTTAGTTGTTGGATTGGGTAGTAACTGTAATAAGTAGCATACACCTACGAGTATACCAGGTATGTATAGAAGTACGACGAGCGTGTGCACGTACAGAGTTGATTGAGTATGTAATACGAAGCAGGCCCGTCGAGCATCACTCGCACTCCGAATACTCCGAATACTCCGAATACTCCGAATATCTACTACTGCTGTAGATCTAGGCGCTCTGTGTCACACTCACCGCTGTCACCTGTCACACTCCAACCGGTCCGTCCGTTGAGAACTCTTCTAATGATAGAACCATAAATTATCGTGTCTACCTTGTGTCTACACGAATGTTGCACCCACCCACACCCGCATTGATTCGACCAATCGTGCTCGCGAACAGCCTTTGTTCTCTTCTCTTCTTGGCCGCATTGTACCGCACTGTCTGCTCGGCTCATATCTGCTCATCACGTGTTTGGTTCTGCTGCAACCTATATACGAGTGATTGAACTTTTCAGGCCCCGTCCCCCGCCTGGCGTATATATATATATATAATACGTTTGTATCATATTATCATACCTGGTACCTGGTATGTGTGTGCTGTCTTCATGTTAAACCCGTTCTTTCTACCCAACCAACTACATCAATCATCAGTACACCCGGTCAGTGCCTGTCCTGATTCCTAATGCTAGAGATACAAATTCTGTGGTCACAGACTGCTGTGAAACAGAGAAACAAAACACAACACAAGAAACGCAAACTAATGGGTAAAAAAGCAAGTGAAATGTCAACGTACCGGGTACGAGAACAAAACGACACGACGAGCCAAACCAAAAATAAGAACAACATACATACAATGAAAAAACGAATTATGAAATGAAACATAATACTCGTACAAATGATGACGCAAGGAGACAGAAGCACCTCTACTACGTGCTACATAAAAAGTATATCATTTCGTACTGCCGCACGGTGGTTCTCCTTTATTTCTGATATATATGTCGGCATTCAGAGTGACTCAGAGACAAAGCTTTAAGGCTGTGCGGCGGGGGGGAGGGCCAAATAAACAAATAAACAAATATACATATTATTTGCTGTATACCCGTGTGTGTTCAAAGTAGTGTACGTATCGTTCTCGTATATATAGGGCCTGGTTGCGTACACATGATGCCTTTCGTTGTTGTATACAGCGCTTGGGGCATATTTTATCGTCGTATGGTATATATTTGCGCAACAGCAGCAGTAGTAGTAATAATTAAGAAGGAACAGGTCAAGATAGTGGCGTATTGTGCTTCGCTTGTGCCACCATGTCAGGGGTCAGATAGTGTGGCGAGACAACCTTTTTTGTTGGAGTTTCCCATCTTGGGGATATAGCTGACCTACATTGGTCTCCACACGGGGGAGTACGCACATTTTGTTTGACACCATGTTGGTGAGATGATGATGAACGAGCCACAATGCCATATCGGTTGGTATTACAGTAGAATCGAAATTTTGATTTTTACTTCCTCCAATATTCTTTGAAATTTATGAAAAACTGCCGGAGTGATGTCCTCTCCGCGTGCATATCATACCTGATATGGTTCTGCTTTGCTGCTTGGTTGTACACTGCATGGTCAGCCCGATACAAGACTGGCCTGACTCGTAGCTCAGCGTAGTCTTATTGTTCCAAGGCTTAGCTAGGCATTCCATAATGTAATACAGTACAGGACACCTAATAAGAAAGGGGATAATAAGAAAGTCAGGTTGAATTTTCCCAAACTATAACAAAGCCGCGAGGCTGGGCCTCCGCCGCAAAGTAAGAAATTCCTGATACCCCCCTGGGGCGAAGCCCCGATGCCTTCGGACCACTCTGCTACCTGCCCCTGGTGGCCGCGAGCAACATTTTTCGGCTTTTCAGCAACGATTATATTTCTTTTTTATCCCCGTACAATCAAGGAGGGTTGCAATACTCTGCTCTGGCTGCTGCCATCAGGGTGCACCGATGAGGTGCAGCCGGTCCCGGTCGATGCAGGATACGGGATACGGGCGGTTGGTCAAGTTGAGGGTGGGGGAGGCCCTTGAGGCATGGTTGGAAAATGGCGACACGGTGGAAACGTGGGACACCAACACGCTGTCTGCCCTCAACCGTAGGGTCTTGCTGACGCACTGGGTGGTGAGGCTGTCGTAGAAGTGAATTCGGATGATGAGTGCCGCAGACGCCTCTTCGAATGACAGCGGCTGGTACCGACGGCGACCTCATCAACCTCGAAGGTCATGCTTAGGGTTAGTCATGCCGGGCCGTACACGTTCGTTCGTGGACGCCGATGACGGCAAGGAACCCAGGGATAATGTGCGATGATGTGCAACACTATTCTCCAGCGAACGAAGAGCTCCCCGAGAGGTCGAGTGACGTGGACGACGAAAAAGAAACACAGGCTGCTGACACCAGGAAATTCGTCGATCGGAAAACCTACGAGTAGCTATGCTTGATGACGGTGACGACCTCGACGCTGGTGAAACAACACTGCCTTTGGAATGCCCACCGGAGTACGCCCTGTCCCGCACAGCTCACCCGGTCCTTGGTTCATCATTCGTGAACCGGCACGTCATGCTGCGCCGGGGGTTGGGATGGGCGAAAGGCTTCATCACGCGTCGGGCACAGGCCCGGACGCGCCAGAACTACGAGCACAGGGCTACAGGGTGCTGATCGAGCGAACTGGTGTATACTCTCTCAGTAAAAAGCTCCCCCTCGGGTGATATAGACTCTCAGTAGAAAGCTCCCCCTCGGGTGCTATACATTGCAGTTGACGAGGCCGCGGCAGAAGGTGCTTGGGTGCTACTGGAGGAGTATAATGCGCTTTCAAGGATGCTTCAACGTGAGGTATTGGCTGCACCACAGGGAGCGAGCAGGGGGGACATCAACGGCGCCGGTGGCACTGAGTGTGGCAAGGAGGACTGAGGATGACAACGAGGACGGGGGTAGTGGCGACGAGGAGGGGAGACATGAGAGCGGGGGAGGAGGAGAGGATGGTGACATCGAAGGAAGCGGTTTGAAAGAGGACATCAGCAGTGGTAGTGACAGTGGAGATAGGGAAGGGGCCGACGAAGAGGAGGACAGGAGGAGTAACGACGAGAGAGGGAGGGAGGACTCGAGTTGGAGCGGAGAAGATGGTGACAACGATAGTGATCTCGGAGAGGGAAGCTTTTGCAATAGCAGTGATACCGAGGTATAGCGGTGATAGCGAGGTAGAGGGCAAATGCGGGGAAGAGGTTCCTGACGCCATGGCCGGGACTCAGCTCTCACGCCAGGGGAAGGGACATACGTGAAAACGTTCCAACCCCGTTGCTGAGCACGTTTCCTCGGGGTCAGTGCCCACCAGCAAGAGTACAGGCGGAGGATCTCGGACGCCGAACTTGCGCATGCGTGATCGGTGACGGGCGTACAGTCAATAGCGACATTCATATGAGGGAACACCTTTTCAAATCCGAAATGTCAAATCCCCTCGATTTCTGTCCGGCGAATATAAGAAACAGGCTCAACAGGAAAAATGCTCGGAAAAATAAATAAATAAATAGGAAACCCAGGCTGAGCTCAGATGCCTGTTTCTTATTAGGTGTCCTGCACTGTATGTGGGTGTTCGCGATTTTTCCGACAGTGGCGTACATATCAGCAGGCGACGTGTATATGGTACCTGAGGCGCGGTCAGCGGTGGGTTTCCCTGGTGGAGTATGGGCGCAAGCGTATAGACAGGTGTGGAAGCGTTACCTGGGGTCTATCGATGCCGTGTCCCTCTTGTGTCAAACTTAATGAACGTCTTGAACAGCTTGAAATGGTATGAATTCAGTAAAGCGTGTCCTTTAAAGGTAAGGCCAAAACTAAACTACACTCGATCATATCTTGACCCAGGTGCTCGTATACTACACTCCCATTTACGTGACTGCCTATTTATATATTATTCGTTTCCCTACGTACGTACTTGATACCTAACCGTAACACGACACCCGGACCATAGACTATCTGCTAAGGAAGAAACCTACATTTTGATCCGCCTAAGCTCGGCGACCTACTGTAATACAATGTGCCGAAGCAAGCTAATAACGCACTCGACATTCCATGCCGCGATATCTCCCTCCCCGCCCTCCACCATGACCTTCTTCAGGCAGCGCTTATCCACCCAAGCCTGCCGATCCCACGGCTTCTCATGGCTTTTTCTGCGCCACCTTCGAGCGAGCTCATAATCGTAGCTCCGTTCTACTGCTCACTGCTACTACTGCTGTCGTCGTCAATACGCATAGCTGTGTCTTTGGGTCTCCGCCCAGTAGTATTATAGTACTACGGAAGGCTCAGGAGGGGGGAAGCGGCTCTCTACCACTGTCCCTTGTATTCAGTTTATATTGTTGTTGCACAGGCGTAGAGGGAGGCGACGGGCGGCGGTATCAGCCCCACCCCCTACCCCCTGTCGGGAGGGTCGAAGTTGAACATGTCGATGTGAGGTGTCGAAACTAATATATTCTGGCACATAATACCATGCATGTTGATGATGTTCTTGTGTGCGTGTCGCGGAGTAGGCGGGGTACAGCATAAAGCTGTGCAGCGAAGTGTGACCCAAGATTGTACACTTCGTGTCGTGTACGATCGATTCCATCGTGCCCCTTTTGTCTCAGAAATTAATTACGTACTGTAATTTATGTCTTGAAATAGTATTAAATAAGTAGATCACACGATGAGCAACTTATACAGTATGTAATACTCTACAGTAGTACATATCATGTCGCTCTTGTGTAGAAAATAATTGAGGCACAATACCTCAAGTAATCAATTAATGAAATTCATGTATGTACAGTAATATATACGAAGTATAGATATATATATAGGCGTTGGAGAAAACCAAAGGCCATGAAATACCCACATAGCGGGTACGAACAACCCAATGTAAACAAAAGCCACACTACTATGAATATAGCATACTACCCGGTTCGTTTAGCAGCAGTCCACACACAGATGCTTCCACAGCATACCTGCTACGTACTCGTACTGTAGTACATCAATAAAAAATATGAACAGTATCGAACCCTGGCATATTGGCAATAATAGTACTCTTATTAATAGTACCCCCACTTGACCCCCCTCCCCTTTCGCGAATAAAGTAATTTTACTCCATCGCTTGATTGAAGTATTGCACACAGCTACGGGTACCCTCTATCAATAGAGACATTGTGTGCTTGATACCCTTTGGAAGGTATTTAGTTTTATTAACCCTCTAGAGGGTGCACGCTGGAGGGTTTTATGAGCGTTATTCCCGCTAGAGTGTTGCTATGGAAATTAAACACTCCAGAGTTCTTATAGATTAAACTCTGGAGGGTTGAACCTTGCCAAAATCGCCCTCGAGGGTTCCCCCTATATGGAGTATATAACCCATTACCCTCTAGAGGCATTAGGTGCTTGGTAACCTATCTATGGAGGGTATTGTATTCTTCTTCACCCTCAAGAGGGTGTTTTGTGATGCCTTTTATAAATAGATTGTATCCCCGCTGGAGTGTTGTTAAGGAAGTTACACATTCTACGTAGAGGATTTATAAATTAAACTCTAGAGGGTTCGATTTTATAGAAATCACTCTGGAGGGTTTTGGTTATGACCTACACATTACCCTCTTCGTACAGTGGGGGGGTTTCCATTTTTTAACTCGGGGGGGCATCGGGTTTATGTTAACCATTCGGCCTGTGCATTCAGGAGTGTTTCATTACCACATTCCCGCTGGAGCGTTGTTATCGTAACTTACCACTCCAGAAGAGGGTCTTTGGATTAAACCCTCGGTGGTTAACTTTTAAAGAAATCGCTCCAGAGGGGTTTGATTCAATGTTACATTTTAGTATCCTCTAGAGGTAGTGGGAGCTTGATAACCTCTGGAGGGTACTGTGTTTTGCTTAGCCTTCCAGAGGGTACACTGTAGAGGATTTCATTAACGACATTCCCGCTGGAGTGTTGTTTTGAAATCGAATCACTCCAGGGGATTACGGATTAAACTCTACAGGGTTTGGCGTTGAAAGATGACGCTCTGGAGGGTTCGACTACATGGTATGTAATATCACCCCCTGCAGGGGCAACCGTTATATTTAATAGGTTAGTAGGTGGAAACCCCTCTATTGATAGAGGGTCCAACAGCCCTCTGGAGGCAGCTTTTGCCTACAGAGGTAAGTCATGAAACACTCCAGAAGGTTCAACTAGACTCTAGAGGGTGGTTGTTCTAGAGGGTAGTTTTAGTCTAGGGGGGTGGAGTGTAGCCAAATGGCCACGTGTGTATATAGTATAGCGTCCCTCTTGTTGTGTCAAAACGAATGAATGCATGCTACTATTACTAGCTAGCTAAAACCATTAAGATGAATCAATTCGTTTCATCTACCCCTTCTTTACATTGTTTCACTCCTATTAATAACTACTCTCTATTTCCATGTTTTGCTGTAGCCATTGATGATACACATACGGTAACTTCGAGAATTGGTTGCTTACAAAAAACTTGCATACAGTCTTAGTATGTACGAGTTCGCGATTGTCAAATTTTCGGTTGTCTCCTGGAATCTGTCGAGAATATATATAGCAGATACATAAAAAGTTGCCACCATTTTTTTTAATTTATTACAGTGGGTACCCCGACTTAAGAGAGGGTATACCCTATATAAGAGAATAGTACAGTTAAGAGAGACCGAATCGGCTGGACCCGCATACACTAAACCTATATATTTTCCACTGTGGATAAGAGAGAAGGCTGGTTAAGAGAGCTGTTTTCGGCCTGTACCACACCTCACTTCTCTTAAAGCTATTAAATAGGGGTAACCACTGCAGCTCATAGCTGGGTTAGGGTTAGGGCCTGTGTTGTCTGTATTTGTTTTGCGGAAATCTGATGGATGAAATCGTCGAAACGGTGCACTGGTGTTCTTTTGTTTTTTTTTTCCATCCCATTTATTATATTTTCACTTCTATCCCTCTCCCTCCATAGTCGTAACTCAGATCCGGGGTCACAAAGCAGGCTCTTCTCCCTCCTCCCCACTACGGTTCGTGCCTTGATTTTTACCGCGCAGGGGGTTCAGCATTCCCAACGCTCATCGATTTTCATCGAATTTTGCTTACTCACGCTCTCGCGCTTTCCGCTAGTCAAGATCTTTTTTTTGCGAGAAAACGTCCCTACCAGCATGCACTCGGGGGGGGCTCAAACCCACGATCTTGACTCAAACAGGGACGAGATTCACTTGTCATTCTACCGGTGACGCCTATGGAACCTTAGCGCTCCCAGTATGTATTTCCCCTCGAAATTTTATACCTGACTTTACCCGCCAAATTATCTGTGCAGACAGTCGCTCTTACTCGCCGTGTCCAGTGTTTTGAGTACTTTCCCTATCTCTTGTTATCGAGCCTGACCGCAATCATACGTCACAACGCTGCTATTCATTGTGTTGTGGCCTGACGGGAGACGGTGACCGATGGCCCTCCAGGCCGCCAGCGAAGCATATTATATGTATGTATGTGCATGTCGCGTATTTGACCGAATATCGTATCACTCGAGAATCAGGACATGGGTCACTCTCATTTTCCGTATGGGTAGCGCTTGCAGAAACCTCTCAATTCGTGGCAGTAACCATGACCCCCGCTTCGCAGATCCGCTGCTAACATATCCCATATATATATATCCAATTATTTCTAGGATGCCATGATATGAACATGAATTGTTTTTAGTATATGATCCATCCAACTTAGGGATATATCTAGAACAGTATGGGGGCAATGCATTCGTATAATACCCCCGCGCCAGTTTTCAACCCAATACCCAAGTGTAAGTACTACTGTACATAACTCTCGCTGGGGCTATATTATATAAGGCCATAATATATACTGGTACTGTTTTATAGATAATGCATTGTTATGTCCCGTTGAAGCGTGGACTCACAGATTACAAGTACGAGCTGGTCCAGGTGTAGTAGTATAACATTCGCTTAAGCTGCTCCGGCTGCAATAGTGACATTCGCTTAGTCGACGTTTCCGCACCCGCTTATACTTATTTCAGCTCCGAATTTGGCAGATATAACGCTGAGCCTGACGCGCACGAGCAGACATCCAATTGTGTCGAATTCGATATGAAAAAACACCGTGGTGCGGACGCCGCCGAAACTCGGTGTGAACACTCCTTGCAGCACGGCGGACCGATCGATGTCTTCGCCGTTGCCTAAATCGTTTCTATACAGAAATATCGCACGCACAAGGTCGACGATGCGAAACATTATGTTAGTACCATTAGAGGTACAGCATTCTCATTTTGTGATCCAATTTTGCGTGTCTCGATCTGCAATTTGTTTCGAAACGTGATTCGACGCACGTTTGCGGACGCATTAAAGCGGGGACTTTAAACTTTATTTTCGTTTTTCTCGTATATTTCGGGCAAAGTCGAGGCTGCATGTTCATCGTAACCGCATTAACTTCTCCAAAACGTTTTGTTTTTCTTGGGTCTTTGCTTGAATGCATGTGTTATACGATGAACTGTTCCCACACAAAAGGCTAGTTCAAAAATCCCAAAACTGAACCCCGAAACTCCATTGGGGTGTCTCTTTTAACGCTACAGTATGATATTCTCGGACCAACTCGCCGACTTCTATTGTTTTTGAGGTCCTGGCTTGAGTCGGTTGAGTACATGTGTTACGTGGTGAAGTATACATCCCTGTACATATCGTCATCATGTCTAAAATCGCAAAACTGGACCCCGAAAGTACGATGGAGTGTCGCGTTTCACTCTAGGCTGAACCAGCTCCTACTGTCGTGCTGTTGTAGTCTCCACACATTCTCATCCATGTTGTGAATCTGCGAACGAATCGAGGGACGGATGTGGCTGCATCGGACTTAAACTTATACAAGTAGACTTGAGCTTATCGTAAAGGGACACGCCTCGCATCGCCATCGTCTTAACGCCTCTGGACGCATACACTTGTCTACAGTAGGAACATGCTGTGAATTAGTCTACTAATAGGAACATTTGTGGTGAGCTAGCAAACGAATTTCGTTGAATTTACGTTGTTTTAGAAGTGGGATCTTACATAAGTGTATTTCGCGAGCTTCGGCGCGCAAGGAGAGAAATCGGGATCGAAGAACGGAGGTAGCGGTAGCGCACTCGCTATATCATGGCGCGGAGGCGTTACCACGTTATCTCTTTGGACCCAGTGTACAAGTAATACTTAGCGATGTTTTCACTATTTCAACTAACCCCTGATTCTCGATATATTTTGTTTACATCACCCACAGTAGCCCTCGAGATACTTGCCCAAAGACTCCCCCACTCGAAAGTAGTTCACAGCAGTATACGTACAGCAGCAGTAGGGTCTTGTAGTCTCGTCACCTGCAGCAGTGCTGCCATGCGCGGCGCGGACAGCGCTGCTGCCCCCGTCCGTGACGACTAGACGTGTGCTACGGTGTACTATACTGTACTGTACTGTATTTTACTGTACTCTGTACTGCTTATTAGATGAGGGTACGGTAAGGGCAGCGCCTACCTGGTATACTAACTGTACTGTACTGTGTATTGTTTGCTGTGTGCGGTGTACTCTGTACTGTGTGGTTTCTGAGGCTCTTTCACGAAGAGCTCTATATCTCCCCGAAACAGTTGATTGTCATGCCTAACCCTAACCCTAACCCTAAGATTGTGATGCCTAATATGGAAAACGGACGCTCAACCTCATCCTATCGTCGGTATTATGATTATTATAGAATAACGTTGAATGAAACAAAAAAAGAGTTTGACAGCGTTGGGTACGGTATCGGGTACAGTGTAGTCACTTGAACAACCCCCTTAAGCCATACTTCGAAGTGTATTGTTTTGGTAATATAAGTATAACACTAGAGTATCCCGATTGTAGCGCGCATCACCGTAATAGTCTAATAGACGATAGGCTGCCTATAGGCGATAAGCCACGATAGTCTACCTTGGTCCGGTTGCATCTACTCATCATGCTGTTGTACGTTTCGGAATTGTAATTCGTGAGCCCCCGGAATGCACAGACCTGTGGGCATTGCTTGTCTGTCAATGTGGCTACCACCTTAGTTGATCGCCTTAGGGTTAGGGTTCTTGCCCAATTAAACCTGCAGACGAGTCCAGCTGACTCTGTCAGTCGCAGCAGTTGCGACCCCAATGTAAACGACAACCCATGTCCTCGTCTCATTGAGCCAAACACGAGGGAAAACGGGATGGTATGTCTACTAATCTATCGTTTGCGTTAAGAGGTCGATCCTGCGGTCTGTCCTCGGTGTCTCAAACCCTGCTGCAACTACCTGCATGCACGCCCATGTATACATCCCTGGTTACGCGACATAAGTACATGAGTACGGCCGCAAATGGTCAGATATTTGAAGTATGTGCTGGTACTGAGCTACCTAAATCTCGCTAGTTTCACACAAGGGTTTAGATTCGCACAGCAGCCACGTAATTTTGCCCAGGGCCGCGCCAAAACTGCGTAAGTAAACGAAATGTTTTCATCCTTTTTTTTTTCGCAAATACATCGTTTTATACCCGCATATAAATATGCAATCAAAGTAATCCGCGATGGATATATAAAAAAAAACGGATCGCAGTAAGGTGGGATGGAGATTCGCAGTGCTGCGATGACGCTCAGGGATGGGATTGCACAGGAACACTCCGTGTGAAAGAGTTACCCAAGGGATGCAAGGGTCTGGGCTCTGAGTAGCTACTCGTCCGTCATGTTACTATTTTAATAATAATAGTCCCTTCCAGGATGTCGCTCTCTCCATCCAGGGCGCATGTTGCAGGGATGAGCTCAAACAGACAAAGCTTAGGTCACATGAAGAAGTTCTAGAAGAGGGGAACCCATTAGAAGACCATTCATTGCGGTTCCCCTATATTTCGAAATGCGTATACCAACTACCAGGTATAATAGACGGTAAGAAGCGCTCAGGAATATGTGCTAAGCCTACGTGAATCCACAAGCAGTACGAGGCTGATAGAGACTCGTGTACTTGGCATTCGATAGAGAGAGTGACAGCATGGAATGGACTAATAATATCATGGACGAGTGACTACTCAACGCCGATACGCTGACACCTCTTGGGTAATTCCTTCTCGAATTGTGTCGTTGGCGGGTCGTTCCAGAGGCGTCTTAGCCTCACTAGGTATACGGCAAATCAATAGCCTCCATATATTTGTTTCCGAATATGATAGCCGAATCTTCGACACCCCTTCCCGATCTCTGGATGTGAATACATCATACGTGGCTATATATAGTAACGCACGCGAGATTGGTTTAGACACGGCCGGGGTTTATACTCACAGAGGCCTGCTATTTAGGCCGTCCGTTGTGTACTTCTCGTGTCGAGAACCGTCCTTTATTCGTCGTGGTATCGGCGTCTGCGTCTCTAAATGGACTGGTTGCGGAGCTACAGTAGTCACCGAGAACGACGGGTATAGACACAGTATAGACACAGTATAGACACAGTATAGACACCACACCAAAAACCGGGTATCGACACATATTATGGAGCAGTACTGGTACCGTAGAGGCGCTTGCTGTATGCTGCTTGTATGCTACTGATACTCAACCAAGACAACATGAAACCACTTAAGACCCAGAATCCCCGTTCAAACGTTTCTCCGCCCTATATCAACCTACCGGCCCGGCCTGGTGTGGCCTTTGTGGCGCCCGTCGCAAGTCGCTTCGCAGAGCTGCAGCAACGTGTGTGTGTGTTAGGGTTAGGGTTAGGGTTAGGGTTAGGCCTGCTGCTGTTGTTCTAAGGGTGCCTGGCAGAACGGAGCACACACCTGTAACGTGACACGGCGAGGCACAGAGTATCCCCTTGCAGGTCTGCCTGTTAAGCATGCATGTCCTTGGTGTTACGCACTTTCACGTAGAATCATAAGCAGGGCAGAAATAGCTGTATTATCCCAGAGCCGAGGTGATATCTGAGATAAAAGGGTATCGTTGCCCTTCAATATCACGATCATCCTGAAAACAAGTGCCATCCAAGTAATGCGAAAACCGACAAATTACCTGTCCGGAGGGTATTACCGGCCTTACGAGCCCATACGGTTACACAGTATCAAACAGCAGCAGTCTCACAGGGGTCCCTATCACTTCGCGCACAGGGCGTTTTGTCTACTACTGTACCAGCACCAACGGAAACTCAGGGGTCCCATCATAGAGGAGCGTCGGTGGCTGTGCATTCAGCTCGTCGGGCACTGTGTGTGCGGCAGGGTTTGTCTCCGTCGCCTCGGTACGTGCGCGCAGAGCTCACGGGGGGGGGGCACTGGGGTGATGAATGTTGTGTTAGAGTACGTACACCAGCATCGTATACCGGGTACCACGGCTGTCGTGTTTCTAATGTATCGGAACATGTTTGGTTTTATGTGGTATGTACTGCAGTAAACGTATACAAGGCAGGGTGTTCCTCTCCTAGGTCGTTCATATAGCTCGAGTCGGGCACCGTTGCCGACACGCGTACAATAGGCGTTTCCGTCCGTACGCTCCCTAACCAAATATACAGACGATTCCAACAAAAGCATCGCATATGTGACCTATCCCACTCAGGACAGTGATAAGTGGGTGTGAGGGATAGGCCTGCGCTTGGCGCATGCTGCCCGTTGGGATGCACCTCATTTTTCTGAGTGCCTCTCTCGTGATGCTCACTATAGTTAAGCTTCTAACTTAGGGTTAACTAAGCAAACTAAGCAAACTAAGCAAAGTAAGTAATCCTAACCCTTGCCAAACGTTGTATGTACGCCCAACCCGATGGACCACCACAGGGCCCCCTGGTGTGGACATATAGCAAATGATACTGTGTTTTTCTTTATCAGAACAGTAAAAGCACCCAAGGTTGAGGGTTTCAACGATAAGGCATGCCTTATTGAGTCTTATGAGTACAGTAGTTCATTAGTGAAGGAGTCCAGTACAATGTATCCTGTATACTGTATACTGCTTGAGAAATCCCACGGTAGGGGTACCACTTTTATATAATTATTATATCATAATGATATCATTAGGGTTATAGGGTAGTTAGGGTAACCCTATTCCTTTGGCTCAAGATTGTCTGACCGGGTGATCTCCTATCGGTCAGTAGGATGCCTGTACTACAGTAATAATGTTTCATTCGCTATGTATAACTGTTTATTTGGTTTATAACTACTGTATATAGCGCATATAAATGTTGGTCGGTTTGAGAAATACATGCATTCGAACTCTTCGTTTCGGACGATGTAGAGCTCAGAAGCAAACAGCACCACCCCTTTCGAGGGGTTGATCTAGCCCTAACCCTAATAGTCAGCCACAAAAGTCACGGAAGTTAATTACACATTGAGTAGTAGAGTAACCCTAACCCGAACACGCGACGCCTGTAGTAGAGCCTGTCCAGTTTCAGTTGGGGCCGCGGGACTCGTTAGATATGAGGGAACTTTATAGAATGAGGGCGACTACGGTAGATACGAGGGATCGATAGAGTCCACTGATACAGTAGGTACAGTAGACACAATAAACAATAGCTTTCTGACTGTACGGGATGCTTCTGTTTTTATGAAAATATGGTCATTTGGAACAGTGAAACAAGCCCCGCTTGTCGCCCTTTTCCCGCTCGGTGTCTTGACTCCGTACGTAGTGAGTCCTTCCCAAATGGGGGCCTGTATCCACCCCAAAGGTGCTCACATAATGTTCCCCTCCGTAGGAACCGCCGGAGGTTCACCAGCCACCCATAGCCTGCCCCAGCCACAAACAAAAGTAAGCAAACATCGCAAACAACAAATCTCACATAGCTGGACTCGAACCCACGTTCGCTCGACCGAAAGGAGGCCGGTTAGCCCCCGGCGCCATATCACGTTCGAACGAAAGATGGCCAGCAAGCCCCCTAATATATATCCTCGTCTTCCGCCCCTCCTGCTTCCACAGACATACGAATATATATGTTATTTGTACTGCCTATTATAGTAGAGTAATATTGTCACCTCGGAGCCAAATAATTTTCTGGTACGATTCTCAGTCTACCTACAATAGTAGTGGTTAACTGCCCTCGAATGGGTTTAGACGTCTGGTATTACGTTGGTATTGACTTTTTTTGTGAAATACAACATTTCCACGACCATGTATACCTGCCGGAGGACATCCTGTCTGTGCCAAAACGACAGAGTTTGTGGGCGACACATTTGTATTTGATGTGTTCGGTCGATGCGGCGATCAGCGGTGTTTCGAGAAACTCCGTGTGAGTAACAGTACACAGCCGGACTTGGCGTTTCTTTCACGTGCTATTACGGTAGTATTTTAATGTTATATGCCACTCCGACCCGAAATATAAGCACCATTTGAATGTTAAGTTCATATAAAAGTGGCACCTATATTACGGTTCAGTGTGGTACTTATGTTACTATTGGTACTGCTATTCCCGGCGTAAACTCCTTAACTACTGTACAGCACCAATACAATAGTATCATAGATGCACGAAGCTTATGGCTGGTACATTACTAATTGAAAAACATTTCGAACTTTCGCACCCACATATTTCCTCGATATTCCCTCGAACAGCTAGACAGCCCTAAACAAGTGAAGGGCCTCTTGCTCTGCATGCCAAGGATACGTCAAACGGGCGTCTAGAATCCACCTGTCATTTGCATAGTTATGCGTGATATATTGGGCTAGATCCGCACGGCTGTCATGGAACTGCTCAAAGCGTTTTCTCCTAAACCAATCCTACCATTAACTTTGTTTGACTCTTGCTCATATTTGTAGCTATTGCATACATACACGACTACATCGATAAACCGCATGTCCCTGACCACATAGTACGTAACCATCATGGCTGACGACCCGACGACCCCTGACTGCTGCGAGTCCGAAACGGTGCGAAAATCCCAACGTGTGTGTATGTGGTCAATTTCTAACGTACCATTGTCGGGTTTTGTTTTTTGTTCATCGCTTCGAACAGCATGCGTCCTCACGTCCTCGCAGTGATGACGGCAATAGTCGCCTTGTCCTTCATGCCACCGACAGCGTCAGCTCCGTGCTCTGCTGGTACTATTGCAATGGATGTGGTTTCAGCTGCTGACTTGCAGAATATGGCCAACACGATAAACTGCACTGGTGAAGGAACGTTCGATGTAACCTGGATCGGAAGCCTCCAACTCGAACAGAGAATCGAGCTGTCAGACAACAAGGAGTTGACTATCACTGGGTCCAGTCTTCTTTCCACCGTTCTTCCGGAAGCTGTCATTGATGCAAGAAATACAACCGGCATCATCTCGGTTTCGGATGGGTCCACGCTCAACCTCGTCAACTTGGTGCTCAAGGGAGGGAACTCAGAGAAGGGTGGAGCCGTTGACGTGCGTTCTTCCAGCGCCTTGTATGTGACCGATTGTTTCATCACGAGCAACAATGCTTCGAGGGGAGGTGAGGTACTGCCTGTAGCATGATGCGTATTTGCTATCGCCCACAAGCGGGGAACGCCATTGGTAGTTTCCTGCTCTGCATCTTAATAAATAACACGCTGCCAGCCTTCCAGATGACGCCAAATGTCTGCTACGAAAACCACGTCGTGAACGCACAAGCAGAACTACAGCAGCAATAGACTTTTGCAATATATATATATACATTTTTTATATATAACGGTGCGGCAGTCTCGGGTCTGGGCAAGCCTAAAGAACAGTTTCGCGTAACTCGCCCCTACAGCCGATCTCAGCCGACATGATCATAAATCATTACCAGTGACACCAATAATACCGATATATCTTTTTTTAAGTATCTGCATTGCTTCGTTGCACCGTGGGCCCAGTGGTTGGTCACTCTAAGTACAGTACCCTAACCCTAAGGTCAGTCTAAGTACAGTACGTGTGCTAAGACGAATGTAGTTGATAGCATTCCCTGTCGCTTGTTATTCACACATGGCTTCTTGAGTTAGTGACTTTTCGTAGATGCCTGTGACCATTCTGGTGCTACCAGCGTTCGAATATGAAAAGCCACCAGAACGGTCGGTGTCAACGTAACGCGGCATCGACACTGCTAGACTAGCAGCGTGCTTTAACACTAATAATGCACAATAACGCAATATAACGTCACCCATCTCGCACGGATAATAAGTAGTTTCACACGTCGGATAACTGTATCACTCCGCTAACGCTAATCTACGTTATGCAGGCTAACACAGCGACAACGTGACGTCATAACATAGTGTTAGCAGCGGATGAGCAATCGCGTAACGAGGTAGCATAGTGCTAGATGCACATACATCAGCGAACGTTATATAGCGATAACGTTATGTTTCTTCTCGATCTCGGTGGCTATGGTACGATAACATGGTGTTACGACGTGACCGGTACGTGTACTATATTAATAACATCGTAACTTAATGTTAGGATTTGTCCAAACTCGTATGTTATCAACTTAACATGCACTGTGATCACAATCCCCCAATTCGCTATTTTCCTAGCGTGATGTTATGATGTAGGAGACTCTAGGCATAACACCCGAACATTGCGTTAGGTTTCAAGATGGTGTTGGGAGTAACTCCCTAACATAACGTCAATACGAGACATTATTATCTTATTCGAACGATATTGGAGCCCCCCTTACTCTTGCTTATGGTCCTTAAGCTCGGATAGAGTAACACACTTAACGTGAGTTAGGTATGTTTGCTTCGGAGCTGGTCGCGATGTAACAACATGTTAAGTAGGTGTTACTTAGATGCGGAGTGGTGTGTAACAGTAGTAGGTGAGTATGTTACTGCAGTAGCATTGGCGATCTGACCGTAACATTAGGTTGGAAGCTTACCGTAAAAGCCAACTGGACGTAACACTACGTTACTACAATGCGTGATGGTTGCACCTGACATTTCCTCAACGTATTGCTCCTATGCTGCTGTTTTGGTCTCCTGGGTATAAAGCATGTGCTGCCAGCGTTACGGTTGGACCTGTCATTGCTGTATAATGTTGCTATGTTACCGTTTTGGACTCTTGGCTACGTAACATGGGTTACCAGAGTGATACACTTAAAGCGGTGTTGCGGAGTGACGCAGTGTCTCATTATTTAGTGGATTTCAAATACAGTAACCCCTCGCACACAAGGAGACCCGCAACAATTTCCTCGGGAGGGGAGGATGACTTATCATCCCCGGTAAAAAACGCATCAATATGTTTGACACCTCAAAGCAGGAGATATTTAGGAGGGATACCCGCGAAACGAAAACCTCCATTATTTTTAGTAAACCCCGTTAGTACGTTATATCCATCCATAACGCCAGTGTGTTATCCATGTATAACGTTTTGCAACGAAATCTGCATACTGGCACGAACGAGCTAACACAGCAGTAACATCGTGTTGGTGTTTGATATGGTATGTACGTTATCTACTAACTTGTGTTACTACATAATTTGCATACGAGCTAACACACAAACATAACGCTAGTGTTATATCGATCAAGTAATAATACGTTGTTTTCCTAGCTTGTGTTACAATGCAATAATACTTGTTGCATTTCGGCTAGCATCCTACCGTTCTGTTACTCGCAATGACCATCATACTATAGCAAGTTAACCCTAGACTGTTGCAAGTACAGAGTGTAGCGAGCACGGTAACACCGTGTATATGACGCAATCGCCCGTCAATATCGTTATTTGCTAACACTATGTTACCACAATATCTCGAAACCAGTTGACGACGTAATGTAACGCAAAAAGCAATCTGTTCTGGGTCCTAACATTGATGATGTGGAACGTAAAGTGTTACGTTGTACGAGGTACGAGTAGTTAAAAACAACAACGAGTATAGTTAGTAGTCAGTAGCTTGCACAGGGTAGCGCAATTCTTTCTCGGCGACAAACAACAAAATTCGGCACCTGTGATTATCGATGGTACGTCTGACTGAACTCTCTGACCCGCATAGCAATACCTATGTTATGCCTTACTGCGTGTGTGTGAACTTGCGTTTCTAATGAGGGTATCAGTCACCAAAACTTTACTACGAGACTACATCTCGAATACAGCAATACTTGATCGTGCTTAGGTAGCCGGTGTATTGAAACATTGAAGCATTGAAAGTCATTGTCAAGGGTGAGATTCGTTGTGAACATTTCATTTTCTTGGTTGCGGTCGTAGATCGACACAGTTTCGTCGCGATTGTGGACTGAGGCGTTATACTCGTGTACAGTATGGCTAGTGGCATTTATGTTATGGTTGAGATGGCGGGATTCCCATTTCTCCGCCCAATTGGCCGATACGATGTGGTGGAAGTGTAAGTATTTACTGGATGATATTATCATGGTCCCACGTTAGTTGTTATTATATAGTATGATACTTACCTGGTAGGCTGGTAGGTAGTGCTATGTAACCACCAAGGTTAAGTCGTCAGTTCAAATCTCGCAGACTTGACATCGTGTTCCTTCCAAGCGTGCACGCTGGGGACACTTTTAAATACGAATGCTTATTATGACAAAAAGTGTGTGTTCCTGCTGCTGTAGCAGATACTAACACATGGCGAGGGAAGTGCCCTGGAGATGGCTGCTGCTGGCACGAAGTCTTCACAGATTACGCGAAAACATATACCTGGTATATAATACCAGGTATATATATGTATAGGTACCAAATGAACATTTTCCCGGAATAATTTCACTTTTCACCTCCGGCCGCGGGTCTTTTCTCGCGCTATCGGCTGCGGGGAACCCAGGGGGGGGCGCGTGTACGCCACGGCGTAAGTGCGGGTCCCGGCCAATGCCCGTGGGGCGTGCTCTGGGCCTTCAATGTCGCAAATTCTGGCAAATAGCTCAGGGGATGCGTTCCGACTTGACACCGCCTCGCAAGTACTATGGAAAACCTGCCGTACGACCTGGTACGACTGTTTTTTTTATCAGCTTTGATGGTTCGTTTTTGACCCGCCGTATGAACGGATCACACACAGCAGTACGCACCACGCACGAGACAGCAAGGATCACACCGATATTGAACGAGGCATACATCAAGCGTCGTGCAGCAGTAGTTGATACCATGTTGCATGCGTCTGCTCTGTCTGGGCTGCGTACAGCAGTACTAGCAGTTGTAGGAGACGCTTGAAAATCACGTGCGCAATTTTTAAATTTGGTTCCATGATTTTGGTATCTACGTAAAGTACATACACAGATCTACGAGTACCATCTACAGCAGTACGAGTAGGCATATTATATTTACCTCTCTATCTACGTGAACGATAGGCCGATAACATACGTACGAATACGAGTATTTTGGTGCAGCAGTAGTAGTAGTGAGAATCTGCATAACACGTAGTAGCCGCTGTTCAGATTGTTGCCTTTGTGACGGCTGTGGTGTCCTATTTGCGTGCGTAGGGCCCGTAGCACACAGGAATCTAGCAGGTCTAATTGTGACAGCTACGAACTATACTGCTGTCTTCAGTCTTTCTTTGTGTATGCGTGTGTGCATGTTTGATGTATGCGATTCCAGCAAAACTTCCCCCTCTGATTTGACGTACCCACGCAGTACAGCAGCGATTGAAAACAACAAAACAGCCAATACCCGTCACGGGTATGGATAACACTTCATACTCGCCGAGAATTTGGGCCCCGGGCACCAGGGTACCCAGGTGTTCGACGGGTACCCTTAGACGAGTACTCGGCTGCTAAACGCGTACCAGGGTACCCGCCCGAAAGGTAGTAGATACTCTTATCCTATTAACAGAGGACCGGGGCGGGACTCGTCGGGCAACAGCTCTGTCATAACTATCTTGTGCATATGCTCATCTGTACAGCGTAGAACAGCCGTGATACCTCATTGTGTACTATTTATTGTGTGCAGACTCTGCTCTCCAGCACAACAACTAGATATAACTGTGTGTGCTCTGTGTACTCAATCGTTGTGTTTTCCTTATTGTACGCGCTCTGTGCTATGCTGTCGGTACTGTTCTGTATACAGCAGTCACTTCTTCTGTTGTACCGGTATTGTGTACTCTTCGTAGGTCCGCTCTGTGTGTATGGTCTTCGTACTGAACTATTTATACTCTATGTACTCTGCGTGATATGTGCTGGTGTAGTGTGGCCCGGCTGGCGAGATGTCAATCTCACAGGTTGTCTGCCCGGCCTCGCCCGGATTATCAGGGTGTTTTACTTCGTTTTTGTTTGCGCTGTGCCGACTCCTCCTCGAGGTTTCGAGGCCGCCAAGTGCGTGCTCGCCAGCGCCCAGCGGATGCTTTGGGGAGCCGCTTGCTGTTCACAGTCGGTGTACGCAGCAGAGTCAGCTGTATGCCCTTATACCGGTCCTGGGATATAATTTACCGTTGGGTTCCGTGGATTACACACCAAGTACCTTTATCAGGCGCATTTACTACAATACAGTACGAGCCACGACAAACAAATGTTGCAGATCGTGATTTCACTTTTTGTTAGTCACAAAAAGTGAAATACCGATCGGTTTGCTTTAGCGCAATCTTCCAAACTATTTGTGTTTGGGTATGTGCTTCTACGCGTCAAACCGCACGAGAAAAAAAAAACGTTTTATATTTAATATTTTCAGGTGCGGGGGTGCAATCTGGGCAAAACAATAAAATACTTATATTGCATTTGCAATTTATGTTATTTCGTACCAGAATTACAGTTACTTCATTATTTTCGGAGTTCGGGAACACGAAGTGGCGTCGCGAGTTATGACTTGTTCGCGGATCTACTCGAGATAACAAATCACCATTCAACACAAATACTCGTAGTAGTGACGTCGGGAATTCAATGTTCTAACTTCCCCCGGCCTGCCTCCCTGCTGAGGTAGGCCGAGGTCCGTAAGTGGACTTAAACCTCGAAAGACCACCCAACCCAGACGGATACACGGTCCCTAGCACCGTTCAGAGGGGGATCCTGAGTCTGGCAGTCAGGAGTTACCGCTATCGTGAGATCAGGGTAACTCGTGACGCAGCTAGCTCGGGTGGCTGCAGATGGGGTTAAACCCTAACGCCCCGGCTTGGACACCGGGGCCATGCAGCAGCAGAGAGCACGGAGAGGGTGGCGGAGTGACCGCACACCGTGTGGGTATGCACCAGAGAGAGGAAGGAGGAGAATCCAGAGCTGGAGGGTCGAGCCGCTCCGGGATGAGGCGTATCTCTGGTACAACAGACAAGCACCGGGTTACCTTTTTTTACTATACCCCGAGAGTGCGCAAAGCAACAGGAAAAAAACAGATAAAAAGGGCACGAAGGAGGAAAAGGAGGGGACGGGCGAAGCGTAGGCTGGCTAGGAAGGCACCACGCATCGCCCGGGAGAGGCAGCAGAGTACACTTGTTAGGGTAGCAACCTGGAATGTGCGGACTCTGGCTGTAAAAGGGGCTAACGGCTATGGGAGAGCCTGCAGCATCCTGTACGAGGCAGCGAGACAAAACGTTTCGGTGTTAGGGCTACAGGAGACAAGGAGGGCAGGCCGAACGGAATTCGCAGCAGCAGGGTTTCGGGTGTTCTGCTGTGGCACGGAGACAGGGGGAACACACGGTGTGGGAATAGCTGTTAAAGAGTCAATGTGCAGGAACTCTGCGTACACCACCGAATATATCGATGAACGCCTTATGGCCATGAGGTTTGAGATAACGGGCCACCGCGGAGCGGTCAACTTCGTAGCTGCGTACGCCCCAACAGAGGTCGCAACCGCCGACAGCAAGCATAGGTTCTGGGAAAAACTTGACAGCCTCGTGCGGGGGATCCCTGCCAAGGAGTGTGTCTATGTACTGATGGACGCCAATGCGCGGGCGGGAGAGAGGGTGGATGGAGAGGACAAACGTATCATGGGCGAGCACGGGCGTGATAAGCTGAACGACAATGGCAGGTTGCTGCTGACCTTCGCAACGGGCAACATACTAGCAATCACGAACACCTTGTTCCCCACACGTAAGGGTGGGGTATGGCACACATACAACGGCGTATCGGGGGACGAATGCCGGCGAATCGATTACATCCTCACGCGACAGGCACACCGCGGCCGAGTGTCCAACGTAGTCGTCGTTCCCCAACCGGTACGCCCAGTAAAGGCGGACTCAGACCACAACATGGTGGTAGCCACCGTCGACCTCGGTGGCAGACTTGCCCACAACCGAGCAGTGCGGACCAAACCGAAGCAGCAGCAGTTCAGCCGACAGGAAATGCAGGTCGAAACAGCACGACGGGCGGTGAGCGAGCGGTTCATCCACAACCTCGACCAACAACCGGGTGAGCCAGCGACCACCACAGCGGGGATGGCGACGTTGTTTACCAATGCCCTCCTCGACGCGGCGCAGACGGTACTACCCGAGCAACCGCGGAGACGACGACCGCAGAAGTGGTGTGAGACCCCAACGACGAGAGCAGCTTTGGAGGAGGCCCTTGCCAAGCGGCGGGAAGCGCGCCGCGCGATGAGGGGCAATTGGACCACAGCGACATGGAGGACCCTCAAAGCAGCATGTAAGGGAGTGACCGCAGCAGTCGAAACGGGCATTTATGTCCACCTCGACAAGTACGTGGCGGAGCTCGAAGCGGTCTACAAGGACCGCGACATGAGGGGGCTGTACAAACACCTTAAGATATCAGTGGGCCTCAGTGGGAGACAAGCGGGGGGACAGCAGTTCGTCACGGACGAGAATGGCGTGCTGCTCCGGAGCAAGGAAGACATCCTCCAGCGGTGGGCGGGATTCTTCGGCACCCTCCTCAACACCAAGTCCCCCACCCTGAACCCAGACATCGCCGAAAAAGTGAGGCAACGACCAGCGACGCGAGCCACCCGACGGTTGGGAGCGGCGCCAGACCTCGAGGAGGTGGAACGGGCAACGAAAGGCCTGCAGAACTGGAAGGCACCCGGCCATGACTCCCTCCCTGCCGAGTTGTTCAAGATCGATGACGACGAACCCGTCGTCCTGAAGCGCCTTCATGCCCTCCTCGTCGACGTGTGGAACGGAGGAGAGATCCCGCAAGAGTGGAAGGATGCAACCATCAAAGTGCTGTACAAGAAGGGCGACCGGTCCAACTGCAACAACTTCAGGGGGATCTCGCTACTATCTCACGTAGGCAAAGTCCCCGCCAAACTCATCACCAACCGCCTAAGTGCCTTCTGCGAAGCCAACAACATCCTCCCGGAGGAACAGTGCGGCTTCCGACCTGGTCGATCCACAGTATGCATGTTGTTCGTCGTGCGCCGACTCCAGGAACTAGGGCGGAGAAGGAGAATACCGCTCTACATGTGCTTCGTCGACCTACAGAAGGCCTATGACTCGGTGGACCGAGAGCTGCTATGGAAGGTGCTGGCCAGGGACCGGATTTCCTGGCGGAGATGGTCGCCGTCCATCCGCAGCAATTCGCAACGACGGAATGCGGCCCGGGTGCGCATGGACGATGGAGAACTGTCGACTGTTTCTTGGTCACACAAGGCTTGCGACAAAGGGTGTGTGCTGTCCCCCACTGCTGTTCAGCGTTTCTTCGCCGCGGCCCTCTAGAGGTACGTTACTGTACGCATTCAAACGAGGGACGATGGTATTCATGCAGAACAGTAGTGTTCCTGAAGGAAGGAGACGGGAGCGGGACGGAGACACCACTCACCGGTACGGAGGACGTGGGGGATGCTGTATGCCGATGACGCCGGCGTTTGTATCGAGTCCGCTCGACAGACATGGCAGGATGATGATCGCATTATCGTTGCAGGTTCTGGGAGTTCGGCTGAACGGTGTCGGAGAAGAAAGACGGAGACTCTCTGAATCGCGCGTAAAAGGAGAACAAGCCAACACGGCCCTCCGCCAAACCGCTTTGAATCATCGAAGCAGCGGGGGCCAGAAATACAGACAACCCAAACCCTCGAGTTCCGGTACCTGCGGGCCCCGACCTCGTCACACGAAACAGGCGACCGTCCAACCCGGGAGATCAACTTCAGGAGCAGAGGCAAGGCGTCGGCGTGCGCACAGGAGGTAATGGACGCGAGCTCTATCGAATAGGCCGCGGAGCACCCTCTTCGACATTCAAGCCCTGCCTGCTTCAAGCGGGAGACATGGAGGCACTGCTGTACGGTTGCATGACATGGGCCCCACTCGCGACCATCTAACGACTGCTGCGACGATACACCACCGTGGCTGCTCTGCGAGTTATTGTACCAGCGCAAAGCAAGCACCTGACCACGGCACATCGTCCTATGCCGACGGCCCTGAAAGAGTCGGTGCCATCGAGCGTGGAGAACGCACTCATGTCGCGGACAGCGGCGTCCTGCTGTTCGCGCGGGGCCGTGCAAGGCATCCAGACGGGCCGACTCCCTGTAACGACCTTGATGTTCGGGGAGCTGGTGGGGAAGGACCCGGCGCGGGGTCCCGGAGGCGGAACTGGCAAGAACCGTGCCCTGAAGGACACTTCAAAAAAACTTCGGAGCTACGCCGGCGCTTACGGACGACCAGAGAGCTGTCTTCGAGTCTCCAAAATTAGTTTGGGCGAAAGCAGCGAAGAGGTGAAGGGAGGAAGGGGCAGTGGACAAGAGTGTGCAGGAAGCTGTAGAGGGTTTAATGACCTGCTACTGGGCACAAGGGACGATAGAGGAAGGCTAAGCCGGAAACGAAGCGAAGCCAAAAGAGAAAAAAAAAAGAGCGCAGGCAATAATAAAGAGACACCACAAGAACCAACGGAACGGGAGGGTGCGAAGAAGGCGAAATCGGCGAAGGCAAGGAACAAGCGAGAAGTGGGGAGCCGAGTGCGAGCGGATATGTGCACGGATTGACATCTCCTGGACATGTTTGTTATGTTTGGTTTTTTTGTGTATTTTTTTCGCCCCTCACTCCCACGCGCCGCACGCATTGCACCCACCCGCCTCGATGACGTGTCGCATAAGTGTTGTCTGCTGCGTCTGTTTGTTGAAGTGTTGCTTGTACTTTTTGACTTGTCTCTTGT
Organism: Saccharina japonica; assembly: GCA_008828725.1. Classification (NCBI taxonomy): domain Eukaryota; class Phaeophyceae; order Laminariales; family Laminariaceae; genus Saccharina; species Saccharina japonica. Next base: position 1,212,271 of record MEHQ01002346.1, read on the forward strand.
CTTTTCTTTGTCTTTTTCGCTTCGTGTGTTTTTGACCTTTTGCATTACACTGCTCGGCAAGGCCGGGGTAACTATCAGTCACACGGGAACCTATAGTTCCCTTCCCCTCCGTATCATATTGGTCCGTGCAAGTTACAGTTGTGTCCAATTCCGTTTTCGGCTAATAACTTGTTGTAAATACGAACGAGTTGCAAGAACGCTGGGACACAGATCGTGAATCACCAGGGCTGAGCGAACTAAATATTAGTTTTTTCGATTTTTTTTTTCGGCCATCTCTAAAAATCAAGTAAGTTTGCCAGTTGTCCGAGTGCGATAACATTAGCCTAAATCAACCTATTATTTTTCAAAACAGTGAAATTTTCGAGAAATATGTTGCGAAATGAGAAAAAAAAAATCAGATGACCTGTAAAGCTGCGATGAAGGGGGGGAGAATCATTTGGCGACCTCTATTTCCACATCTGTTTGGATGGAAACCTTGTAAGATTGAAATAATAAACGAGGTTCCGGGTTCATTTTTTGTCTTGTTTCTTCTCGAGTTTTCGTTTTCTATAAAATCGGAAGGTCAGATCACCTGCACAACGCTGAGAGCTAATGAAATCCGTTGTCTAAATAGTCCAGTCATAATTACACTCTTCGTATTATTGAAATAAAAATATAACTATATTTTTGTTTTTTTAGAAGTGAAGATGCAGAGAATGTTCGTTTTTTTGTTTTTCTTCCAGAAACACCTGCGCGGAAGAGTAAGCGTTATAGAGGTACTTTTGAAAATTTGATCGGTGGTGTATACCCGGAGAAACATGTACCTAGGTGGTGTGGAAAATATTAGAAAAAAAAGCTGCACGGACTATATCATGTCTGCGTTTATAATCGGGGTGGAGGACTCGATTTGTTTGCCTGACCGGCGTGAACCCGGCACGGAACACCCCGGCATTATAGGGGCACCAAGATAGAATCAGGGGGCGTATACCCCCGATTGGTGATGTTTACTTTTACATTTTTATTTTTTCCTTCACATAGCGTGTAGAGGGGAGCGGAGGGCTCCAGACTATCTGTTTTTGACTGGCTTTGATCGCTTTGCGGACCCTTCGGGTTCCACTTTTATTTCAGTATACCTTTTTTTGGGTAAGTTAGCCTGTGACCACGGGAATCGACCGTGTCAAGTGTTGGATTAGTACGGACAGATGGAGGTACTGGATAGAGAGACCGGCACGGTTTTTAATGTGAAGACAACAACAACAGTGGGTACCTGCAGTTCATAAACTATGGGTCAAGAAAAACGAGCTTAGGTTGGCACAAACAAAAGAAAACTTCTGTTGTAAAACACAGCTCACCAGTGTGGGATCGACTTTAAACCCTACACAAAATAGCTAGATCGACGTCGGAAACAAAATAAGTCGTTGAGCCTGGACAACGAACTACAGTTTCTATACACCGGTAGCCCACTGTACCTCAGATACGATATCATATCGTGACACATTTTTCGTTAGCAATGGCGGTCGCTACGCACTACCTTTTACTTTAAACGAGACAGCAGTCTAGTCTACCACATGTTTGCTAAACAAGAGAACTATGAAGCATGTGCGATCGCTTTTCGACTCGCGACACCCCCGGGATTTCAAGTGACCAACATCCCGAAGGGGAACCTTGTATGTATAGGTATCAAATGGACATTTTCCCGGAATACTTTCACTTTTCACCTCCGGCCGCGGGTCGCTTCTCGCGCTATCGGCTGCGGGGCACGCAGGGGGGCCGCGTGTACGCCACGGCGCAAGTGCGGGTCCCGGCCAATGCCCGTGGGGCGTGCTCTGGGCCTTCAAAGTCGCAAATGTTGGCAAATAACTCAGGGGAGACGTTCCGACTTGACACCGCTTCGCAAGTAATATGAAAAACCTGCCGTACGACTGTTTTTTTTATCCCGTATGAATTTTTGATGGTTCGTTTTTGGCCCGCCGCATAAACGGAACACACACAGTACGCACCACGCACGAGACAGCAAGGATCACACCGACATTGGACGAGGCATACATCAAGCGTCGTACAGCAGTAGTAGTTGGCACCATCTTGCATGCGTCTGCTCTCTCTGGGCTGTGAACAGCAGTAGAGCAGTTGTACGAGACGCTTGCAAAATCACATGCGTATTTTATGTAAATTTATACATTTGGTTCCAAGATTTTGGAATCTACGTAGAGTACATACACAGATCTACGAGTACTATGTGCAGTACGAGTAGGCATATTATATTTACCTCTGTCTATCTACGTGAACGATAGGCCGATCTACATACGTACGAATACGAATATTTTGGTGCAGCAGTAGTAGTAAGAAGCTGAATAACACACAGTGACCGCTGTTCAGATTTTTGCCTTTGTGACGGCTGTGGTGTCCTGCTTGGGTGCGCAGGGCCCGTAGCACACAACTAGCAGGGGGAATCCAGCAGGTCTAATTGTGACAGCTACGAACTACTGCTGTGTTGAGTCTTTCTTTGTGTATGCGTGTGTGCATGTTTGATGTATGCGGTTCCAGCAAAACTTCCCCCTTTGATTTGACGTACCCACGCAGTACAGCATTGATTGAAAACAATAAAACAGCCAATACCCGTCACGAGTATGGGTAACACTTCATACTCGCCGAGAATTTGAGCCCCGGGCACCGGGGTACCCAGGTGTTCGACGGGTACCCTTAGACGAGTACTCGGCTGCTAAACGTGTACCAGGGTACCCGCCCAAAAGGTAGTAAATACTCATATCCAGGACCGGGACGGGACTCGTCGGGCAACAGCTCCGTCATAACTATCTTGTGCATTTACTCATCATCTGTACAGCGTAGAACAGCCGTGATACCTCGTTGTGTACTATTTATTGTGTGCACACTCTGCTCTCCAGCACAACAACTCGATAGAACTGTGTGCTCTGTGTGCTCAATCGTTGTGTATTGTTTATTGTATGTGCTCTGTGCGGTGCTGTCGGTACTGTTCTGTATACAGCAGTCACTTTTCTTCTGTTGGACCGGTATTGCGTACTCTAGGTCCGCTCTGTGTACTGAACTATGTATACTCTATGTACTCTGCGTGATATGTGCTGTTGTAGTGTGGCCCGGCTGGCGAGATGTCAATCTCACTGGTTGTCTGCCCGGCCTCGCCCGGATTGTCGGGTGTTTTGCTTCGTTTTTGTTCGCGCTGTGCTGCCTCCTCCTCGAGGCTTCGAGGCCGCCACGTGCGTGTTCGCCAGCGCCCATCGGACGCTTTGGGGAGCCGCTTGCTGTCCACAATCAGTGTACGCAGCAGAGTCAGTTGTATGCCCTTATATCGGTCCTGGGATATAATATACCGTTGGGTTGCGTGGTTCACACACGAAGTACCTTTATCAGGCGCATTTACTACAAAACAGTACGCGTAGCCACGACAAAAAAAATGTTGCAGATCGTGATTTCACTTTTGTTTTTAGGTTAATCACAAAACCTTGTGTACCGGTCGGTTTGGTTTACCGCATATTAGCTCTTCCAAACTATTTGTGTTTGGGTATGTTCTTCTACGCGTCAAACCGCACAACAAAAAAAACGTTTTATATTTAATATTTTCATGTGCGGGGGTGCAATCTGGGCAAAACAATAAAATAATTAGATTTCATTTGCATTTTTTTAATGTTATTTTGTACCAGAAATACAGAGGAGATTTTTTTATTATTTTCGGAGTTCGGGCACACGAAATGGCGTCGCGATTCACGAGTTGTTCGTGGATCTACTCGACATAACAAACGACCATTCAACACAAATACTCGTAGTAGTGGGTGCTCGCAGCTCATAAACTATTAGTAAAGAAAAACGAGCTTAGGTTGGCACGAACAAAAGAAAACTTCTGTTTTTAAAACAAAGCTCACCAGTGTGGGATCGACTTTAAACCCTACACAAAACAGCTAGATCGACGTCGGAAACAAAACAAGTCGTTGAGCCTTGACAACGAACTAAAATTATATACACCGGTAGCCAACTGTACCTCAGATACAATATAATCTCGTGACATATTTTTCGTTAGCAATGGCGGTCGCTACGCACTAATTTTTCCTGTAAACAAGACAGCAGTCTAATATACCACACGTTTGCTCACAAAAGAGAACTATAAAGCATGTGCGATCTCTTTTCGACTTGCGGCACCCCCGGGATTTCAAGTGACCGACATCCCGAAGGGGAACCTTGTATATATATTGTTGTAGGTCATATACTCGTAGCACTACCCGCTGGCCTACTGTACACAGCAGTCACGTGACTTTTACTGTACTGTTCGTAGTAGTAGGGTAGTGCGTAGCCCTCTGGAATATTCTAGAACTAGCAGCCAACTGAGTAGATACTACTTTAATGTATTAAACATGTTGATAGTAGGTAATTCCTTTTGACCGAATATTATATACAGTAGGTATGCGTGAGTTCGATTATCATATATACTATTTTCCATGTGGAATAATGGAGAAGGTAAATTCCAGTAAATTCCTATTATTCCACTATTCTGACTATTCTGACTATTCTGATTATTCTGAGTATTACTGTAATAGTAGTGCGTGACCAGTCTTTCAAAGCTGAGGCCGAGTACAACTCACAAATTATATATTTTTGTTTTGTTGTATAGCACTACGAACTCACCAGCCTACTCTTAACAAGACACGTGTCTATGTAGGCCAGTGGGTTGTGCTTTACAACCAACATGCCCTTTAAACAATATTAGCAATATACTCGTTCCTCGTAGCAACGCAGTACTACATACGTATTATCTCGAAGAATTGATTTTCAATCGCGTGCTTCTTTTGCGAAACTAAGTAATTACAACCCCGCCCCTTTTGTGTCAATTGTTCGGTCTCTTCTTTAGTTGTCGTCTGTTAATATAAACGTTGAACTACGAAACTGTAATTCATGCTAATACAAGACATTACGTAATTCACGTCGACTCCTACCGCCAGCGTTGCATTGGACTCGTGAGGAAGCTCGCTCTACTGCAACCTGTAGACCGTTGGAGTGAGGTTCAACTGCTGTGTTTCGCGCACCCTAGTATACATTATTTGCTCCGAAGTACGATAGCTTTGATATTTTTACTTTACCGTTGGGTCACCGTACCGGGAGCATATTTAATAATAGGTGTCTAGAACCGGGGGGGGGGGGACAAACCAATGCTCGAGCAATGTCACAGGAGTCGGGCGGTTGCTTCAAAATTGGTGAGGTCGCCGCTGTTCGTGCTTCATGTTCTCCAATCCGTGTCCAAGCACATAATGTATACAGCTGCAGTAGTCGGCACCCGCAGTCAAGAAACATGTTGTTAAACAAATCAGGCTGATATTGTTGAAACCTGCATGAAATTTGACGCAAGCTGAACAGCTCAAACCGGGCAAAATTATAAGAAACAATCAATATGAGAAGCAGCAGACAAAACCGTGCCATGCTCCATGCTGATGGAAACCCACATGGCCTGAAGAGGCATATCGAGTCATACAGCACAGGCGAGGGCGCCGCCGTCGGGGCGTGAGTGGTGCTAGAAGCAGGAAAATAGGAGAGTGTGAGAAGGTCAGGACCGGCGCTGACTCCCAATGTTCACAACGCAGACGTTTCAGCTTAGTGAGGAGCGAACTTGTCCGCATTGGTCTGTATGGTTGGTGTTGCTGTGCACTATTCATGTGCCTGGTATGCTGTATGCTAGGCTCGAGGAAGTTATGAGCTACCTCGGTGTCGTTTAAGTTTCGCCATATCTCGTGGTGGGTACAGCAGGTTGCGGCTTCACTGGTTTCAGCCCGTACCCTAAGCCTGCAACGCTCTACACATTGTTGTTGATTGGGGAGCTCAAGATAGCACCCCCACCACCAATGTAATATCGTACACGCGGTAGTCGTTAATTAAGGCTAACTTCTATAGCATCAATGTGATATGTGGACTAACGGTGCGTAAAACAAGGGGAAAGAGTAAACTCTAGAAGCGTTCGAACTTAAACAGAGAAAACAATAAACCACCACTTAAAACACTATGCTGGTGATGCTGGTGAGTGCACACAAGATAGGGCTTTGAACCTGAACTACAGTACATTTGTTAATATTTCGAACTGCGGGCGCCCACTGTAGTTTACATTCCACACGAAAAATCCGTTTGGAAAGGTCTCGGGTTAACATTCGCATGCTTCTGCAAATCTCTCCCGTTAAAAAACCGTTGTTCACGATCCACAGCAGTATATCTTAACGTGCGCCAGCCGTAGCGAAGTAGTAAAGTGGTTCACCACGAGTGTTTGTGTTCGTCCCGTCCTTGTGATTTTGGTGACCCCGCCGAACACTCCAATTGCCTCGTGTTTCATTGGCAGGTGCAATCTCTGCCCATTTTTCGGAGGTACACATCGACGGCAAAACTAAGTTTATCGAAAACACTGCCCAACGTAACGGAGGTGAGGCTGCTTGGTAGACACTTCTGCAATTCGCCGTCACAAGTAACGATGCATATGTGGCGCCCTGGCGTTTAAATAACAGCCGGCGCTCGACCGCCGTATTCGTTTGAAAGGCTCGAAGTATTTGCCCCGTTTCTAAAACTGCTTGTTCGTATCAACAAACATGGACTATCTCTTCCCCTGCGTTCAGGAGCTATATTTGCAAACGAATCGGAGGTACACATTGATGGCGACACATCGTTTGCGCACAATTCAGCGAGTACTAACGGAGGTGAGAACTACTGTAGCACTCAAGTACGGCATTCATAGTGGAGGTTTTCACCATATATGCTGCCACGTATGATGGACGTAACGTTTGCTCTCATCCAAGCAAGCTCATTTGTCCAGAGGGCAGTTTATTGAGTCCAACTGGTCTTGTCTTGGATCCCTTAGTTGTAGCGATTGGTTAATCTAGCGACGCAGGTGGAATTACTTTGCTATAAAGCATGCCCAGTAGGTCTTCTGGCAGCCGTCATCGTACATCCAGGAAGGGGCCTATTGGCCGCATATATTGCATCCCTGACATCGTGTCCGTTCTTACCGAAAATCGTTTCTACCGGTACGGCCGAAGAAATAAGACCGTTTATATGTTTTCGGCCATCCCCATGCGATATGGTTAGGGATGAAACAGCCGGGGACCCTCCCGTGTTTGGGGAGTTCAGAGCGACTGTAGTTGCAACAGTCTGAGTCATGAGTGGCTAGCTGCAGCATGGATGGTGGGGAGCAGTACAATGGACCCATGATTCGACTTAGGCGCCGAGGATCATAAAGTTGTAGAAACGGCACCGTGTGGAGTAGGTCGAAATTAGGCCCGAAAAAGGTACCGTAAGGGTTAGGGTTAGACTTTACATCAGGGCTCCGTCTTTGATTCTCTCTTGCGTTCTGCTTTTATTTATGTATCAGACAGCTGTTTATATGGGATGTCTGCATTATTGTCTCGTGGAATACGTGATACTATCGTTATGTTGTATAAGTTGAAAAAAACGTGCAGGTATCGAGTATGCGATATCGTTTGCTTGTGTGCGGTCAACGAAATAGGTGTTTACTATGGAATTGAAGACAGTCAACTATCGAGGTATATATGACTACAGGATATCGATGCTCGGCTGCGTTCAGTATGGGTCTACCGCCCGCGTAGAGTGTTTGGTTTCTGCCGGTTGGCTTCTACTTCATACAATCACGAAGTCGGCAGGATTACCCCCGCCTGCCTACGGAGATGTCTCGTGTTCTTACCGTGTATGTGAGGCTGGATAAATATGGTCTAAACTTGGCAGTCGTCTTTGCCACTAATGTGCGCACAACCAATCGCATTTGAGGGAACGGTGTCGCTTAACTACGTAGAACAGCGCGATCACGGCGTACGGAGCCTCCAGAAGATTCTAGCGGACGGTACACTGACAGTTTTGTCGTTACACTAAGCTGGTGTGCGTACGATTGAACTGGTCGCTCAGCCTTTCTATTCCTGTGAACACGTTTTTTGCGAGTAAGTGAGCTTCAAACACGCACTTATTTTTAGTTCTTTCCATGTACCAGAGCGAGACATGACCTGTATCAGGGTTCAGGTTTTACATTGCACAACATCGTAATACTTCAAACACACACACATATATAAACAACTATACATTTACGTAAACTGGGGTCGGTCGTTACGAGCGGACCGTAAGACAGTTCTTCTTCTTGACAAATGGCCCCTATTAGCTTTTAGCTTTTCATTTTTTGCTGACAGCACCACGCCTGCAGGTCATCAGACAGAGCTGATGATTCAGAGGTACATCAGTAGCACACGATCAACTATTATTAATAATAACTGCTGCTATAGCGCATGCCTAAGTCATGTGGAGCTACATACATGCAGCAGCAGCAACGGGCAGAAGCAAAGGGCTTTTTGATGTGCAACTTCCATAACGCAGTTGCTCGACGGCCGGCATTTGTACAGCTCCAGGGAGAGACACCAGCATACGGACTATCAGATAGAAGAGCTCATGATGTACTGCTGCTGTACAGCCGTTATTTTGTGAGCGTATAGAGAGACACCATCATACAGACTACCAGTATCAGGCAGAGCTCATCATGATGTACTGCTGTACTGCAGCAGAGCGTGCAGTTGCTCGACGGCCGGCATTTGTACAACTCCAGGGAGAGACACCAGCGTACAGACTATCAGACAGAAGAGCGCATGATGTACTGCTGTTGTACAGCCGGCATTTTATGAGCGTTTAGATACACCCTATCATACAGACTACCAGTATCAGGCAGAGCTCATCATGATGTACTGCTGTACTGCAGCAGAGCAAGCAGTACTCAATCGACTGTGGCTACTTGGATGGAACTGCTGTATTCCGTGATCATACACATATGCGTTTATTGCTGCGATGTTGCTGTACAACTCACAGACCATCAGGTAGTGGCAGTAGTGATGTAGCGTTGTTACTTGCCCGGTGAATATCGTGCTCTTTTTTGCACTTTCCATCTGTCTGCGCAAGAGGGACGTTTTTTTTCTGTAGTTCACACAAACCCACGGAAAATATTCTCTAAAATAATTGCTTCAAGAAAGTCGTGCCCATATATATGTGTACGTACGAAGTACGCGTTGATACAAGTAGCATACAATACGTACACCGCCCCTATGTACGAGGGCAGAGTGCCTTCGTTGTCTCTTCGGGTCTGATGCAAAAAACAAGTACACATCGTCGACTCGTCCACGGACCAGCATACCCTGGTAGGCCACAGTATAGGCTGCCGCCCTGTATTGTGTGTTGCTGCTCTGCTACTGCTGAGTTACTGGCACAACCTTACTACTGCTGTACATTTATTGAGTCGCCTGCATTTGGACGGTTTGCTGTAGGCTAGCGTATAATATACTGTAAAATTGCAACTCATTGTGGCCACACTAATCCCCCAGACAACTGCAAGATTTGGCGGACTAGACCAAACCCAACTATTTATAACAAGCAAATTGTATTCGTACTAAAATATCAACTGCCACCTTACAACCACTCCTAAGGAAAGCCTTGTATATACTTATATATATGTGAACATATATATTCCTAACCCAATCAGCCGTAGGAATCAGCAAGGATCAGCATATCCTGGCCTTCTTCTCGTCTTCTGCATGACTATTTTAACACATTGCCATCGGCTACCCTCAGTTGAACTTGTAATTGAGATTTTATTTCCTGTTTCCTGTTTACCCACATAGGTGCCGTCTTTGCCTTGGATTCGGACATGTACGTCAACGGCAACACCACGTTTGCGAACAACTCAGCTGGTGTTAATGCAGGTGAGATTTGTTTTGTGCAGGGGAATGCTAGGATGTGGTTTGGTGGAAATGTTTTGTCTGTACTGCATATTATTAACAGTAGACCCGTAGGATGGGCAACACGTAGGCAGTCTTTTTCGTCCGTCTTTTTTCGGTTTCTAACGCATAACAATACTCTCGCCGTCGAGGCATGAACGTGCAGCACCGTCGTATCTTCGTTCTACTGAGTTGTTAAGGCTCATAAGCGTTGTTAGGGCCCATGAGCGGCACATCAGGCAGTTAGCATGTTCCTGCGCTTATAACCATGGCGTACTACTGTAGTAGTGTAGTTGAGGTTCTACCAGCGCGCTCGCTTGTGCTTAGGCTGTGCTTCCACTAGCCAAGGGTGTGCCAACGCTTTGCCGAATTTGATGATATTTGCGATATTATGCGTGCTTTCCTGTATTCAGCGATGTTCGTCGTACCGATAGCGCATTGTGTCCTAAGTTAGGCGTCTGACTGCTTACACACTAACACGCTGATCGTCTGCTAGGGGTCCGTGACTCATTCAGCCCGATATGTTTATTTATTGGCCTTTAGTAGATAGTGGCGTTCGAACTCGACCCATGACTGTAGAGTACCTTTCACTCGTTGGCGCTAACTCGTCCCCAGATTTTTAATGCGAAAGGTATACTCCACGCCTCTCTCACATGAACCGGAAGCCTACGATATTTTAATGCAGTCAGTCGGGAAGGAGAGCGAGCCTTAGACTGGATCTGGTATATACGTATTGCTCCGGATACATGCATGATGTTTGTTTGGTTTGTTTACGTTCGCCACGACACTGACTGGTACTGAGGACTAAGGTCGCTATGCGGCGATTTGGACATATTGCCAGGTGGTAAAGGGGCGGTAAAATATATGGTATTATCCTCGGAAAAGCCCGCGCAGGTCCACCATTGTGCAGATGGGAATATAGCGTATATCGCCTGAAAGCCCTGTTTGCATTGGGAACAAGCTCAATGCGCAACACAGCCGAGCCCGTTGTTCCGACCGCCACTTAGTGCATGGTTTGATAGTTTGGGTACTATTGATGTTCTCTAACCTTCGGGTTGCAAGATGATAACGCAACACACGTGCTTACTGATGTCGAGGGGTTCGTCTGAAGTGTTTGAGAGGCACCGCAAATTTTGTACTGGCAATACCGTTCCAACTATCACAATGACCTTGTAGTACCAGGTATACTACAAATGCGACATGAGAACATGGTAAATACACAAAAGCTCGGGCTGCGACATCAGAGTATCTTTAATGCAACCGACGATAACGTGTTCTCACAACCAGGTTAATCGTCATCCTTTCCTCCACCAATAGTATCAGTATCCAGTGTGTTCCAGTTGTGGCTACGAGTACTGTAAGAATGAGGTCAATCGACACGAATGGGTCGTCCTTGTATAGCAGCGGCATGGCAAAGTCCCTGGTTGCTCTTGTTTGTGCATCGTTCATTTGTGACGGACGCGCCTCGCTGAGCGCCTGGTGTATTTCCCCTTGAACCTTTTAGTTAGGCATACGTTGCCGACAACAACTTCAGCTTATGCCATAAAATGTTATGGAAAGTCCATGTTCGTCTTCACATAGTCTTCGTACGTACGAGTATACGAATTTTGTAACATTGTTACAATGTGAGTTTTTATTAAACCAGCTCTCTCCGCAATAATCGTGTTCGGGATTGAACCCGTTGCTCTTTGGCATACACGTAACAGCGGACATCACAACCCTCTGCTCCCCTATAGGTGCCATACTTGCTCGACGAACGGGTGTACACGTCAACGGCAACACATGGTTCGAGCACAACTCAGCCGGTGATGACGGAGGTGAGAAAAAACACATATTGACATAGACAAGGATACCACCTGCATCGAGAGTAGACCGTCGTTGGTTCAAAAGGACTGCTGTAAAGGGAAACGCTTGTTGAGCAATAGAGCCATGTTCATCGGTGCCTTGTCAGTTTACATGTGCTCACGTAGTGCAACATTGCAATTAACTCCACTCTACCCCGGCCATGATTTATACTGTAGAATTGTGTGAAGCGCTCTAGAACCGAGTTTAAGTTATTTAGTACTGGTTTCAGCCACTACTGTGGTTGCTGCGCCCACTGGCAGACAAGTGTGTCGCCTCTGCTTCTCGACGTGGACGTGTTCAGGTACTACTGCCCGATTGTTTGCACCCAGGCAATCTCGCTCAGCTAACCCTAACCCTTCCCGCCTTTTCGACGAGTAATGCCTTACTTTCAGCCGCTGGTGGACACTGGACGCGTGTGTTTGTTTATTGTTTTTCAGGACTCTTGGCATACGAGAATCACGAATGAATATTGTATATTGTATATTGTATACTTGTATATTGTGTATACAGTACCTGACACAGGCCGGCGTCACATTCGGGGTGGATTTTGCGCGTGCTGACATTTGGCTTTGCTCGATCTTGACCATACATACCTGCATACGGTCATGCACGGCTTGCCTTCGGTATTACGGTGCAAAAGGCTAACCCTTAGCTGACATCCAACTTCAACATTCAGCTTACCAACATTAGTTAAATCTATATTTAAAAAATTAAAAAAAAACGACAGCTGTGAGCTCGAGGATTTCGTCGAAGCTCATATTTGCTAGCTGAGTGTAATACTTCGATCGCGCGTACTTACGGATTTTATATGTCTTCATGTAGGTTGTACATCCCGTATGAGGGGGACACAATCTGAGGCTGTAGAATTCAGGAAGTGTGTGTCTATTTGTGGGGGAAGAAATACTTAAATTAAAATTAAAATTAAAATTAAACAGTCTGAAATAAACGTACCAGGTATACTATAGTGTTCCGACGAGTTTACGTGATAGAGTGGGTCTACTATTTGTAGCTATGTATGGTATATAAGAAGAGGTGTGTGAGGACAGGTTATGGAGTAAAACTTAAAAGCACCTGGATGAATTTTTGATTAATTAGTTATTTGGGTTTCTAATAGTGTGCATTATTTATTTGTACCTCGTATAAGGTATCTTTAGTGGCAATAAGTAGGTAGGGGGTTGTTTTATCCTTTATACCTGTTAAAGGGGGGGGGGGGGAGACACACAGCGACAGGGGTGTGAACCAACCAACCATGTTGACAGGAGGTATGTTAAAATCTATTATGAATTTTCAAGGGTTTTTGGGGTGAAATGTTTGTAACAAATAGTGGTCAATCATATACGATTTTATTATAATAGCAGTATCATATTTTGCAGAAGAGGTGTGTGAGGAAAGGTTATGGAGTAAAACTTAAAAGCACCTGGATGAATTTTAATTAATTAGTGATTTGGGTTTTTAATAGCGTGCATTATTTATTTGTACCTATAAGGTATATTTGGTGGCAATTAGTAGGTAGGGGTTTTATCCTTTATAACTGTTAAAAGCGGGGGTGGGGGGGGCACATATGTGAACCAACCAATCATGTTGACAGGAGGTATGTTAAAATCTAGTATGAATTTTGAGGGGTTTTTGGGGTGAAATGTTTGTAACATGTAAATAGTGGTCAACCAGACGTTTTTATTATACGTCGTAATAGCAGTATTATATTAAAAAAAAAAAACAACAACAACAACAACAGCTGTGAGCTCGAGGATTTCGTCGAAGCTCATCTTTGCTAGCTGAGTGTAATACTTCGATGGGCAGTATGTTCGTTGTCCTGATGAGATTGCATATCATACGTTGCTACGTAGTGTTTTATGGTTTCGTGAGGGCTGCGATCGTATATGTGTTGCTGGTGTTATACGATTTCGTGAAGGATATAGGTCTGTGATTATTCTGAAACGGTGGTATCGAGGTCAACAACAATAACAGATGTTTAGGTAAGGGTGTGTGGCAGGGGGGGGTGTACTCATGTTGTGCACGGCCGTAGTCATATGACCATAGACCCTCGCATCCCTACAATGCCGGGACGGAGCGCGTTGGGTTTTCACCAACCAGGCAGACATTGCTTGCACCAAGCGCGAAACGCCGTGAGGTATTGGGCGAGTCGCATGGAGGGTGAGCTGCATCCTGCTAAGAACCGCCTCTGAGGCGGACTTGCATATGGACGACAGCTTCAATGAGTTAATTTAATTTCTGGTGTGGCCAATTCCGGAGACAGCAATGGGTTTTACTATGTAACTGCCTCGCGGACGCCTTACCATATTAACACTACGTGATACGACCATTCCCCTTGTGCGGAATAAGATTCTCCACCCCGCACAAATGATCTACTCGACCGCCAGCTTTGGTGACCGCCAAAAAAAAATAACAAAAAAAAACGGCACCCTGGTTGTCTAGCTCCACGCAGCGAGTGGCGTGTTTTACAGCGTCGTTGCCAACCGACGCCAACCCAACCTATAAATATATCATATATTTATATGACGGGGTGTGTGGTCAGGGGGGGGGGGGGGGGGGGGGGGGGGTACTCATGTTGTGCCCGGCCGTAGTCATATGACCATAGACCCTCGCATCCCTACAATGCCGGGACGGAGCGCGTTGGGTTTTCACCAACCAGGCAGACATTGCTTGCACCAAGCGCGAAACGCCGTGAGGTATTGGGCGAGTCGCATGGAGGGTGAGCTGCATCCTGCTAAGAACCGCCTCTGAGGCGGACTTGCATATGGACGACAGCTTCAATGAGTTAATTTAATTTCTGGTGTGGCCACTTCCGGAGACAGCAATGGGTTTTACTATGTAACTGCCTCGCGGACGCCTTACCATATTAACACTACGTGATACGACCATTCCCCTTGTGCGGAACAAAGGTTCTCCACCCCGCACAAATTATCTACTCGACCGCCAGCTTTGGTGACCGCCAAAAACAAATAACAAAAAAAAAACGGCACGCTGGTTGTCTAGCTCACGCAGCGAGTAGCGTGTTTTTACAGCGTCGTTGCCAACCGACGCCAACCCAACCTATAAATATATCATATATTTATAGGGGGGGTTTACCCCCTGTACCTGAGGAGCGGATAGGGGGTTAGTACGTGGGGTAGATGGTGGGGAATATATTATATTTGATATTAATAGCATGTTGAGTATGTATCGTATTTCATCTCGGGGGTGAAAAAGTCAGGGCGGAGATATGTGTATTATAGTACAGTGGTGATACATTACACAGACAGGTCTTTTTGGTGTTGTCATGTGAATAAATAGTTCTTGATTAAATATTCCATACATAGATTACCAAACCCAGTAACTCCTGTTTTTTGTAGTCGCGGACCCACGTCGATCCACSGGTCCATTCCAGTCCGTTGATCAGGTCGTGTCGGCATAGAGGATTGCTGTTTTACGTACTCATCATTCCTCATTCGATGGTGCATGTGGGAATCTATAGACAGGTTCACGCCCGCACGCGGTTTTTCACCTGAGAAGTATGCAGAGGAGATCCAGAAGAGGTGGTCTTAGCGTTTTGCAGTCACAGCGTTTCAAGCAGTGCACTTGAAGCTACACCTCCTTGTCTTTCCACCTAAAGCTCTATCGGGCAGTACGTAAATCACAAAGGTCTGGACCAAGACCCTGGTGCCGCAAGCGCTAAAAGAGAGGTGGTATGAGACGAGCTCAAACGAAATGACAAAAGTGGCTGCTCATCCGGTGATCCCACCTCCTTTCCCCTTTCCATTTATATATATATACTAGGGAATAAGTGGCCCTCCCGCCCCCACGGCGGTAGGGCCAGATTGAAGCAAGTAGTAATGGAGATGATAGAGGGTCGAAATAAATATAATAGGAATAAATAGGAAACAAATTGACGGCGAAGGTTAATAGGAGTACAAATAATGGTGAAGAAAATAGAAACGATGGGGACATAAACACAACCAAAGATACAAGAGCTGCCAAACAGTTAGACTTTGCGCATAGGTTTCCTTTGTTTCCGTGGTTTTCTGCTTTCGGGAATGTTATGAGTGGTCAACGCTGAAGGTCATGCTGCACATTGTCGGATGGCAAAGATGATGATAATAATGATAAGATATAATACGCTGAAGACAGGAGAAGGCAAGAAACAATAACGAACATATAAACACAAGACTGTCAACCTGATAACTCCTAAATAACGTCGACAGCTCTAGCACAAAGCGTGTAGGGGAAAACCTATCCTCGGTTGTCAATATTACAATGTCGGCGGATTTCCGAAGTCTAGATATAGGCCAACATACGAGTATAAGCATCCGTGCATGAACACATCCCTGCGTAAATATAAACGATCTTGCTCAACGACTGTGGCCTTGGCTAGGGTGAACAGTCACCGTCGCCAGTGTACGAGAGAGTGCTGTGTGCTGTCTTACGTACTCATATATCACTCGTATACCTGCACATACATACTCGTACGAAGTGCTTCTTGGAGCCGGGTCGTGGATACCAAACAACAACACATATACTACTGTACGTCAACTCAACACTACTATGATGCACCATCATCAGCACTTATACGAGTACCATCACCAGTGTGGTACGAGAGGAGACAGAGTGTCTTATGAACTCGTATCTCGTACATATGATATATACCTGCACATACATACATCTTGTCGGAAGCGCCCGGTAACATCTTGTCGGAGATCCCGTAAGGATCTCCCATGCAAGTATCACCAATTCACCCTGTCATAAGATCTCCGTATCTTATCGTGCAAACCAGATCTCGTGTGATCAACAACCTGGCGTCTCTTCGACGCGTACACAGACAAGAAGGAAAGTGCCACAGGCTCAAGCTGTGAACCTGGAGCCGTATTCATACTTGTATTCATACGAGTACGCATGTACGACGGGGATGCGTAGTTGATACCAGGTTCGTTCATACCAGGTACCAGACAGCACATACATACATACTCGTACATACGTCAAGTACTCGTACGACGACGGGGATACTTGGTTTTTTATACCAGGTACGTATCATATACAAGAAAAAAATCGCATTTTTTCAAGTTTGACATTTTGACATATCGATCGACAAACCCAACGACTGCGTCATAAACTCTGAACGCATCGCGCTGGTGAGGACCTCCGATCCACCCTACGAGCGTAGTGCCACAGTTCTCACGCCTCGGTCGATGATATGCGGAGGGCGCAGAGCAGGCGTCTGACGAAAACACAGTTGGCAGCTGAGTTCAAAACAGAACACGAAAACTCTATCCGATCGCAAGAACGAGTGTTTTANACTCCGGAATCAAAGAAGAGTAAACAACGTCGACAGCTCTAGCACAAAGCGTGTAGGGGCAAACCTATCCTCGGTTGTCAATATTACAATGTCGGCGGATTTCCGAAGTCTAGATATAGGCCAACATACGAGTATAAGCATCCGTGCATGAACACATCCCTGCGTAAATATAAACGATCTTGCTCAACGACTGTGGCCTTGGCTAGGGTGAACAGTCACCGTCGCCAGTGTACGAGAGAGTGCTGTGTGCTGTCTTACGTACTCATATATCACTCGTATACCTGCACATACATACTCGTACGAAGTGCTTCTTGGAGCCGGGTCGTGGATACCAAACCACAACACATATACTACTGTACGTCAACTCAACACTACTATGATGCACCATCATCAGCACTTATACGAGTACCATCACCAGTGTGGTACGAGAGGAGAGTGTCTTATGAACTCGTATACTCGTACATATGATATATACCTGCACATACATACATCTTGTCGGAAGCGCCCGGTAACATCTTGTCGGAGATCACCGTAAGGATCTCCCATGCAAGTATCACCAATTCACCCTGTCATAAGATCTCCGTATCTTATCGTGCAAACCAGATCTCGTGTGATCAACAACCTGGCGTCTCTTCGACGCGTACACAGACAAGAAGGAAAGTGCCACAGGCTCAAGCTGTGAACCTGGAGCCCGTATTCATACTTGTATTCATACGAGTACGCATGTACGACGGGGATGCGTAGTTGATACCAGGTACCAGACAGCACATACATACATACTCGTACATACGTCAAGTACTCGTACGACGACGGGGATACTTGGTTTTTTATACCAGGTACGTATCATATATACAAGAAAAAAATCGCATTTTTTCAAGTTTGACATTTTGACATATCGATCGACAAACCCAACGACTGCGTCATAAACTCTGAACGCATCGCGCTGGTGAGGACCTCCGATCCACCCTACGAGCGTAGTGCCACAGTTCTCACGCCTCGGTCGATGATATGCGGAGGGCGCAGAGCAGGCGTCTGACGAAAACACAGTTGGCAGCTGAGTTCAAAACAGAACACGAAAACTCTATCCGATCGCAAGAACGAGTGTTTTAAGGTTTTTCGACGAAGACCGTCGGACGCCGCAAGCAACCGCTCGCCCCCTAGACTACGAATCGTAATGATACCTTCGAGGCCGCTATGTACACTTGCTGGCCTTGCCTGGTACGAAGGTCGTTAGTCGTGGACTGAGTCTATGTCGAGATCGAAGGTCAATCGTCGCATGCAGAATATATGTTCTATTTGTGGTTGATTTGGGAATTGGGCATCAAAGCGAACTGCTGTACGAAGATTTTTTTTTTTCATCAGCGCTACTCTAAATTGCTATGATAAAGTGGGCATCAAAGATCACTTGATTAAAGTATTGTTTTTTGGGCATCAGACGAACTATATATCATAGATAGATACATCTTTCCGCTCCAGCTGGAATATTACATTAATAGTGTAAACGTTTAAACGCACGTATAGTATGATATGCTATTATACGAGGTATTATATAAATGTGTAGTCGTTTGCTTAATAGACGATGTATCGAATGTTCACATCAGTTGCAGTTGTATTGATCGTGTGCTCGCGGCAGTCGAATTTGTTGTCGTCTTGACGAACATTGCCATGGAACCAGATCGTGCCAGACTCTTGATTGTCAACGCCATGGCCATTATGCTTGATATTTTCACGACTGCCGAACCGCCAACACCAAGACTTTGAAATTCCGTACTACTGTAAATTATACGGCATCATTTTCCTTGAAAACTGTGCTGTCTGGATTGTGGTCAAGGGGATGTAGGATCTCTCTGGAATATGTTGTCGTGTAGGCGCGCGTAGACGTTTCGCCAAAACTGCAAGCGTCTTGGAAATAGAGGAAGGTATTTGCAAAACAAAGTACGTATTTCGAAAATTTATCAAATGATTGCAAATAAACAATAAACAAGACAACAAAAAAATCCGTTTTGAACCTATTTGGGTCCAGAACTTACCACCCCTACAAAAGGGGAACGTAGTTGCCCTGTCCGCACGTTTGCGGGTACTTCAGCTTTGCAGCCTAATTTATCAAAACACCGACCGCAAACCCGCACACGTTTGTGAAAGCATTTTTTTCAATCAGATGTAGCCATTATGGTGGGCGCCCGAGCGTGAAAACGAAATGTTTCGCAATTTTGCGACTTTTGTGCCACTGGCTTGCAACTTCTGCCACGGGCTCATGAAAAACCCTTCGTCAGTTGTTTCTGGTCGCTAACCCTAACCCTAACCCTAAGCTAACCCTGACCCTAACCCTAACCCTGTTTAGAGCGCGCCCCATATTTGCGGGATGTGTTTGTTTGTGAGGAGCGATACCGATCTGCAATTGAAGTGTAAACGTTCAGGTGGGGCTTGTTGTTTGGCTCGGTTGGTGTAACCCAAATCCTGCCCACTTTCGACCACTGCATCATATCAAGATTGAAGGGTAGACTTCGGTTGAGAAAGTGCAAACATCCAGGCTGAAGAGAGTCACAAGCCGCTGTAGATGAGATGCTACTGTAAGGGTCATTACCCGATCTCTTCTGAGGCATGAACCATTCTAAGGTCGAAACACGGCTTGATAGAATAGCGACTCATTTTAATATTCCGATACTGTGATACACCTACAGTAGATATTAGAGTTACCCGCAAACCTGGGGATGGGAGATGGATAACTACGAACCAATACTAAAATTGATGATTACGTCTATAATACCCTCAGGTGTCGTCTATGTGCTTACCGCAGACATACACATCGACGGTGACACCTATTTTGGTGACAACTTCGCCAATACTTCCGGAGGTGAGGAGTTTTTCGCTGCGGTGTGCTCGGTGTGCTTGTTGCAGAGCTGATTGCTTTTAAAATGCGTAACACCTATCATGCAACGTGCAGTGGTTAGTTTCAGTGCTGCGTACAGTGTAGGCGGTGTCGTATAATATTGATAGTTTAACGTCATACCCCACTCAGAACGCTGTCAGAAACGACTGTCCTTGCGCTTCTCAGCCATAAGCGGACATGCTCCATCACACTGCGATTTGGAACGTTCTCGTTTAAACAATATAATGTCAGTAGCCAGGAGCTGACGGTTTAGGTGCCAGTGCATTACTCAGGTAGTAAATCGACCTCCTTAGGTTTGCCATACAAGTGTCAGAAGCCAGATACTTGCAATGGGGCGAACCTCCTGCAATGTAATGTATAAGTTCCAGGGCACCCCCACAACCGTTCTTCCTCTCGGGGGAGAAACTTGTTGAAGGTATACTTAGTATACTGTACGTAGCATGATGCACTGTTTGATGCATGCTTGCACCGACGGTGTGCTTTAATCGCATGCGAGTATACGTCGTGATATTCCGTACGTCCCCGTTTCCGACAGACCTGCATACTAGGATTGCATTTCGCACTGTGCATTGTACGTGATGATCCAAGCATGGGAACGAATACATATTTGGACGTTTTGCTCTTGGTAACGCTATCACGTATGAAATATACTTGCTTGTTTGTTTATATTTGTTTGTCCGTTATTGCTATGAGTTTCCTCGTTGAGTAGTGAGCTCTAGACGTATCTCGTGTCTGTGACACGGGCGAAAACCGGCAAGCCGTCTAAATAATCTATTTTGACGAAAATGGCGAGCTCTTGTGGGTTAGCCTAACCCTCTAACCCGAACCCTAACCCTAAATGGCGAGCCCTTGTGAGGGGAACAACGGTGTACTAGTAGTCGTGGAGCATTTGGAGGCGGACCTATTGGTTTTGCAATACACGTAGATAGACAGATCGGGTTAGGGTTAGGATGCCGAAAATGGAGAACACGTGGTATTAGGTGCATTTGGTGCATACCAGCAAGTACACCGCTCGCCCTGTTGGCGAGACGACGTCTGTCGAACATCTTATCGTCGTCAATAACTCCGGCCCACTTCTGATAGCAGTGTAAAATTGTATCAACGACACTGCAAGGGTCCAGCTACACGTGACCGTAAAACCGGCAACCGATATTCGCCGCGCCCATCGGCCTTACTAAACATGCCTCTCAGGATCAAATTTGATAAATTGGAAATATGTTGTAAATCGATTATATGGTTGGTATAAACGACAGCTCTCCAACCGCCCACTTAATTATTTTCAATCCAGAACCAGACTAGTGTGTATCACTCACTGCACTCACACACCGCCACATCTGGGAAGAGGGCGCTTAACCCGTCACTCGTTCGACCTCGTGGATTGCGAATACCCTAATCCTAACTATGTATCTCGCCATCTGCAGGTGTTTTCTACTTAAACAATGGCTCGGCCTACTTCAATGGACGGACTGAGTTTCGGCGAAACTCAGCCATCGTCGGAGGAGGTGAGATCGTTAATGGAATTTCATCTGCACATATAATATCAACATGGCTCAACGAAGCAAGTCGTAACTGACACCAATGGCGTTGCGACATTCCTCCCGTCGATTCGATTGTGACGAGTCCTTTGACACGACTGATGCATTACAATGACGACGGCTCCGCCATCGGGAAGGGAGGCCACATTGTTCGAAACAAGCTGCAGTTTGAACATGAGTTATACAATACCGGCATCAGGCTCGATGAAGGTAATGCAACATTAACCACATAAGGTCGAACCACACTATGGGCAGCATATTGTCGCAGATCGTCCTGTATTTGTTTCAGGGACAGCGTAATACGTATGTGTCTTGTTTCAGAGTGAGTATCACACTTGCACCCGCATTTTGGATAGCGTTCGGACGTTTGTAAGTTAACTGTGAAGTGTGAACGGATGTTTGGCGACTGTGTTCATTTCTGGGTACAACACTGTCTGACTGGATGGTGCTCCTTCTAGCAGTATTGATAGCAGGGTTAATAGCAGGCACTTCCGTCCGCCGTCAAGCTGTAGCGCATGCTCTCAACATACTCTGGCGACCTGTTTATTGCGGTTTATGTTCTCCCAGTGGTTGTTGTATTGTGCAAGCCGTGCCGGACTACAACTTACGGCAGGGGTCTCGTTGCGAATATCTAGACATTTATTTTGCACCGTACTACGAAAGCCGTTACAAAACAAAACTCGTTGCAAATATAGTAAGTGCCGAGTCGCTCATTCGCCTTGGCGAGGCTCAGATTGCCAACCATATGATGTCACCGAAGACGTGTTGGTTGCTTATGGGGATACCTGGACTTTTTGGTGTGCTTAAACTTCCCGCGTATCACGAGATTCTGCGTATAATATGATGATGCCATAATAAGGTGTGGGACGCGTGAAAGCACAGCATTGTGCACGTGTCGGTCAAATGCTCCAACACAGTGTTGCCCCCACCAGCTCCAGCGCATACCCCACCTCATAAGATCGAATACTTTAACGTGCTTGAAAAAAACTCGCCACAACTTTCACGGGTCTACGGGTCTATGCCAAGTTGTGTGATTTGTCGGAAATGACCGGAACAGGCAGTTGTATTGTTGCCGACGGTTTTACCTTGTTGTTCTGCCAAACGGAATACGGTACTTTAGTGTATGTCTGGTGCCTCGTCGTTCATGTTGGCCAGCGTTCGCTATATGGTACCTTTCATTGGAACGAGCCTTTTATTCTAGTAGAAACGCCCTCAGTCGCTCCACATGCGTGCAGTTCAGCGAATATTGTGCTTGTAAGAAATGCCTTGGTCCAATATGTCGCTTGCCTTAGACCTGGTCTGCACAATATTGTTGTTGTGTATAATCAATTGAGAGTCGCTAGCGTCCGTCATCCTTCGGGCGATTGACATCCGTTTCTTGCATTACCCGCAGGTGTCATGCACGCCGAGGAACAATCTGAGGTACACCTTGACGGCAATGCCTCGTTTGCGGACAACTCGGCGGGCGAATCAGGAGGTGAGAAACAGTATGTTGTGCATCTGGGTTTTGGTAGTGAGCTAGTAATATCTATAACTGCAGATGGGATATTAACATGTGAAAAAAAAATATGTATGGTGTACTATAAAGGGCTCAACTGCCCAAATAGTCAACCTGTACACTCGGGTTGCAGTTGTTCCGGCGCTCGAACACGCATTGCACAATCTAGGCTACGTCCTCCCAAAAAAAAGTGAGCAGCGATCGTGTGCGTTGGGAAGTGTAGTACTATAACTGAACCAACCTTAAGCTTAACGCGAAGGGTATAGGTAGCGGTGGATCTGTGCATGCATAGAGTTAACCCTAACCCAACCCCGACTCCGATGGGGTATTCCATGCCCTTCATTGCAAATTAACTGTCAAATATTATTCCACTACATTTGCTCAGACCATGACACGTATGGGTTATTAATATTGTGTTTACCGACCTCCCTTCCCCTAACCCAGGTGTTTTCAATATCAGAGACTCTGAGATCCACATTGGGGGCCACACATCATTCACGAGCAACGCATGCCTTCGTTCTGGGGGTGAGAAACGCATAAAAGCATGTCACGCCCAGGCGAGATACCCCCCCTTTCAGATTATAGCTTAGGGTAGGGCGCCTTTCGGTATGGCTTCAATCAGAACAGTATCCACTTGCAAGGGTCAGCGCTGGGCAGATACAATATCTCACTCGTATGGGTTATAATTAAGCCGTCGCGCTCGTATAGGTGCTGCACGATCAGCCGTAGCCCCCCCTCAAGAACCAATGGCGACGTTGGTGAAGGGGTTGCCAAAGTGCAATCGTCCAAGTCTGCGTTGCTAGAAGTGAAATATGGAGTGGTGCTACGATAGGGGGGGTACCCACATTTTCACTACCCGGTTTTGGCCACTTGGACGAGTGGCTCCAAATATAACTGAAAATTGGACCTAAACAAAGTTTGTTGGCGTTTCGTAACAAAACCTCCGATGGCGGTGCATATGGAACAACAAAAAAACAAAAATAGGTTACGAGTACAACGCAGTAAAGCAGTCACTCGGCCGAGTGGCTCTGTGCAGGTGAAAAAGAAACACCTATACATGACCCCCCTACCGTAGCACCAGTCTATGCCAAAGTGTTTTGGCAGAGTATATACCCAACCGCCTTCATTACTGGAGGTACCGATAAATACGCCGGGAAGGCGTAAGGGTGCATATCACAAATGGTTGCAGATGATAGCTTAGGGTAGGGCAACATATCTAAAACCTCTCAGCCCGCTCCCGTTCTATGCAAGCAGATTGGTAAAAATCACATAACTGGCATGTAACGACTACCTGGCGGCAAGTATCTTGGCTGAGCTATTTATTCTTATTTATTTTATGTCTGATATTGAACCAGCATACAACTCATCTAACCCCTACTGGCAAAACAAATGCGGAGCCAACTCGACTAACCCCCACTTACTTTTGTTATTCTCGGACTAGACGCGAGTGCAGACTTATTGAATGTAAACTTCGCCCCCGTGCTCTAGAAATCGCTTTTTGGTGTGGTACGCCCATGCCGCTCTACTTTTATGCTACTTCATTGCCAACCCCCAATACGCCGATTGATATAGCTATTGATATAAGTTGACGATATGTATCGTTGTCTCTTGCGTGGATTGTTCCGTTACACCATCAGCCTGCCCATGCCATAGCAGAGCCCCGCATCTACCCGGCGTAAAGCATAATGTCTCGACCATGCTCGTGTGCGCGTCGATGATACATTGACAATCATTCCTTATTCCTTGTTGTTTTAGATGGCGTACATTTCACTCGGAAACGCTTTTTTTTTTTAAAGGTGTTGAGGCAATTCGTGTCGTGTTTTACCTGGCTCTCCATTTGCCCTCACTACGGCACCCCAATACGCAATTGACCCGCTTCATGTAGTCCAATCGTTGTTGTCGCTTGACTGCAAGTTGTACCGCGACCACTGCTATGAATACCACACTACCACCAATGCAACGGTCAAAGTATTTCCCATCCTTTTAGGTATAATCATTGAGGGGCATTTCAGGTGGTTCGTGTTTGACAACTATGTTCGCAACAACGATATACTGGGTGAATATCAAGGCATGGTGCAACGGCCCCTTGTATCTGTGCCACAACCTCGTCCTGCCCCGTCACGTTGCGGCTGGGTGCTATAGAATGAATCTCGTGAAATCGATCATCAATCGCAGGGGATCCCGTTTGCCTTAGTGATCAGTCGCAAGCCGGACTTAACAAACGCTTCCCGGTTTCACGTACGCCACAGCCCCCGGTGGTCGATGACAGTGGAGCGTGGTTGAAGCGCATGCCCATCTATATTAGTCAAGCTACGGAATGTCGGCCACAATTCCAGTAGCTGATATACCGCTCAGTGGCGTTGTAAATGTCCCGGCAGCCGTAGCGGTCGGCATTTCAATGATACTATGTTCAGGGTGTGTAAAGCGGCCTTTCCTCCTCCCTCGAACGAAACCCAGCCATAACATTGCCAACGCCTTTCGTACATAGTGTACGTAAATACCTAAAACCGGCCTAAGCTTCGCCTCGCTGCAGACGAGTTTTGGCAACCAGACATTTGTCGCCCACAAGAGATAGATTTACTTTCTGCGTTTGACGTGCTCCCTATTCACCACCGCACACATAGTGAATGGAACATGTATTTACTTGGAACCTAGCCACAACAACCAGCGCATCGTAATGATATCTAAGGGGGTGCAGTTTGGTCTTGTAAATTTTCAACGAGCGTGTCCGATCCAGCTCTTCTGTCTTTCGCACACCTTGAGACTGTTCTGTCCTCGACATAACATCGACCGAGCCCGTGCATACGAAATAATATCAAACATATTTAATGGCCGTTTTACTGGACAACACCAGACTGGCGTGCTTGGTTTAGCAATTGTTTAGACGAGTCGGCATCTTCATCCATTGCAATATTGTTTGAAAAACAAGATTACACCCCTCAAGGCATTTGTTCACGCTAAGGTTTGACCTTCACGGCTAGCGCCTAAAGGTTAGCTATGCGGTGGAAAACGGCCGTCAGAGTATCTAGAGTACAGTATGCACACTCGCTTTCTAGGGTGACAGGGTTTCCCGTGCGCACAGGTTGTACTGCTCCGTTAGTATGGTAGGTTCGGTGCGGTAATTTTCCCTCAGCACCACGACGAAATTCCGTGTTGACATGATGTGTTGGTTATCACCCGCACGGCCACGATACAGTAGTTCGATCTCTTCTATTGGCCCAACACACCGCACCGGCCGTGCAACAGTAATTACTCTAACAGAGTTCATGTTAACAGTAAGGAGTGTCGCTTGGACAACTTTAGGGGTTTATTGTATATCTTTCGAACTGCATTGTCATTATCGTTTTCTGAGTCGCGGGAGAGAGAGGTTCTCCCCCTCGGCCAGATACCTGTATGACAGCCTGCTGCAACCACCTAAGTATCTCGACCACCCAATTTTATGGTGTCTCCCTCCCCACTAATAATAGTGCGGCGTACAGTTGGTTGTATCGGATGACCAAGCCACCGAATGGGAGGGTACCATTTGACGCCTCCGATATAACTCAAGTGAAAAACAACAACCAATAAACAAGTATTCTTGGACCTCTGCCACTTATTCCCTTCGAAATAAGAAATGAGAGGGTGCGGCGGCAGAAAAAGGGCACAAAATCCTGGCTTGGCTGATCAAATCAGTGACTACCCCACGTGTGCTCACACTTGCAGCAGGAGCCTAGTGCTTGCTTGCGCTCGACGTGGGGATACGGACCTGCACTTCATGCTTTTCTCGAAAGGAGTGGCTACCTGCAGGTCCCTCAAATCACCAAAACCAACCATACTGTATCCCAGTCCCCGATACAGACAGGCCTCATTCTCTCTACCAACAAACCCTGTTTTGTTCGTTACTCCGGTAGCGGAGGCCGTTACCACGTACAAAACTACCCTATTATTATGAAGCATATCCGAGAGCACACCAACCCGTGTCATTTCGCCATGAAGTTATGACGGTTATTGTGACCTTTTTTGTGATAAACTGTACCAGGTATAGGCCATCCAGGCGCGAAGTTCCATTTTTCCCCAGCACCGAGGTGCACGTCTCTAGATATGTGTCTACTTCTTTAACATCTGAAAGTATCGTTATATGCCTGTTTGGTTTGTAAAGTGTTCCTCGCCGTTTTATGCTGAAAAGCCTAAACAAAACACGGAGACATCTTGTTTCGGCCAGGTCTGGGGGGGGATACGTTTCTAGAGAAAACCTAAACGACGTCTTTGAAGAGGCCTTGTATACGCAAGCTACGATAGAGGTGTACCATGTTTTTTCTGAGCTCCTTACTTAAGGAGCGCCATATCTCACCGAAAAAATGTTTTTGGAGGAAAATAAAAGTGCTGCGGTTGAGAAATATCATGACCGAAGTATACTCATATTTCGTCACAAGAATGAAATTCCGACGAATTTCGGTTAAGGAACCCGATCGTTCAGAAAACGATTCAGCCAAAAGGTGCTACCTCTACCGTAGCACGCGTCTGTACGCTCACTCGTTGAGGGTTCTTCCGATTTTGAAATGGGTGTAGTTTGACGTTACTATGGGCAAAACACCGTATATGAAAGGTTATCTTGTTTGCCCAGGAATGCGATAACCAACGGTACGATTACATCGAAAATACCGGCGAACGATTCCTCTCACCGATGCCCACCAAGGGTGGGTTGCTACTTTCCAAAAATATGAATATTTCTTCTAGATATCCAAGCTTTTTTAAACTTGCCTCTGTTTTGCGTTTTTTTACAAGGTCTTGGAGTTGTTTTTTGTCGTTTGTTCCACAATTACTTGATGTTAGTGTGGAATCAGGATTTGTTTTCGAAATCTCAGCAAATATCCGCCCTGTCTTCAACATCACAAATCTACACCGTTCAATGTCTAATTCAGTTTTGTTTTGCTAGGTACAGTATATAACGTGATTGGAAACATTGTCCTGGATGGACCATATATTACCAGGTAGTCGTTTGCGGAGTTTCAGCAAACTCCTCACAGTAGTTGCACCTCGGGTTAGGCGATCCCAGTTTTGCAAGGGTTAGGGTTAGACGAATACGCCACTTACACTCGGCCCACGACACCACCCTGAGAGGTACCAGCGTAAGCACATAGAACACTCCCTGTAATTAATTGTTGTGTATAGTCAGAATCCGCCGTTATAGTTAATGTCCGTATCACTCGTTTTGAGTCGCACCAATGGCCTCGAATGAGACGTGCACCAGTATCAAGGACAGCGTATCACTGGTCGGTTCAAGGGGGCTGGGCTGTGGTCACCTCCACGGCTTTCAGTAAAACATCTGCCTCATCGTTGTTGCTCCCGGCCCCAAGCTGTGATGCTGGCATTAGCTGCTATTCCTCGAAACGCTTTGATTGGCGCCTTTCCGAGAGTTGACCATGCGGTAATGCACTTTCCGTTTTACATGTTTAAGTAGTGGTTTTGTAACTGATGCTGGTTCTGGAGTACATTGTTACTGCTACTTCTTGGTGGGGTAGATCTTCGCAGAAGCCTCTTGGACCACACATGACCCGCGATGGGATGGCATGTCATCGATGGTACACATGGCTTTCAGAACCCATCGAGTTGCAGAAGCTGCACCCAGTCCTTCTAAGTAATTAGGCTTTCCACTCAGATATTACCGTGTCGCTAGGGGTGCTGCATGGGTTAATAGCTAACCAGGTTCTCATTAAGCTCATACTTCCAACGGCGACATGGGTTGGTGTTCGTTGTCGGTGTCGAGCGATCTACATGTACATATGGATTGCAAATAAAGACTACTCTAACCCTAACCCGTGTTCTGCAAGGAGGGTGTCCACGCCATCTGCTGATTCATGCATGTTTCCTAACAGCACATTCACCGCTTGAAGAGGCTGGTACACACTGCAGTCATTTATCGATTCAAATCGATACCCCCGAACGCCGGCGCGGCCTATTAATAGTAAGTAGAGGACGTATAGGATCATGTATTTTCAATAGTAGTACAAAGAGAAGCATGGTATCTTGAGAATCACGTTGTTGGTTACGCAGGTGGGAACTTTGACAAGGGCTGCTGCGCGAATGTAAGCAACTAAATGTATCATATGTCAGCATTGAGAACGTGTTTACGTCATGGCGATATCCCCACGTGTCACCGACCCAAATATTTCGCGGATACGGGACCTGGCCGTCACTGCTGGTGGCCGTCGTAGGCCGATCGGGCCAGCCGGCATGCACATGACTCCGTGACTTGGGGGTACATTGTCAAGGATATTTTTCTTGTGGAGCCAATATTAAATGCTGGTTTTACGTTCGCACTGTATTCCGCGTTACCGCGTATGCGCAAGCACCGACTCGACCGACGCGGACGTTGATCGGGCAGGCATACCTTGGGTTGTGTTAACATGTGCCATATGCCTTGGTTGTGGCCATCATTATTTGTCAGTCCAATCGACAAATTGCAAAACTAAACTCGCCGGGAAGACCTCATTTACAGTCGAATGATGGTTTTCTCGAATCGTCGCGCGTTATCCCTGCTCTCGTTACCCAGCAAAAGTATATTCACTCGGTTGTGATTGTTTCCCCCTACTCTCCTACTGTAGAAATGGGTTTGGAACCTATCAAAGTGATAGGCGCTGCCGTCATGCCTTGCTCGGGCCACCCTAATGCCGCGCGAGCCATGGTAGTTGCGCATGTACCACTCCGTTCCATATTTTGGGGGCCGTTTGGGCATCCCTGTTATTAATATTAATACTGTAGTATCTTGGCGAAGACAAAATCGATCGATGTCTTGTTTTTTAAATGTGTTGGCGATGAGCCATCACTTTGAAACAACGCTAACACCTTCCAGAATGACAAACTCATAACCTTTATACTTCGTATGGTGGCACTAAGCAAGGACACTCGGAGCTCGCCTCACGTTTGCTCCCGCTCATGGTCTCTCCATTGATTGGTTTGGGAACAAGTTTTGTACACTGGATTTGAAAAGTTCTTCCCTACGGTAGAGGTGCACCACGTTTTTGCCTCATAAGGGTGGTCACTTGAGGAGCTCTATACTCCGCCCAGTAAACTGAATTTATACGAAAAAACTCCATGGCCCAACTACACAAGGACACAAGTACACAAGAGTACACAACGAACAATGTTGAAACACGAGAAGGGAAGCGGAAAATTTCGGCATAAGGAGCCCGAGCATTCAGAAGACATTTAAGCCAAAACGTGCTACCTCATTTTGTAGCACGAGTCAAGGTACTACTGTAACATAAATGTCTAAGCTGTCCCAATAGTATGGAACGAAGTGGTAAGTGTTTTCGTTTTGCTGGTTGGTCAAGCAACACTGACGATCTGACGATACCCCGCCCCTACCCGCAGGCGTTCTCTCTGTCGGCGACACAAGGGTCTACGTCGCCGGCGAAACCAAGTTCAACCACAACTCAGCGGGATTCGACGGCGGTAAGGAAATTACCACATTGCTTATAAATCGATACGCTTTCATGGAGTGGTATTCCACAGCCCATAAGACCGAAAAGGCAGTTTACCATGGAGAGTGCCAGGGTTCACGTTGGGCACCAAATAGGCGTCTGCGTCAGGTGAACTGCCAGAACACCATGTGGCCTAGGTTTTGGGCACAAGCACCCCCCAAACAGAAACCCTCAATACGATGCATACAGGGAGATTGCAACGTACGTAAATACCAGACATTGCTGTATATGGTTATGACCTTGGGTATTTTCGGAGTTTCGTTCATCCAAGATAGCGGGCTGTTTCATGCCAGCTCATTCTTCTCGATCAATCGTGTCTCTGGACTGACTTGAAGAAGGCGATCGATTTTTGTTAGACAAATCTCCATGATTCGCCTCGCCCACACCACCGTTTCTCATTTCCGTACGCTCCAGCCAACTTGCTGTATCTGCTGTAGACCAAGCCGTCATTTGCATTGTGTATTTTTGGCGGTGTATATTGTGTTGTTTCCTCTTCGTCGTAATTCCCTCAGCGAGTTCTTGTTTTAGTTCCAGACCGTCTTGGGGTTGTTGAGATTAGTGTGGTGCTGTAGATGAAATTGATTACTTGGTTTTGTACGAGGTCAACAGCACAGGCACCACTTGGATCACAGCACCTACTTTACAGGCGGGGGGCATAACATGCCTATTGAATGCAACGTTCATATAATATATGTGAACATATATACGTACAGTCACGGGTCATTATTTATAGTTGTTGTGTGGGGCAATGGCTGTCTCGTCTTGATCATAGTGCATACTTCAAGGAGACTCGCTATCGTATAGCGCCTGTCGGCTCCCTCCGTGAAGACTCTGAATATTGGCTGGTATCTATCGTGGCGATAAGACGCGTCGCAAACACTAGTTCTCCACTATCGGTTCGGTTCGTTTGTTTTTCCAGGGGGGGTACTACCTTTCATATCACATTTCAGATTATACTTTCTGTTTTCACACGTGACTATGACCCCGCTCCGCTTGATGGATAACGCACGCCGGGCCGGTGTTTATGCTGCACTTGCTCGCATGGTAGATTGATTGATCGATCAGGGCTTTAAAACTTGTCTGGCTTGACCTTCCCACAACTACATGGTTTAGTTTTGCGGCGGTTTCATCGACTGTTGTATTTATCAAAGCGAAACGTATCGACACGTCACCATCGGAATGCGTGCCCTTACCGACTCTCCAACGCTACGACTGAGTCCCTAGGTTTCATAGCGTCGCTTAACTACGTGTTGTAACCCAAGTTTTGCCACACATGCCTATATCCCCACCCGCAGGCGTCGTGCGTCTGCATTCCTCCAGTTCAATGAACGTGACTGGCTATGCCTCGTTTGAAAACAACTCAGCTGCTAATTCTGGAGGTAAGAACTGCCATTCAAGTTTTCCCGACAGGTGTCGGTGGGTCTCTGCATCTCAAACTCCCCCTGGTTTGAACCCCCTTGGCGGCAATAGTTAACCCTATCAGATACCTGACGGTGTTCTTGACATCTTCTTTAATACGTTTGGGTGTGGTCTTACACTTGACTTGTCAATACCCGCAGTCGAGATCGCATTTGTTTTGCGGACCTTGATAACACTATACCGGTCCTGGATCACCACAATGCCGACTTACGTCGTCCATGGGACAATCCGAACAAGCCCACGTCAGACCAAGTTGTTTTTTAGAACCTGTTTGTCACATGCATACACATTCCTGCGGCTCATCGCGTGGCAACGCGGTAATCTCCATAGACCAATGCACTGCCGTGTTAGCGGAATGACTATTCCCCTACGTTTACAACTGCGTATACATTTTGTGAACTTGAAATATTGATACAGCCCGGTTTTCAACCTTACCCCTAAGTTCAAATGTTTAGCATGAGCTTCAAAGTCCATCTCTCAGAACACCAAGCTAGGGATCAAGCAAGGCATCAAGCAATGTACTCGTGTCGGATTGAAACTCAATACACGTGGCGCAGGTGTACCTTGGAGTTTATCACAAACGCCCAACCTCGCGACATCATACCCAACCCTACCGGCAGGGGTGGGTTCTGTTTGCATACTCTAGTGCTTCTTTGTATAGTCCAGCTCAATAAGTTGTGGGCAATACATTGTGCAGGGGGACACCCTCAGTCGTTTTGGTATCACACCTGTCGGTAGTGAGGTGTGGTACCAACGCTAACTCACGGCCTAGGCATATTATGTATTGTTATTTTTTTGCCTAACCCTAACCCGCCTTTGCTTAGCAGGCGGGGGGCTGTCTCGGCCCTGGAACCCTCGCGCACGCTAATTGGTTGGGTGACCACTGGGCGATTAAGCCATGGTAACGATTGACGCCTCAGTCGCTTGTACTAATACTATGTGCCACCGTTTCGTTCTGGCGCTATAATTGCGACATGGCTGCAGTGTATTTAGACATTGCCCAATGTTCCAACTAACACATCCCTGGGAGACATTACGGCACTGAAGCAAACGGTGTCTAGTGCTCGCGGTAAAGTGAACTTCGCAGATATGGTTTTACTGCTGTCGGTTCTGCATTCCTACGTTTGCTCTTCTCGCAAACTGGCGTCTCCGTGTTTAGTGTCGGTCGAGCATCGCGCATTCGAAATAGCTGGGGGGTGGACGAAATAGGTACCATGAATGAATATTAACACTACTGTAGCCCACATTACTCTATGACACAGGTGTCCCAGTATACAGCATCGAACTTTCGACCAATCTGAGAGGGAGTTCCAAAACCAGTTAGCTGTGATAGCTTCGATTCCCAGGTCAATGCGCCCTATTTTTCCCGCGCACGCAAATTGGGTTTTGTCACCGTGACGATTCCATATTGAACGTGTCGCCCAATTCTGGTCTGCCGGGGGCATACATACTCATGCACACATGGTGATATGGAATATATTAGCATTTGCTGTTCGTCCTGCGTATGGTCTGGCATCAAGATATGCGTGGGCAGCCTCGTGAACATGGGGCAAGGGGGGCCGTTGGACACAACGTCCCCGTATGCTTCTTGTCCCACGTTCCTAAATGTCATTCCGCTGCTGTTCGGGGCTATTTCGATTCCTCGTGGATCCAGCAATGACGCCTCATGCCGCTAGTGCTGGCTGCCATGCGCAACGCTCGCTCTAACACAGGGGTCGTGATGGTATCTACAGACCGTCGCACTTCCGTGTAAACCTAAACAACACGACCGGTCAAGGACATTAACATGTACTGGTACGTTTCCGTCACGCGTGCAATTGACGGGCAACGTAAAAATTAGACATTGCACCCAACGAAACCAACATTGTGACGTGAAACGCCGAATTTTGCTAACCGATATGTCGGATACAGAAATATATTGGGGTATGTTTTTTTAACTTGTGACATATATCTGTTCGTGAAGGACCTTTCCATCGCAACAATATCAACGTGAAACCATAGAAAAGCCGCGCGAACGTTTGAGCTCCGAATCCATAAGGAACCACGAAAATCACCCTAGAAGTGCCGAACACTGTTGAGGCTTGGGACAGCTGCTTTCGCTGTATTACTCGTCCCTACACGCCTCCTTGGGTCGAGGCGCCCCCCCCCCCCTGGTCGTAAAGAGTATTCGAGCGTGCACAGCAAGTTTGTATCCCCATATTCCGACCACCTCTCTCCGAGCTCTCAATTTTCAACCATAATATCATGCTCTCAGTTTGTCTCGTATACAACGTCAAGCTGTATCGTATTCACATAGTACTGCGTAGCATTGCGGTCGTGGCACATCATACCAGCGACGACTCCGCCACCCTGACCGACCTGGCAGCCGTGACTCGATTGGTGCACGTACGTTAGCATTAGCGTCACTACATTGAAGACGCTACAATATCCCCAAGCATCGCAACATCGCCCGCCGTAAGTAACTGTGAGTTTTGTACCGCTCCATACAATTTATGTGGTACTCTACCACCTCAACCCTAACCCTAAGAATGATAAAGGTATGATGTTCCGCCCCCCCCCAGACACTTTGTTCGTAAGGGTAAGGGTTAGGGTAAGGGTTAGCACTTGGAGAAAACGGCAGTAGTTTTGCGCTCGCGAGT
The DNA here is from genome assembly GCA_008828725.1 of Saccharina japonica. Lineage (NCBI taxonomy): Eukaryota > Phaeophyceae > Laminariales > Laminariaceae > Saccharina > Saccharina japonica. The sequence goes on from MEHQ01002346.1 coordinate 1,246,590, forward strand.
GCATGTGCGCACAGACGTTTCCTTCCCAGGGCCTAAGTGCCCTCTTTATCAGCAGCGACCGAATCAGAAGCTCAAGACTCACTTCCAATACATGCATTTGTTCAACTGCGGCTGACGTAGTTATAATCGACCTGACACGTTTCGTGTATACAGTACACGCAGCAGATAATCAAATCTCAAGTGGCTTTAAAGTAACCCTTACAGGCTCTCCGAATGACACGGTCAACCGCCGGTTTTTATATTTAGAAGAAGGAAGACGACATATGTTCGCCTATGTGTGGTAACTCGCTCCCCAGGCGTGGGAAACCCCAGGCCGCCAAGAATAAGCATTTTGACTACAGTAGATCGATGGTAAGTTTATCCCCATCACGAGCTTAAGCACACGCGCATCAAACCGAATTCGAACGCCTGCAATCAAACCGGCTGTATATGGTGTGGTGCACGGTAATATATGCAACCTTGGCGCTTCATCAGACGCATTGGGCCAGAGCATGCAGGGAATGATAGCGCATATTTTGCAGATTGCGCACGACCTCAGTTGCGGATCCTGGTGGGACTTTGCAATCGCCTCGAAGCGGAGCGAACATAATGACGGCAAGGGGTGGTGTTACCCCAGCGTACGATGGAGTTTCTAGGGCCTAGCGCCATCACCGGAGCATCGCAATATGACGCATCCACGTACCCGGTCTAGTTGTAGTTGACGGCTCCCGCAAAATAATATGCGGCTAACATAATTCCGGGCTTTAACGTCTGGTACACTCAGGGTGCGTCGACAACAACCTTTTCGCAGAAATAGTTTCCACTAGTCCTGACTAGTCAGCGAACGCCGTCATATTATTACACCCTGTGCAAAGTCATTATCGATATCCATGTTCTCAACAGTAAACCGGGCGTCGCAGACGGAATCGCGCCACACTCAAAAGGTCCGCCAAAACATAGGCTGCGTCACAAGACGTAGTTGGCCGGGGGGGCGTCTGCGGAGCCCCCGTTTTGGATAATTCCTGTGACACGCCGCTGACCCAGCCGCAGATATCTGCACGCGGAAGTGCGCCAAGTTTAGGGATACACTGACTCATACCACGGTTGGGGTTGCATTTATGGGCTCGACTTTGTTTTTACCGGGGGAGGTCCTCTAATGAACAACTACAGTACCAGTTGGTTTGATACTGCTTGGTATTTTTGCGAATGCATTTGGTTTATGACTCGCGCATATAAAGGTTGGCCAGGTTACGGAAACAGACTCCTCGAAGTTATATTTGGGATGATATGTTGATCTTCTCATGCGAGAGGCTCGGAACACAAGACACTTGCCCTGGCAACAGTCATCGACCGCTCGAACGATTAACAGTGACAACAGTGTGATCCCAAAACTTACATCGCCAAGCGCATTTGGCCACTTTACGAGGTTGCTTTCAGTGGCGTTGTTAGTTTCGAAAGGGACAACACAGAACACGGGCATTTCTACTGTCTATACGAGCCTAGGTGATGGTCGTGGATGTTACACCGCTGTCGCGGATGCCTTTGAATTCTAAAAGAAGCGCTCTGGGGGTGAGGTGCTGGTGTTGGTGCTGGTGCTGGTGTTGGTGCTGGTGCTGGTGTTGCTGTGATGCAGATATTGTATGCCATGTGGCTCGGGGTGGCAGCTGAACCGAGCACACCAATAACTCCCAGATCAACAGATCAGCGTTCTAGGAAAGGTTGCAAACCAGCACTCCCGAATCAAAACCAATTGCACCGCTGTTCGTGAGATATTTGTGTGTGTCGTCTTCAAACACATTCACTCACAAAATACCGTAGCACAAATAAATTATCTCCAAGCATGACTGCTGTTGCCCGGTAGGAGGGCCGAGGTGCGAGGTGGCCAGGCTGCCCCCCTCCACTGTAGATACGAGGTGGCCAGTCAACCAGGCGAGGTGCTACGATAGGGGGGGGTACCCACATTTTCACTACCGGGTTTTGGCCACTAGGACGAGTGGCTCCGAATCTCACCGAAAATTGGACCTAAACATAGTTTCTTCGCTTTACGTAATGAAACTTACGCTGGCGGTGCACATAGGACCACAAAAAAAAACAAAAAAAAGTTATGAGTACAACGCAGTAAAGCAGTCACTCGGCCGAGTGGCTCCTTGCAGGTGAAAAACAAGCACCTATACACGACCCCCCTACCGTAGCACCAGTCGAGTTGTTGTACAGAGGCGAACGTCCGAAAACCTGCTGATCATTTTTGTGTTTTGTGGGGTTTGGTCGTCTTGTATCGCTATGGTTCCGCGGACAACAGTTCCGAACAAAAGAGCCAGCTGGCCCAACGTTCTTCGGCCAGAGTACGCGCCACAGAGCCCCGCCGGTGCCCAAACTTGCGCCTAGTGTACAAGCGGACCCCCTGCGTGCCTTGAGCCTAGAGGGCGAGAAATGAGCCGCGGCCGGAAGCGAGGATCTTACCAACGCGCACTGTACCCTGACCGCATCTTGCCTCGCATGTCGCTCAGGGCATGGCTCAACACGCACGGCGTCGAGCGTCCGACAATATTTCTACCGCTAACCCTTGTATACGTAGTCACATACAGGACACTACAATGCACGATACTGCTGACATGTCCGCGCGTTCTTTCCGTGCCGCGTCTGACGACGTCCGCCGCAAGCTTTCATCCCAGGTCTGACTCCCAGAGTTCAGACGAGGTCATACTCCCGCAGGTCAAGCCTCTATGTCGGCCACATTTGCGATGTATCTGAAGGAACCACGAAATGCCCAGTCCAGCAACAGCAATACCGGCCAGCTTAAGCTTATAGCAACAGCACAGTATGTTTCATGCGTCGTATTAACTTTCCCGCGTAGTCTTGTATTAACTTGTCCAAGAATACCGCGGATACTGCTTATCCCTATCCCCCGCCGATTTCTCGTTCCCGAAAATACTTTCGACGGCGGCGTTCGAACTACAGTACATTTTTGACAATACTGGTTTCCAGACCATACCATCACGCCTTCGGATTAATAATAAACTTTCCATAACTCCGCATGCGCGGAATATCCAAATACCAACTCAGGGCGCCGCAACACGTGGGGTCGGCGAAGGGGTTGGGCGCATGGAAACTGATGCAAACAGCCCTGACAGACCGAAATGCATCGTATTTTAGTGGCTCTTGTTGCAGTTCACAGGTTGATCTGCTATCCAGCCTCGTCGGCGCCACACGGGATAGCCAAACCACCAAAAATGGCGTTCGTCGCTGGCGAACGGTTTATAGCCACGATTTTCCTGTGTGTATGCCCTCAACTATCGTATCCAGACCGTGCGTGTTGCTGGCACCCATTTGACGGAGGAAACTCGCGTTCTCTACGTATGTATGTATCCTATCCACACTCTATGTGAACCCCGCGCGTGACGCTCAATATTAAGCGAAACATATAGCCGCCATGCTGTTGAATTGCAACCGTTACTTTTCCCCAGGTGTAATATATGCTTCCAGAGGTTCTGCGTCCTACATCGCAGGCACTACACATTTCAATCGCAACACAGCAGACGAAAACGGAGGTGAGAAATATACTAGTGAAACTATTCAAGTGTGAAGCTCGTATGTATGTGTCCACAGGATAATTTGTGGTGTGTCTACTGTCTGAGAGAGCACACCATCGACTCTGTATCTACTGTCGACAGAACGACTGTGCCGCATATGTGATCTACAGTAGTTGGTTTCATTCTTTGTTGGCCCAAACAGTCCCGGGTGGGTTAGTTGATACCTCGTAACGGTCGCCCGTGGCGCGCGACGTGACTGTGGCAGAGTTGACGTTCAGCACTGGGATTTGGCATACCATACATAGGGTACCGAGTTGTGCAGCTGCAACGACCCTTGAAACCCTAATCCTGAAAAGTCCTTTGAGTGTGCCGTGTACGAGTACGAGTGTTATATTGGTACTGGATGTATATGAGGACTGGTACATCGCATGGTTATACATACCGACAATCGGTATTCATTGTGTCTGGCTTCCCGTCGGCCGAACATTGAAATGCCTGGCCTAAGGGAATGTACCAATATCTTCAGTCAGTTATTGTCACATTGCACCAGAGCCGCCGCTGCCGTTTTGTACTTTTCAACGTTCGTGACATGATGACCGCGGCAGACATTTGACAAAACGCCCACTAAAGCAGGCATGGTCGACATGGAAACGTTAGTTGAGCTTAGGGCACAGTAGTACTTATTGCCGATGTGAGCCAAGGCGCAAAACATACCAGGTATCTGCCAGCATCTTTGATCTTGGAATGTCCCAGAGGCATTGCGCAACGCTCCTCGTATAGCAATTTGGGAACATGGCTTCGCGATATCAGTGCTCAGGTATACCAATTCAATACCCCACGCAACAGTTGTCTCTGCGCGTTCGCGCCTAGGCTGGCAGTGATGTTGTGTAGCCTGGTCCTGCTGCTTGCTAGGGTTAGCCCTCCGTTCATTAGAAAACGACAAGGGGAAACATAATGGAGATTGGTGGGTAGTCTCATTCAGCGGGCCACCCGATGGGTTGGGTCTCTGTAGCGATGCAGCATGTACTTACGGGGTGTACCCGCTTCATGCATGGCCGTAGTCGTCCGACCATAGACCTCCGCATTGCTACAATGCCGGGACAAAACATTTAGGGTTTCACCGACCAGGCAAGCATTGCTTGCACCAAGCACGAAGCGCCGTGCGGTGCTGGGTGAGTCGCATAAAGGCTGAACTGCATCCTACGAAGAACCGTTTGTAAGACGGACTTGCAATGGACGACAGCGTCGAATACGTTGATTGTTTTTCTTCTGGTGTGGTCACTTTCAGACACAGAAATGGGCATACCGCGTAACTGCCTCGTGGGTGCCTTACCGTATACCAGTACCTGGTACACACTAGGTGATACGAATTCCCTTTGTGCGCAGTGTAGGTTACTGCCCCGCACAAATGATATAAGTCGACCTCCAGCAGTGGTGACCGCCAAAACAAACTATACAAAAAAAACGGTTCGCGGGTTGTCTAGATCACACAGTGAAACACGTGGGTTACAGCGCCTTCGCCAACCGACGCCAATATAGACAAGCAGGGGGGGAGGGGGGGGGGTCTACTCATGTCGTGCATGGCAGTAGTTTTATGGCCATAGACCCTCGGGACGGGGCACGTTAGGCTTTCACTAACCAGGCAGACATTGCTTGCACCAAGCGCGGGGGGGTTACAGTACTTTTCTCTTTTATGATATTATGTTTCCAGTCCTTGGAACGTCGTCAGGAAATATTCCGCCGGCAAAATGCTTTAACGCGCATATTGCAAATTTATTATTCAGTAGGTGGTGCATGCATGGTAGTTGTGTAACCTACTTAATGTTCGCTGCACCACCTGTATCACCAGTCCAGTTAAAAACCACCCGGACGGTGGGAGAGTCAAACTTGTTTTTGTGGGGTATCGCCATAGGCACCATAGGCGGGCCCCTTGCAGTCGATGTGGTTGGAACGAAAGGGTTAGGCGCATGTTTAGCATGTTTGTCGTGACGATGGACGTATCTTCGTTCAGCCCAATATGTACCCGTCATATCGTATCTTCGTTCAGCCCAATATGTACCCGTCATATCTTAGCCCATTTTGCACCACTTTTATATTTTATTGTCAGCCCCCATCCAACTGGCCCACCGGCAAACAATGTATAATGCAAACTATTGTGTGTATGTGCGAGTCTTGGTATGGGATACTGCCGCTAATTTATTGTTTGCGTACGCGCAGGTGCCATATGTGTTTTCAGTGACTCGGCCTCGTACATCGGCGGGATCTCAAGGTTTTCCCACAACGCCGCCAGGTGGCGTGGAGGTGAGAAATGCTACTATTTTACTATTAGCCTTTGCCCTTTGTCCATCGCTCGCTTTCTACAAAGACATGCACATTTGTCGCCAGCAGCTCCAGAAGACTCCACGTAGTTGCACATCGTGAGAAACTGCGTTTGGGAACGTGGTACGGCTTCTTCGTTGCTGTCGTTATTGCATTAACCTTACCGTGGGCATGCCGTTACTATTGAAGCCTAGGAGGGGTTCGCTGTCCGAATGCACCGCTTGAAAGAGAGGAATGATGCCCTACAAGGCCGATGATGCTGCTGTTGCAGTAGTGCATAACAATGGAGGCAGCTGTAAATTCACAATATGCACTTTTGAGTTGATGTGGTATGGAAAACTAAGGTACGTGTACACTGCCGGACCAAAGGCTGACACAGTGGCAAACCTTGGCACGCTGTTGACAATGCCAAGATGCCTCTCAGAGCGTTGAATCAAATGCGTAGCCCTTATTCCTCCGCATCTCGCACATCCGCTTCATGTGTTTCGGTGTGGCGCGTAAGTCAGGCAGGCGTATGTTGTGTAGCTTGCCTTCCGAGTCTGTATTGTTTTGGGGTTGGTGACTCGCGGAAGAGCCACCACACGGACTCAGGTGTGACAAAGTTCAGCGACTGGCGGATATCTGGCAGCTATTTTGCTGGGTTTTCAGCTTTTGACGCCAAAAAAATGTTTCGCTTCGTATGTTTGTGACGGCCACACGCAACTCAGTTGTTTTGGGAAGTGGACAACAGGTGCCATACCATTTTGGTGACTGTCGGGCTTGTCCGTTTTGCGTGGCCATTGACCCCGGTAGAAACGTTGGCCTGTCGTACAGAGGATGGATAGGTATGCAGATTATATCATGAATATTGGGTGTGAAATCGTGTTTTGCTTATGCAAAAACTTAAAGATGATTTTATATAAACCACACAACGGGGTCGGGGTTTAGATATGTATGAATAGCCTCGTATGGGTGACTGTGTTGTGCTCTACACCATTAACCTGTACTCTATTTAGGGCGTGATATCGAAACCAGGGTGCCTCTCATGATTGCACGTCCACGTTATCTTACAGATTCACGTGATTTAGCTGATAATGACGTTACCAGTTAGGTGAGGGCGCTTGGACATCCCTGGGATTGGAGGATGGCCCATAGCCTGACCACTTTCCACACGGCGTACCGGTAGTTGTCTCAGACCGTTGCACAACTTTTCTTACGATAACAGTTTTGCTACCGGAGCGGCGTCTAACAGTATTGGGGAGCCTTCTGACATGTCGAGGGGTCGTTGTAGAAGCTGGTGCCAACATTTCGGTTCCGTGATGCATTTGTGGAAGTGAGCATGGACAAGCTCCGTCCATATCTGCAGATATCCTTGGCGAGGATCCCGCTAAATATAATTATTCGAAGTTATATGCCTTCTTCGAACCGGCGCAATATAATTTTGTCGGGTCCCATTGCAGTGTACAAGAACACATGTTCTTGGGAGAGTATACATCACACACAAAAGTGCTCATGAATTAGTCGATATGAACATTGCAGCCCGCGATCGGTCGGTCAGGCTCAGCTGTGGGGTGTCCTACTGCACGTCATGTGGAAAGAATACCAGTACTAAGTATTCGAGTTCCTTAGGGTTAGGGTCATACGGAGCGTGTTGTGAATGTCGCAGACAACGGTACGACAAGACGCTGACGCACGCCTGCCCAATACTAATCTCATGGCCACACGAATAATTCCACCTACTGTAGAGCAGAATTCGTGCTTGTCATAGTTTTTACACGTTGGGCGAACATTTGACATTGTTGTTCCTACAGCAGTTCGGATTGCTATCCTAGGTCTCGAAATGGATGTGTAGGTGTCGATCTACACCACGCAATAGTTGGTCAGAGCTGGTAGTTCCGTAGCTCTACGTCGTGGCGCGATATGATAATCGAATGCCGCGAAGTTGGTTGGTTGTGCTGTTTGCTTGCACGTTCTCGGTTTCATTTGGAGTTAAGCAGTATGATATGTTAACACCATAAATCATATATAGGCCCTAAGCCGTTCAATAGGATATATGTTCGCACACCGCGCCAAGCCATGAATGGCGCCAGCAGTAAGCATGCGTAGTAACATTCTTCGTTTTTTTGTGTTTTCATACAGGAGCCATTTATTCCGACGCGTCGGAGGTTCGAATGGGCGGGACAACAGCGTTTATGGACAACTTCGCCTACGATGGAGGTGATATCAAGCGCAGCGATAATGCAAACGAACAGCACACGCCCGTTGATTGCAAAACCCCTGACTATGGAGTACGAACCACATACTTCAAGTATAACCCCTACACCTGTGAAGACGTAATGTGTATTTGTGTCCTGATTACATAGTTAGGTGGATACCACGAATTGGGCCAGCATGCATACACGTGTGGTACGTTTTACTGCAAGATTGGAAGCCTCGTTGTAAACCTACAAGAAAGGTACTGCTGCCATCATCAGATGCTAAAGACAGATGCCAACTACCCGCGGTAGAGACCTAAGCGCGGCATTCGCTGTGGCCCTTCGCTTAGGTCACGACAAACCACATCAGCATAAGGCTTTTTGGCTGAGTTTATGTTTTCTTGGCAAATTACTAACTCTTTGTCAGGAGCCCAACGGGCCACGCAATTCTATGGAATGAACGAGCGTTTGTCACGTCGGTTTTGGCCAAGCTTTGCTTGCACGTCGGTCACACTGTTATAGTTAGGGCTTTGCACGTAACATACCTGCGCTAGGTATCAATCATGTGTTGAGCTGCGAATGCAACAACCATTCATCGGTGAACTCGAAGATGTTGCCGTATGTTTCGCTCTTGGTGCGTGCGTTGGTCAATACCAGGTATACCGGTAATGAAACGCGACTAGCGGCGTTTAAACTCTAAAAAACGCAACTCAGGTTAATATTTGGTGTACCGTTAACCATCACCGCCCCTCCAAAGTACTTGTTGGCAATATACACTCGTTTTGATGTTAGCGCGTGCACCTGTTTTGTTATTTTGAATTTTGGTTGATGTCAATTTTCTGGGGTGGGTGGCGATTTGAAGTGATCGGTGCAGCAACTGTGTGCAAATTGTATGAACCCACTGTACAGTATATGACTTAGGGATGCATAAGATAAACGTGACCGACGAAGCTATTATGAAGCACGCGTACCCATACACCTAAGTAGTTAGACCCGGTAACACCGGTGAAGCAGCTCCCGTATTTACCGCGTTGCAGTGACCGCAGCGTAATTCTCCAGAGAGATTCGTAGTCCACCTCGGAGCAAGCGGCCATGACCCTCATTCGGATGAGTGGAGACATTACAGTATATCTATTATATCTCCTTCTCCTTGCCCTTGCTCCTGTTCGGGGTTGGAGTTGACATCACATTCAGGCATACTGACCAAACTGTTTGTCTATTGAACACACCAGATGGTGCGTGTACTTCAATTATCGTTGACACCCGATAACTTGTTTTTACTCAGTTAACAGGCTTGGTCGCTTGATATGTACGTATAATCGTATCATATAGGGTTGTGCTCATTGCTGTGGACATGGTGTCGAAGATGAACAGCTCGATTGTGAGATGGTTGCAAGGGATAGCACTAACGCGGGGGATGGAGGGTCGAACCCACATGAGCATATAAACATAGTACCGTGTGTATACAGGAAATTCAGGGCGAAACATCGAGGTATTGCCGTGTTTGAACAGCAGCGCTGTTTGACCCGTTCTATAAATTCGTTAGCCGCCACCCTCCGTCGTCAGTCGAGTGGACTGCTGCGTCACCCCCTGCCGACAACAAACACCACTTCAATCGCACGCACCGCGAGGAATTGGCAGACGTCCAACCTTTTTATGATAAACATTCCTTCGTTTGGTAGAGCCATTGTTGTTTTGGTGTTTGCTTTGAGAGAGCAGACATGCTACGGTGGAGGGGGTATGTTGTACCTCATTCTTGTCCGTAAGATAGCCTTAGGAGCCTATAGCCCCAACCTTACCAAACGCCGACGTTGGAACACACAAAAGGGTCGCGTAGCTCAATCAAAAGCCCCATGAACAACCGGTAGCTATTTTCCAGAGAATCAATGGCGGAGGGTTCATATGGTTAAATAGACCGGGACTATTAAACGGAACATACTACAGTAGAGTCAGAGGGGAACTTCCCCAAGCATCAAGTATATTAGTTTGCGACCCATTACAGAAGTACACCTTGGTTGGCTTGTTGCCCCAGCTTGGCTTGAAGTCGAACGCTCGGTTGTATCTAGTAGATGTATTGTATGTTGCGCTTCACTCACACCATTACTTTACGTGGCTGCTTTGTGGCGATTGCACACACACGTAGCATGTAAAGTTCGTTTTGTTTTGTAATAATGTTTTTCTTTGACCCTTTCCTCGCGCTGTGTACAGTAGCTCGTCGTGAATCTTGGATGGTTAACGTGTAGCTACTGTACACAAAATCCAACTTTTCAACCATCCCGTGCCGCAGGTGCTGTCATCGTTCATGACTCGCTGCTTCACATCGATGGCAATACCAGTTTCTCTGGAAACTCTGTGGGTCATGATGGAGGTGAGTGAAAAAGGCATGCCCCCTATCCCCTATAACTATGTAAGCCACTACCCTCGAAGCTTCCCTGAACCAAAATATGGTTCAGGGATGTAGATAGATGGTTTGACGAGGTTGTATATAATAATTTCCGGGTGATGCGGCAGCGACCCTAGCCACACATGCTATCACCGTTGTTTCCACACGCTTGCTCATCTAAGGGCAACGCATGCTACGATAGAGGTGCACCATGTTTTTTCTGAGCTCCTCACTTAAGGAGCGTCATACTCACCGAAAAATATATTTTGGAGGAACATGAAAGTGCTGCCGGATGAGAAGTCTTAGGCCGTTTCTTATGGGTTTTTTTTAGAGGTTCAAAAATGGACCCCTTTTGACTCGTCTGTTTGTGACTTCATTCTTGAAGTCCACTCGTCAAGCGTAGTTTCTTATGGAAGCGTATGACAAAAAAAAATATTTCATTTTTTTCGTATGAGGCGGAGACCACGAAAGACGAGAGACCACACATAAACCAAGTACTGCCATGTACTCCTGTACCGGTATGATACCAGGTACATGGTATATGATACCAGGCATGTATACAGCAGCAGTACTCACACCGTACAAAGCAGGTACCATCCAGATCGTACTCGTTCAAAGAAAAAGTTAGCGTCGAGAGCCACCCCAACTTCGCCCAGCACGTGCCGCCTCTGCGCGCGCAGCTCTTCCGACCCCAAGAGAGCGATGACGGCACCCAGATGCCGAGCGGTCTCGGCGAGTCGAGAGCATCGTGTCGGCTCTGTATAGGGACAAAACACACGCTCACACTAAGATGCTGCTGCAGCAGTGGTAGGATACGAGCTGCCCAGCGAGAGCTCTCGTTCGTCGACAGTTCCCCAACCAAGACGATCGATGGCTCACATCCACCTCATCGTCCCTCCCCCATGCCGTAGTGAGAGTTCCTGGCTGAGGGCCGGGCAAGTGTGGGCTTGTGCGCGACCGCTTCTTCAGTCTGTATATACAGCAGCTCTACTGGCGGTGTGCTGGGTAGATGTACGCCGTACAATATATTACGAGTACACACTGCTGTTATACCAAACATATAGTATGCACACAAAAACCTATACGAAGTCTCAAATTTAAACTCCATTTTGTATCCTCCGACCCTGTTCATTCTGGGGCGCAGAATGAAGTGAGGTGGCCTCGTCAAACTGATGTTCATATTTTTTTGTGGTCAAACTTCGTCGTTTTGAGTTCCATAAGATGCTGTTTTTTTGCCCTTGGTCAAAAGGGGTCCATTTATGAACCTCAAAAAGAAACCCATAAGAGACGGCCTTATGACCGAAGTAAATTCTGAAACATTATTCGTCACAAAAATGAAAGTCCGACGAATTTGGGTTAAGGACCCCGATCGTTCAGAAAACAATTCAGCCAAAACGTGCTACCTCTACCGTAGCACGCGTCGGGCCTCGTTGTGTCAACTACCCCAACTATATATAGATATCTATATATATATAGATATAGATATAGATATAGCTATAGATATAGATCAAGGTCCTACCGCTGTGCAGTACGTTAGGCTTGCCTATCACTTGTCTTCTCATTTCCAGCCGACTTATACTATTGTCCACCAAGGAATCTTTGCAACCGACCATGTGTGTAGATAATATTCGCCGCGGTCGTTATTAAGCAACCTTCAGGTCGCGTTACATCCCACTATCCCTCGCAGCTGTTGATTACCTCGAATAAATCGTGTTCACGGTCCGAGTAAATAGCTCGATGCAAATAACACATTTCAGGGGTTTCCCGTGGGATCTACACAGCTTCGAACCAAGATTGTCACACACAACACAACTCTTCCGTGCCATACTTCCCGTGCCTTCCATAGCCTGTCGTTGTGTGTATGAAGCATTGTCAAGGCCAATTTATAGAAGTACTCGACTTGGGTTTCCCTCCGATTGTCGCACGGACAGAGCTGAGACGCCTAAGTTCATTCAAGGTCTGGACATTACCCCAACCGGAAAACAAATTAATGTTTCGTGGGAGCATGGTTTTTCCGTGAAACGCTGGCAACGTTTGACCAACAAGCCTTTGTGCACCAACGGCATACATACACACCCGACATGTCCGCCACAAGTAGATGTGTTCCCTCTTTATTGCCGGTGTTTCGGTGTGTATCTTGTTTCTTCCGCCCCACTTGTGCTCAGGGTTATGGAAAACTGACGTCTCCGTTAGCAAGTCAACACGCTTATCACTTAGAGCATTCCCAGATAAACCACACTTGATAAAATACGCATTTTTGTGTTACGACTTTGACGTGTTTAGTACGGTACTGCACTCAAACCTGGTTATTGTGATGCATGGTACGGTAGAGCTTCTCCTAACATGGTTCGCCTAACATGTCCTGAGCTTCTTCGTCTGTGGATCTCTGTGTATCTACGTATCGCCGGACACGACTTTAAGAAGAGTGTACACTCGATTTGATGAGCAGTCCCATGGTCTACGAGGTATATTTCGAAACGATATTGTAGAAGGAAAGGTATTGGGTATTCTATAAGTTGAGAATTCCCAGCAGTCATGCATAGTCTGGCCCACAAAGGCTAAACCCATCGTAGCAAGAATCTTTTTTGCTGCTATACGCCATATAGAACGAATGCGTCTATCCTGACGAACCTGTTGGAGCCGTTTCCCCTCAACTTGCGTAATGTGTATCATACTAGTCCAACGGCATACTTGTCCAACGGAACTGTAGTGCCCACCTAACAGACGGTTCCAGTTCGGAGGACGACAGCATGTTGAAATGTGACTATGTAGCTGAAAACAATGTTTTCGGGGGAATGGGTGCAGATGCGCACGCATCGAAATATGAGTTACTTTTCGATCCCGCTGTAGGACCGATACTTGACTTGGCCTGCATTCCCATTCATATTATGCCTTCGTGCATTAACATTAACTACGTCTTCGCTGCCGTGCCAAGTTACAGCTGTTGCAAGGTTACGTTGTCTGGGTTGTTGAAGCTGTATTCTTTAGTAATCTTTCGAACCGGCCCTTCGGGCCCACAAGTGGAAGGGACCATATCTCAGAGGCAATTAATTAAGCCCATGGTGATCATTTTGCCAATATAGACACCTCTATTTTTACGTAATCCTGAGTCGGTCGTTAGTTAGGAGTGGGCCGAAATACACCTCTCTTCTTCGTGGCGAACGGCCCAACTTTCGATAGACAGCTCTTCGAACTACTGCTTGTTGTAGCTTTTCTATTAGTTTTGTTTTTTTCGTTTTTTGCTGAGTGACAGCAGCACGACTCAACTGTAGTACGAAGTAGTTCGTACTTTACTTTGTCAGCAACATAGACGGCCCAACTTTCAACTTTCGATAGACAGTGCTTCGAACTACTGCTTGCTGTACGAAGCTTTTATTTGCTTTTTCGCATTTTGTTTTTTGTGTTGCTGTATCTGATTTCACAGTACTGCTGCAGCTGCTGGTATATGCAGCTGTTCTGTGCTTGCTTGCTGTGCTCGCAGCTACTACTACTTGCCGGTGCTCGCTTGGCTACTGTGCTATATGCTACGCTTGTATGCTAGCTTTCCAAGGTTGGTGATTTTTGCCTGCTCGCTTTCCATGGCAGCTTGCTTCTATCACAACATGTCGAGACAAACATATTTTTCCTGACAAAACGCAGTGACCTAGGTCACTGGGAGTATTTATGTTGGGATGATACTGTGTGAACAATTATCGCCGCTATAGAAGGTACTGTAGTTTGTATGCAAACGCGATGTGATCCTCGACGCTGGCACGCGCGAGCTTAAGCCGTTGTTCTCAAAGTTTTTGATCGCCCTGGCCCAACGCCTCCTGTTTGGCACAACAGTATATCGTACAACGTTTCAGATAGTTTCCCACTTTCCACATATTGTGACACACAGCAGCAGCACGCAGCAGCAGCAGCAGCAGCAGCAGCAGCAGCAGCCGCATACTCTACGGCGAATAAACTAGGCTGACTATCTATAGTCACCCGTACAAACACGACGGCAGCCATCCAGAGCACGAACGCTCGAATCGGGAGTTAGAGTATGGCACGAACGAGCGGCGTTGGGAGGTTTAGGCCGGCCGCCAGCCGGCCGATACCAGGGCATCTACCCCGACTGCTTGCATGTCGTAGCAAGTGCATCCTTCTCGTGTGGCATGGTCGAGCGCGACAAGTCATGGGTTTTCTACAATCTTTTAGATCGCAGGAGAGCTGCTGCCTCAGCAGCAGCACGGCTGTGTGAGGTTGTCACGGTCTACATGCCAAGAGTTTAAGGTTGGGTTAGGGCTAAGGAGCTCAGCATCCGGTGTGGTGGAGAGCAGATGCTGCCAACATCAAAATGGCAAGCCTGGGGAAGCTTCTCGCTGCTCTCTGTGTTGTTGACGTTCAAGCTGCTACCGCTGCTTCTGCTGCTGTTGCGTCTGCTAGCTTTTGATTACCGCGCGGCTGATTGGCAATGTCTAGGGATAGCGATGGCGGCACTGTGGTTAGCTCAGCCACCGTCGTGACAGCCATCGTTGTTATGCTTCTTGCTTGCTCGGTGTTGTTACGCGCGGTGTTTGCTTGGTACCGGGTATACTCCTGCGAGATCCACACACACACCATCACACTGTACCCTTGTAAGCAGAATAGACAATGCACTATCATGGCATCGTGCTGGGTACGACAGACACGGCATATATGCGTCGACAGAGAGAATAATCGATGAAAACAAAGAAAAACAAATCGGACGAAAACTGTCGTGCCCCCCCATGGAGATGTGGCAGATGATACAAAACAACCAAGGGAAAATGAACGATACAACGATATATAAACAGAGCAACACTAAGAACGGAATGAAAGGACAGACAAACCGGAGCACGACTAAAGCGCGCCCCAGGCAGCCGCAGCAGTTTGTGGTACGAGCATCTTAGACGAGTTCTACCTACTGCTCGGTCTTGTACCTTGCTACCATGGCTGCCTTCTCCTTCGGTGGACCACAGCACGGCCTCAATTCCAAACACCAAGCGGGAGTGTTCCGTTGATCCCTTGGTGGCTCGGAAGTCCTTAAGACCTTCGTCTATGTGCCAAGTCTTCAACTGTCCGCCAGGTATCGAGTTCTCCCCATCAGCTTTGGTCCCGAACGCTACCCGACTGCGTAGTTACCCCTTGTTTTGCCGTGCCACGGCCCGGCCCCTGCAAACAAGAGCCGTCGTTTACGGATGGTCATTGCATTCGATGTTCTTGCAGCGGGTCATCTTGAAGGTCTTTGCGTACAAGAGGCTGGTGTGGTCAGTACGAACTCGGCGCTGGAAGTCAGTGACTCGCAAGAGGTCTTGGTGTCGAGCCGTTCGGAGCTGAGCGATGTATTCCGCTTTGAGGGTCCACGCCACACACCCCTACATCAGGGCCATAATAAGCTCGACCTTCAGCATGCGGGCTTTCAGACTAAGCGGAGCGTTTTTTCTATCTTACAACTCGGTCAAATTCGAGCGAGAGGTCAGCAATATTCGTGGATAATGCCGCCGAGGTATAATAACTGGGCAGTCTGTTTAAACCTCTGGCCTGCTACTTCGATAGTCAGCGGGGGGGCGAGCGGTGTCTGGGCCGGTGTTCGTAGCGGCATGATCTCTGTTTTATGTTCCGATACCGTGAGGCTTGCTGCTTCGAAAACAGTCACGGTGACTGTCATTATGTTAGCGAGTCCTTCAGCCAACTTCGAGATAATCCCTGCGTCATCGGCGTACAATATGCCCCACACAGAAGTCCTTCGCACTAATGTCAACGGCTCCTATTTTCCGGCATCTTCAACCTCTTTGAAGTGAACGAAATATCTTACAATGGCTGAAGCGTATTCGGTACGACGTGCAACGAAGCAGCCAATAACACGTTGAACAGTAGCGGTGATAGCGCACAGCCTTACCGCAGCAGCTACGTAGTACCAAACCATTCCGAGTGCTCGCCGTTCCGTGGGCCCGCGAGCCCCCATGCCTTTGTGGAAATTGTGGATAATTGTAAGCATTGTCACCACCCTGATTGTTTAGTACGCACGTGTGGTGATAGTGGTGACGCGTCGCATTGGGTATTGACGCCTATGTCTAACCCTATGGCTATGCCGGCTTCAGTATGCCCCTCGGGAACCCGGCTCTCCACAACCGTGCGCCACCCGACCGCCCGCGGCACCACAACGCCACGGCCGCTCGACACATCAACCCTCGGTGGCCCCGCCGAAAGAACGGGCGCCAACGTGTGTCTTTGCGGGTGAGGGGGCGGGGAAAGGCGCCCTTCTGGGGACGGTTCGCTCTCTCCCACGGCACGATCCGAAGAAACGGAGGAGTTCACATGCTTCTTCGGGAAGGTTCGCCACCCCACCGTCGCCCCTACATTAATTCCAAGACAAGCTTCCGCCACTATCTTCAAGATACAAACATCTTCACTAATTCGAAGACAAATCTCCCCACACTAAACAACATTGTCACATTTAAATCAAGACATTTGTGTTCACAGAGACGGCTAAGAGTGTACTAAATATATTTGAAGACTTCTTAGCTCAGAATCGAAACCGAGTCAAAACTGAGCAAGATAGCCGCTTCCACACTAAATCCACTATACACAATTAAAAATAATAATATACAAAACCCTAAAAAGGGATGTCCGGTGTCGTCGAACATGCCAGGAACTGCTACAGGCAGCGATATCCGTGCTGTTGTACTTTATTCAATATATTGTCCCACACTAATTCCAGGATAAATATTTCATGCTAAAATCAAAACCTTTTATTTCCAACGTGTAAAAAAAAGAAACAAAAAAGATTACTAGAACGTCAGTCAGAATCGAAAAATAGTCAACTGCAGGTTAGCCGTTCTTACACCAAATGCAAGATAAAATACCCTGGAACCACTGAAACGACGGCAAGGAACGAACCAAAAAAACGAAAGCGGGGGTCCCAATGCTACATATGTCTGGTATGCCTGGTCCTGCGTGCCCTGCGGAACTCTGCGGGGGCTCCACCGGTCGCCACCCGACCCACTGCAACCGCACTGCGCGGCACGAGTATGAATCACCGCATGATTTCTGTGCTGTAGTACCGCTGCAGTGCTGCTGTACTGCTGGAGCACATACATGATGAGCGTTCGTGGGTGTATGGTTTGGGTTAGTGAGTAGGTGGGTCCGGTTTCGTACGTGAATGGATGATGTCGTGCCTGTGGATGGTGGTCCTGTCCGCTATATGCCGACCGGCTGTGGATTAATTCAACGCACCACTATTAGTAGTGACTATTCAATTGCTGTAACTGCCGCGCCCCTTGATACTCTTGTCTGATACGGCCTTAAACATTTGCTAGGTCGGTTTTCGATTAGCTTGTACGCAAATACAACGTGATACGCAAGTGAATGGGGGTTCGCGTTTTCGGCCGCAATGGAGTTTTTTTTTATCCCTTCTGCAAACTTTTTCTGCGCTCATATACTCGGCCCCTACGAGTACATTGTTTTTAATCCCTTTTGCACAATTTTACTGCGCTCATACACTTGGCCCCTACATTATGATGTACTGCAGTCCGTTCAAGCTCACCGTCGAAAACCATGGTTCAGCCGAAAACGTTTATCTTGTTCTTTGATTCCGTCATGATCTCATACCCCCCGATACCCCCTCGCTCCTTTCGCCGTTTCGTAGGAGCCATCAACATGCTCGGGTCAAATGCCACCATTACGGGATTGGTGCAGATTTCATCCAATACCGCGCTAAATGGAGGTGCGGTGGATGTGCAAAAATAAATAATATCGTTTCACGAGTATGTTCACTTTTATTTGAGGAGATCACAGTAACTCACTAACCTGTAGGGGATAAGAGTGATTCATGGACTAGGGGAAATTCAACTTGCTAGAAAAACATTGTTCAAATGATATGTTTGGGTAGGAGCCACCGTTACCGACACAAATTGCAACACATAACGAACATTCACTATCTTGGGTTTATTTGTATTCATTACGGTGTAGTTTCATTTTCCGACGCGTACGTACCGTTGTCTATGCGTCCATTGTTCTGGGGCTTCGTACACCTTGCAGCAACATCCGCGTATTCTATACACGAGGTTTCCTTCTGCTCTTGCTGGTGACTTCGAGAAAGCGTCAATATTGAGTACATATTGCAACTGGCGAATTGGCACGCATGCCCAATATCTCGAGGACCTCCCCACTCACACAACCACTGTATCGAACGTTTGATACACCTGCTGCCTCGAAATGCTCCGCCACTTTCGTGCTGTACGCTTCTTCAGGTGGAGTATTTTCCGCCATATGTCCGAAAGTTAATATCCTCGGCATGGTATTCTTTACCGAAAATACCGCGGTCCTTGACGGGGGAGCCATATCCCTCACGGACCCAGCCGAGTTTTACATAGGCGGCTCATACTTTTCTGCGAACAAAGCCGAATCTGGGGGTGCTGTCTCTCTGACGGCGACAGAACCGACAAAAGGGGGGTTTGAGCGTTGTCGATTTGACAGCAACGAGGCGTTGAACGGGGGCGCTTTGCACTTCACAACTGGAGACACAGGCGGCACCGAGAAGCCGAGCTTCGTTCAAGATTCGGTCTTCCGTCGCAACGTTGCCCGTGAGAGCTCATCGATATGTCGAACGTTATGCGGTTGTCGATTCCGATGCTCTGACTGTGCCTTCTTGCGACTTTGACCTGTGCCTGAGTTGTGCGCTCGTTGATCGGAATTCAGTTTTCAACCGAAGTGACCAAGTAATGTGGTATCCCAAGGTACGCGATTACTTGACCAGAGAGTCAACCAAGGCCAACTTTGAAGTCTAGCCATAGGATTGTGTGCTCGTGGAAGTACCAAGTAATGTGTTGTGTATACTTCGTACCATATACACCATACTAATTGTCGTCCAGGACATGATTTCCCAGTCCAACACGTATACCTCTGTAGTATCAACACAAATGGTTGTAAATATCGGCCACAATGTTCCTCGTTGCGCGCTATACTCGTCCACTTTGCAGGCGAGTCGGGTGGAGCCCTCTACAACATCGGTTCTCTGGGAATCAACGACACGTTTTTTTCGGAGAACGCGGCGTTCAAAGGCGGGCTGGCAATAATGAACGGAGAGCCCGCCCTTGAGCTGCGGAATTTGACGTTTCGCGACAATATGCTGAGCTGCCTCCCAGACGAGTACAGCGATTTCGATCACGTGAGAGCTGTAGGTTTCAGTATTACGTTTCAATACGAATGAGGATTAATGCACCATCGCACATGCAATGAAATGCAACAAATAGTATTACTTCACCGCCGTAAGCCAATGGGCGGAATCATTAAGTCATTAATGAGTACCAAGGTATGCGTAATAGAGTTGGCCTGACGATGTTAATCCCTCTTCAAAGATACAGCGACCCTGTGTATTGACTAATTGCTTCCGCCATTGTGCGGGGGGAGTGCTTGCACGGGAGTTTGTTGTGTGTTTTAATCTGCAAGTCGACACTTCAGCAGGCGATGCTGTTCAGCGGACTCGAATAAACCCACCGTGGCACTTTAGTTTGGATAGAAGCCGACATCGCACGCTGCTTATTTTAGGGGCTAGATACGATATATGTTGTTTTCGTGGGAAGGGTTAGACATGTATCATCGCCGTTTTCTGTGAATATGCATCTTTACTTTTCATTACTGGCAGAGAAAGCCACGTCACATTTATACGAATCTGGCATGTACTGCCTGAGGTATGCTTGGCGCTTCTCGCGCCCAACACTCCACACGTATATACTGCTACACTATACTACGCGCAGGGCGCAAAACAAACAACGTGCGCACGCTTGCGTGATATGACCCCAATGAATTCTCGTTGTTGTTCATGCTTCACCATGGTTGAGCATGCGGCTGCTCACCTCGCAACATGCTTCAACTTGTTAGCTTTTCGACCACTGTTTTTTTGAGCGCAAAACGTTGTCAAAATCAACTGCAATTCTGCCACTTGCAGTTCGGCGGTACCTCGCACCGCCTCGAGCTGACGCGCACATCGCTCCCGTGTGTGCAGCTCATATTCGGTTTTTCGAAGGCCGCGTCCGACTCAAGTCTAAAAACTAGGTCCGAAATTATTTTCAACAACTAGATACAAGTTTGTACTAATTATTATATCAGCAGTCTCGGCGTGACTAGCGTCTCTTTACTGTGCCCGAAACACCAAACCGCGGCCGAGAGGTAGTGACACGTCATGGCAGTATGCCGTCATGCAATCACCGACATTACTTAAACAGTGCGCCGTCAGAAACCTCTATTCTGTATTTGATTGCCCTTTATTGAAAGCCACTGAGGATCGTACTCATCTTCGAGTTTCCAGATGACTCTGTCTAATGTCTAGATGGATGTTCAGTGCAGACATCCCGTCGCCACGTTTACACGCTGCATTGAGATCTTCGGCTCGTCCGTTATTTGCCAGAGAGCGCATATATCACCTTGTTGTTTTGTCTACAGCACCTTGTACTTCTGGCGGGGTTGACTGCCTGCAGATTCTCATCGGAAGTCTACACCTTGACTTTGGGGTGCTGAAGTGGTCAAACTTCATCGAAACTCGGAAGGCACGAAGTGAACCCAAAACAAGGGCAAACGCCAAACATGGGTTTACCTACGGTAGATATTTTGAAGCATATATAGGTACAATAAATATTGCGTTTGGACAAGGCTTCCTGGTTGTCCCCCTGATAGGGCGGCACCCGATCGTATCTCTGTTTGGCGGAAAGGTTCTAGGTACACCTGTCTGTGGCCACTCTAGTTGGACTTCATCATTGTTTGGCTTAAACCTGTCCCTAGAGAGGACCTGTTAATCTTCGCAAGTAAGAAAGCTTCGCCTAGCCAACAGCTCAGTTCCGTACTGGGCTCTACTGAGTGTGCGTTTCGCTGTGTAGCAATACACACTCCCAC
Organism: Saccharina japonica; assembly: GCA_008828725.1. Lineage (NCBI taxonomy): Eukaryota > Phaeophyceae > Laminariales > Laminariaceae > Saccharina > Saccharina japonica. The sequence goes on from MEHQ01002346.1 coordinate 1,267,850, forward strand.
CCCGAACATGATATCGTACGTGATATGTTCGGGTTTTTGTTTTACAGCTCTGGTCACCTGGTCCCGACGCCCGTGTGGTCATATTTGAGTGTAGCAAAAACAGGATTCAATTGAGGCCTCTATTGGTACAATTGAAGCAAAACATAAGTCAGCCCGACCTTGGGTAGCCACAGAGAGACTAGAGAGGTACTTCGATCCTTCCAGCCAACAATAGATACGATCGGGAGCTGGTGAATGAAATGGAGGACGATGAAGCATGTATTGTCCAAGTGCAATTTATTGTTTATCTACGATATACATGACTCAAAACGCCTAGGTACAGCTAGTTTTATTTTACATTAAAAACAACCCCCAGCTGAACGCCTTCACTTCGTTTGAAGACCACTAGAACTCTACGCAAGGAACCGCAACCCACGGCATTAAGGCACGCTCCTTCGGGGTTGTGCGATGGCGTTGCGCGTACGAGACAGCAGTCATATCAGCCAGACGCGACTCACTAGATGTTTTTGTGAACTCGAAGTGCGAGTCGGCAACACAAATATGTCGTAAACTCGCCATATCGTGTGCCTCGTAGGTAAAAACTATCCCGAGTCATCCCACGGTAGGGGCGCAGCAGAATTTTCTGAGCTCCTCATATGAGGAGCTCAATATCTCACCCGAAACATGGCTTCAGAAACATTCGCTCGCGCAACCCGACCAAACCGTCCAATGCGGTAGTCCTCAAACAAACATACCAGTGAACTATGAATGGCATCCGGTGGTTACTCACGTGAGGAGCACAACCGGTCAGAAAATATTGAGCCTAAAAGTGGCACCCCTACCGTGGGATTGCTCTCCCCTCGACTACGTAGTGTGTAATGTGTTGAATTATTATAGGTAATATTTTGGGAGATAATGATTTTAGGCTCGAGTGTTGGAATAATGTCAAAGATAATAATGCGGGTAGTTTTGGGACTCCTGTTTGGTATCTATACCTGGCTGTGGCTGCGTAGGACGCTACGGAGAGTCAAACTAGAGGGTTAGGGTATGTTCTCCTACTACAGTAGTCCAATATCTGAATGGAAACAGTAAGAGCAGTCGAAGAGACTGCAATTTGTTTCAAATTCATATTTGAGTACCAGAGGTATGGGGAGTCGTGTTTGAGTAAGAGGCCCTTTTCGTGATGAACATGGAGTCGGGTCGATCCGACTTCCGAGACAAACATGTTTCCCGTAACCTACGCTCTCTAGCGCTTATCACATGCAGTAGGCCTGAGCATTAGAACCGGAGAAATGTGGTTTTATCACATGCAGTAGGCCTGAGCATTAGAACCGGAGAAATGTGGTTTTCCGTAGCGAGTCATGAAAAGGTAGGAATTATACCAGAAATAGTATTGCAGCTGGAAAAATAAAAACTAGTTTGATTTTGCAGTGCGCTCTTGTATTTTTCGCTCGAAGAGGCCCCTCAACGGAGCAGACTCATATGATCGTATTGGTGGCGTTGTTTTACGTACACGGAGCTGTTTGGAGCACGCGTTCCCGGTTGTTGGGTGAGGGCAGCGGAACCGCCACTCTTATGTATGTACTGCCGCCATGCCGTACTCCTCTACCCAAACAGTCCTACAATAGCAGAGGCCGACAATGGGTGGATTCATTATTGCAAATGCGGCCAGGCTAAGGTACTGTCTGGGGAGAACCGTAACAGTCCCGGAACATCCTCGGTTATGGAGGAGTGGAATTGTGTTGGACCATTCCGTGTGTCGGTAGCCCGAGAGTGAGTACGGTAAAACCCCATATAATGAAGGGAGAGAGATGCGGTTTGTGCGCAGAGAAGTCATGTGAGCACGCCACAGAGTGTGAATACTGTGGTAGACATGTCTGCCAACAAAAACAGGTGCACCCGGTCCTTTTTCAATAAAAAACAGGTTCATACTCAAATCAAGTAAAAACACACGCCAAACCAGTCACGCGATTGGCTGAATGGGCATCGTACCTATTTATGAGGAACAATATCACAGGTGCACTCGAATATCGGTACGTATGATCATTCTGGCCGAGGTTCAACTGTTTTTGCTACAATATTGTTTACTATTTACTTGCCTATATTGTGTTTTGAGTTTCACTGCTGCCGTGGCCGCTCTTCTGTTTTGTTTTATTCCAAGCCCTTTCACCTTCCACCATCAGTCCACCCCGCTCAACCATTATGCGCACCTGGGCAAGGCGTCTACTCATTTGGGCAGTACGCACAATACATGCGACTATCACATACCGGTATATACGACTGCTGCACTACAGGTACACCCTGAAAACATTCAACAAACACACGCTCATCACCAGAACTCTGCTTCTGAACACCCTGCCCCCGCTTGGGACCCTGATTCCGCCAATACCTGACCCCATCCTGACCTGAGCTCGCCAAACTGAACCTGGATACGTACGTATGTCGATGTATATTTACCGCCGCCAAGTGTACTTATTGATCATTGTCCCTCAGAAACGAGTGCGATAAGTGTTTAGGCCAATTACTCGCGTGATAGTTCGTGGGGTACGCTTTGACTCGATCCCAGGCTGTAACTGTTTTTGACTCCAAACCAAACGGGCGTGCCCGTCTTTGGTTATTGCCCTACACATGATACAGGCAAGATACTGGGTAGTTCTGCGGTTGAGAAGCCCTGTCAGTCAGGTGCCATTGGGTCCAAACGTATCCCTTCCACCGTAGAATGGATTCGTGTCTCGTTTTCTGGCTTGATCGATCCGAGTAGACCTTCACGCGGCCAAGTTTCCAGTCCCACTCCTAACGGTGCGTTTTTATTTCATCGCGATTGCTTGGACTGTCGTGTCACCTTATGGTCTGCCCTTTTCAGGATTCCTCAGGCAACGGGCGTTTCCAACTGGTGTGTCAGCAGTGCTTGGACCGGTACGGGGTTGGTATGAGCGTTGGGACCATCACACCTGACACCGTCCCAGTGTGCAAGGCTCTCCCAGTTGGTGTGTCGACATCGTCTGCGACAACGCTTGCAACCTTCGACCTGTTGGCCGGGTACTATCGCGTTTCAGCCGACAGCCGCAATGTGCTGGAGTGCTACCGAAAGGATTCCTGCACTGGGGGTACCAACGCTCTGAACTACTGCGCCACGGGCTACAGAGGCCCTTGTAAGTAATGCACAGACGATTGAGTTTCATGCCGGTCGTGCTGGAGCGGAAGGTCTTATAAGATGGTACTATTTTCGTCTACTGCAGACACCCTTCCTAGATCGAGACGTGTATCACTGTGACAGGGTGCATCATATACCACTTATCTTGCAATCACAAGCTACCCCTGATAAACCTTCCGAACGTTATTGTTTCCCCACTTGACTCTTCCGTATAGATTGTGCGGTCTGCGCGGACGGCTATGCGCCGGAGGGGTCGAGGCGCTGCCGGAAATGCTCCACAGAGAACACCCGACTGGCCATTGGGTTTACAGCAGCAGTTGTGATCCTGGTTGTTTCTTTTGCTGTCTGGCTATGTTCGCGCCCTCTGCTCGGAGAGGAAAATGAAACACGAGTTCGGATTCGGCAGGTAGTATCGTCGCGCTACCGATGGGTACTCAAGGCTCTCCCGCTTTCAGCGTTCAAGATCCTCGTGGTGGTGCTGCAGATCATTACTCAGGTACGCACTACGAGTCTAATGCCATATTGCTTCCGTTGTATATTTCATATTTACACACATGTGCTCCTGAAGTTGATGCGCCTCGTGAAGTTGGTGCGCCTCGTGAAGTTGGTGCGCCTCGTGAAGTTGGTGCGCCTCAAGGTATTACAATACTTTTCAGGGCATCTGAGGGCATCGAGCGCAGGCACTGCATCATAATACTACCCCAGTACATGTGAAGGAACAGTTCTTAGTACTCTGCAGTCCTACCGTCCGGAGATGTTTTTGGGATCGCAACACGTTTTTTTTTATCAAACGCACGTTAACAGTTCATAGCCGACCGAGAGCTTGTTCTCTCCCGTAAGCTGCGTGGTCCTTCGGTGTTGTGGGCTGGAACCAGCAGCATATATAGCAAGCAATGCGTCTACTTCCTGCCTCATCAACAGGAGTAGCAACTTGAGTCGGCGAGATGGATGTTGCTTTCTTGAACTGGCTTCCACGCAAATAAAAACGGTTGTTTAGGTAAATCTACGAACGAGCAGGTCCGTGGTGGGACGACTTGCTTTGATTCTATGCACTGTGCGGATATCAATACCGTCTCTTCTATACATACAAAGGTGCTGCAACCTAACCCGTAGGGCGGGCAACGGCTGCGTAGTTTGTCTTTGCTTATTAACGACCAACGTCGGTATTCCCAGACATGATGAGTAGAGATTGGCGCCCGCGATCTGAGAATGGCGAAAACGATAATGTGTGCTTTCGATATGGAGGGTGCCGTAGATACCTGGTATGGGTTTAAGCTCGTCTATTCATAGACATGTTTTTGAATGTGCCGGGGTCGAGCTAGACGCCCGCCCACTCGTTGGATCATGTTTGTGGTGCTCGGCGGTTTCGTACAGGTCTACGGAGATCGGGGCGTTCCCGTTCGTGATGAGTCTTTATATTATACGATGCCTCGTCAATGTGTTTGGCTGTTTCCCCTCGTGGTGCAGTCGCCGACAGTACGATATGACCCGAGTACGTGATACACCGATACTACATTACTCGTTTATATATGTGCGAGTACGGCCGATGGCAATGCTGGTACGGCCTACTCCTTTCTGTGTCTGGGGCCTTCGACAACCAGGTCCTGGCCTCTGGTGTGGTGTGTATTAAGTATTAGTATACTTTACTTTCTCTCCTCGTTCACGGCATCGCGGTAGGCCACGCTCGTACCTTAGACCACGCCCGTCAGTAGTGTAAACGAACAAGGTGTATAGCTAGTATCTAGGCCTGATGCTACGGAAGGGGTTCTGCTATGTCAGGGCAGAGCGAGATGCGTCGGCAGTTGCTCCTAACGATGTCAATACAATCGGATGCGGTGAACGGGACTTGTAGAGCGGCGAGGGAATCCGCCGAGGCAACGGCCAAGGAATCCACCGGTGGGAGGAGCGAGCAACAACAAGACCATCGCAGCCAGATAGACATTTCGCTGGTCATAACTCATATTAGTATGCTAGTGCCCAAGTTTGACGGGCGCAGCCAACAGCTCTTGTGGTAGAGAAAATCCCAATATTTCCTGTCGGCGCGGGGTTTGATCGAGGCACTTTAGCCCACGAGCGACCCCTTGCGAATAGCCGGAGAATTGTACGACATAAACGAGCTCTACCAATACGTCTGTCATCATGGACAGCAGCGCGTTGAAAGTTCGAGAAGACATGGGAATTCCTGATGGAGTCCATGCAAGAGGAACCTGTGGAGGAACCGATGCTTGCCGCTGGCTCGGTGGAGGGGGCGTGGAAGGCCGTGATGGCCTGGTACCAGCCGCAAGGTGATGCCGAGAGGAATTCTGGAGAAAACATTCGAGGGCATGGCTACACAGGGGGATTAAGACCCGAAATTTATTTTCACTCGCACCGAGGGAAAGCTCAACGTACTGTCTGAATTAGGTATCTAGAAGCCGGACCGTGATGTTGTTCCCCCACGCCAGCAGGAGACGACGTCAGCGAACGTTGCATCACCGGAGTCCTTGCCCGTGCCCCTTCTCCCTTCGCCGTCTACGACCGTTGCATCGCCGGAGTCCTCGCCCGCGCCTTCGCCCTCTATGTTGGAGGTGCCGGAGCAGCAGACACAGCAACCGCGGGTATCACTGGTGGTGATGCGGTTGGCGCCGCGGCAACAGTGGGGCCTGGGCCCGCAGCATGGCTTCGTTCCGATACTGGCACGAGGAGGTATATCGCCATGAAATTGCCGACCAGTCTCCGCTACACGTGCCCGCCCCTGAACTGCCTTCCCGCCCGGCGAGTGAGTTGGTAACGCCCGACTTGTATTGCCAAGCGTACGAGGATTGCCACAGAGATGTGTGCTTCCGCGGCATGCACACTGAGTTTGACGGCTTGTACCGCGCGGGGAGTGTTGAACGAGACGTTCGAGACAGGTGGTGGCACGTAGCAACGAAACGACATCGACGTCATCTCATCCAAGTAGGTTTACCGTTGGAAGATTAACGGAGTTGGTAGAGTAGTGCTGGGAAATGCCTGGTTTGTAGCTAGGGGCCTTGGACAGCGTGCATGCGTTGATTCTTCCAATAGGTATTCCCCGCGCCCATCAGTTGCGAGTATTCGTTTGCTGAAAGACATTGCGTGCGAGCTGGGGTTGGTTATATGCCGTTTCGATGCCGCGCAGGCGTTTGTCCAGTCAACGCTAAGTAAGGACGTCTGCATGCGCCTCCCGAAGGGGAGCGGGTCGATGTCCAGCAAGGCAGTTAATTTGCGTCGCAGCCTGTATGGTGTGAGGCAGGCGTCACGGCGATGGCACCATCACCTGGTACGCGGCATGAGGGGTGTTGGATTTGAGCATTTTGAGGATGATGCGTGTGATATGCGTTTAATGGAGGCGGGAGCCGTTACTATCGTAGTAATAGTAGTAGTAGTAGAACATGCGGATGGCATACCTGCGATGGGGCTTAAGAGAATGTGTGACAAGCATTGTGAGGACCGGGACCAGTTTGTCCGTGTCAACGACCTGGGGGCGTTGCGGTGGTACGCAGGTTGTAGATTTTCTCCAGACTGGGATTCAGGGACGTTGACTACATCATAGCTGGTGTTCTCGGAGCGCACCGTGGCGAAGTTTGAGATCACTCGCGGCAAGAGCATCCCTGCGGTGGTTGACGTAAATCTTGCGGTGTTAGACAAGAATGAACCGGACTTTGAGGATTATTTTCGGCCGTTGGTAGGGCATTTGATTGGGCTGTTGAACCCGGTCCGCCAGGACCCCCTTACCTTGGTTGGAACGGTGGCAAGACGCGTGCCACGATAGAAGTATTAGTAGCACTTTTTGTCCGAACCCTAACCATTTTCTCAATGAGGGTTAGGGCTCCTTGATCCAAAGTCGTCGGAATGGCGTCATCCTTGTGTTGCAGTCTTTTTCATTATATACTTAGTTACAGTGGGCCATGGGGGTGTTCATCGGCTATTATAACTCTTCTATTTCCCTCCAGTGACCACCCTCATAAACAAAGACATGGCCTGTATGCAGGTGCACCTCTATCGTAGCATGCGTCGCAACAAGGTACTCTGACGCGCCAAAGTTGTTGCATTGGCAAGCAGCGCTGCACATCGTGATGCACATCTTCAAACGGCTCTGAGTAACCCTCAGACTTCAGCTCGAGTTGTACGTAGATGCGGACTTTGTGCACGAGGCCAATCTCCGGAGGTTTGTCCCTGGTGAAATTGTCCTGTGCGGTGGTGCCTGTGTCTCGTTATACTGTTCTACTCTACAGTAGGATGCAGAAGTCCACTGCACTTTCGTTTAAGGAGGTGGACGATTTGGAGATGGCCACGGGTCGTCGCGAGACGAGTTTCATGCGGTATCTCTGGAGCTTTATTTTCATGAACCAAGATGTTGGGTGTGCCACGGTGAACGAAGATACCCCGGGGGCGATACATTTGGCGAAAACCACTGTGAAAACTCCCAACAGTGAACATATTGATGTCCGTCATCACTTCGTTCGAGATAGAGCGAGTTCCTAGCGGGGACTTCGAGGTTGTTCACGTATCGTCGGCATGGCAGTATGCTGATTTTGCCACGAAGCCTTTGCACACGGAGGCGTTTCGCGTTTCAATTTCACTACACATCTGTGATGAATTTGTGGTGGTTTCTTTCTTTAATATATTTCCCAGGTATTTAGGGCCATTAGGTGATTGGAACGGAGAAATGTTATTTTGAGGGAATTGTAGTAAGTATTGGGATGTACTCATACGTGGAGAAATATTGATACGCCAGTAGGCTATGCCAATGGCTTTGATGAATCGTGTCGGGGCCTTCGACAACCAGGTGCTAGCCTATGGTGTGGTGTGTATTTGTTGTTGGTGCACTTTGTCTTCTCTCCTGGTGCACGGCATGGCGGTAGGCCACCTGGATAACCTAGACCATGCCCGGCAGTAGTGTATACAAACATATCACAGCCTAATTTACCCAGCGCACATGTCACTGGTTTTCAATCGGTCAACATTCTTAAATTGTACATAGATGTGCTACAAATAATTCTACGGATAAACCCTGTTGCATCGTCTGACGCCACATTGGGGCTGAAAAATATTTGGCGTCGCAACTAACCTGTTGTTTGTCCGCTGTCGTTTATATTCTCCCACTCTCAGTTCACCGAAATTGCCGGAGCAGTGTACCCGGAGGCGTATGAGGCCTTCCTGTCCAACATATCAGCAATAAACACCAACATCGGGTTGATTCTGTCAAGTTTTTGCATCGTCGCAACGGACTTCTACGACAGGCTTTTGCTTGCCACGCTGGCCCCCCTGGCTCTTCTTTTTACTGTGTTATGTGTGTCCTTACTTCTGGAGAGGTGGAAACCAAGGGACCTCGATGAGCCAACACGGCAGCGTAGGCATTTTTCAGTAGGGCTCTTCATCCTTTTTTTCGTGTATTCCTCAGTCTCCTTCACGATTTTTCAGACGTTTGTCTGCGACAATCTCGACGACGGCAACGCCTACTTGCGTGCGGACTACAGCGTGACGTGCTGGACAGCAAAGCACGACGCGTACAGGACGTACGCTGCCATCATGGTGTGCGTTTATCCAGTCGGCATTCCCGCGTTATTTGCGTGGTGGCTGGCGCGCAATCGGCAGCAGCTGACAAAACCAAGCCGGGAGGGTATGGCGCATCTTCACGAGTTTCGCGGTCTGTGGGCCGCCTACAAGCCATCGTGCTACTACTACGAGGTCGTGGAGTGTAGCCGCCGGATTGTGCTCACCGGAGCTGCGGTGTTAGTCTTTCCCAACAGTGCTGATCAAATCGCCGTCGTGTTGCTGCTTGCGGTGTTGTTCATGTTTATTTCGGAGTCTCTTTCCCCATTCGAAGCCAAATTTGATATGTGGCTGTACCGTTGGGGGAACGGCATTGTTCTGGGAAGCATGTACGTAGCTCTGCTCCTGAAGTTTGAAATCACGGGAGAAGAAAGCCAAACTTCAATAGCGATGACGGCTCTGCTTATTGTGGCAAACGTGTTTATGATCGGCACTGTAGTTGTGCAAGGTGCTGTGTTTGTAAGAAGGCTTTACCTCTCCCGGAGAACGGCATATATTGAAAGCGCCCCCTCTACGTTCGATTAGGGGACGTATTGCAGACTCTATTTTTTATGCTAAAAACGACGCGGCACGCTTTGGTTGAGTGTTTGTAAACGGGTGACGAGGGATGGGAGCTCCATCGAACGCGGTCTGAGAGTGCGAAGTCGTGTGCTCCACTCAAAACCTATTGCCGTGCTTCACCATCAATCAGTTTAGGAATGCCACTGGAAGTGGCGTGCTTGACATGACCCTTAAGGACGCGGCCAGATAAAACAAGGTGTATTATGTGGATCTGATTTTTGGAAAGGAGCGTAGGTTTGTTTAGAGTACGTCATGCCTAGGTTTTGGAATCTAGTTGGGCCTTTGTACTAATCTTGCTCGGTTTACAAATTAATACGGTAACGACAAGTTTTCGGGGCAATGTCACGGTGTGCTAAGGTGAAGGAACCCCTGTTGTTTTGAAACCGTCTATATATACAGTTGCGTGTCGGACTTTGTGTCGGTCCGGGCCATTAGCTCATTTGGAGTTATTTCTGTGTTTTTCTTTTCGCGTTTGGGAGCACACGAAGGCACTCCTGGCTGCGACTACTGTTGGGGACCGATACATCGATAAAAAAACTCGAACCCAATCTAGCTTGAGGCTACAGAACACTCTAGAGGACCCCGTCTATAGCCTCACGGACGACGAAGTTGAAGATTTCCGATTTCTCGTATTGGAGCAGGACCAAACTCTCGAGGACGCGACGGAAGGAAAGCTCAGATGCTGGGAAGCATGGCACATCTCATATTGGATCATCAGGTCGCGTTACACCTTTTCGGGAGACCAACTCGACAAAGAAACAGCCATCCGTCGCTGGTCACGGTGGTAGCTTGCCGCACGCAAACACGCTTCAAAAATGTTATGATATTTTCGGAAACAAGCATGCTACGCCCCATACGAAGCTGCCCACGAAATGTTCGACCTTTCTAGAGTCTTGATTGTGAGAGAGGGGGCGAACAAGTATGGCGTCGAAGGCGCCCTTACCAGTACGATCAAAACAGCACTGTTCTGGGCACAAAAGCACAGGCTTGTACTTAGGGTTGGAGTTGTAATGACCAGCCCGCGACAACAAATGATTGAAGTGTAATGGAGTTTTGACACGACTCTCGAATGATTCAGAGCTACTCCATGGAAAACGAAAAAAGAGATCCCGACACCAGAGGCGCGATAAACACCCCTCCTTACCCTTACGCCCGCCCACCGGGAGCCCAACCAGCCGCCCCCAGGACCCCCCCATTGAGTTGCACGGACCATCCCCGCGATAACGAAGAATTCACGTTTTACGGGTTTTTTACAGCCCGTGTACTTGCAGATGGGGCTCCAAATAGTTTTATAGGATCGTGTCCTGGACTCATGGTGTATCATACACCCCTCGTATGATTGAGCCCTACGATAGTCTAGCATCGAATTGTTTCGCAATAATTACACTCCCGCTATAATAGTTGCACCTTTGATTTCCTTTGGACGGAAGGCTCTTCGGGTTCGTTTGATCGAAAGGTGCGAATGTATGATGTTGACCTTCACTCAGCATACTATTGCCATCTCCACGTTGCCCGTGCTCATGTTTTCAAATGTAGTTAATACCTATTTTCGGCGGTGCTGCAGTTGCCGTAAAATTTATCATTTAATTTGTCTAGCCAAGAGATGAGACAAAATACGTACATCGATAAGTTTCATTTGTAAATGTGAACAGCGACTGCTCCTCACAATCAAGCACAGCTGCGTTTAGTTATGAGCTATTATGTTCAGGCAGTGTTGGTTGGATTACAGACTCATCCCACGGTAGGGGCGCATCATAATTTTCTGAGCTCCTCATATGAGGAGCTCAATATCCCAAACATGACTTCGGAGATATTCGTTCGCGCAACCCGACCAAATCTTTCAGTGCGGTAGTGAAAAAACAAACACACCAGGAAAATGATTGCAGTATCCGGTGGATCCTCGCATGAGGAGCTCAACCGGTCAGAAAGTATTGAGCCAAAATGTGGTACCCCTACCGTGGGATTTCTCGACAGTGCAAGACACACTAACAAAACAGGAAGTCTGGTCCAGGCCGGATTTCATTTTTGAGTGAAAGTGTTTTCTACCCCAACAGAAATTCAATTTAACGACTCCCTTTTCACTCTTTGGTTCCCTTAAATTTCAGTTTGGATTTCCTATTTCCCTGATTCACCCCTCATACTGGATGTACATCCTACATGAGGACATATAAAATCCGTAAGTACGCGCGATCGAAGTATTACACTCAGCTAGCAAAGATGAGTTTCGACGAAATCCTCGAGCTCACAGCTGTTGTTTTATATTTATGTTTTAATATATTAGGGTTACAGTACGCCAGTTGTATATACAACGATATCGCACTTTATTATCTATGATGTTGTATGCTATATTTATTGGCAACACCTCCCCAAAACATACAATATTCGGTTGTTTAACGATTGACGATGGCGGGTACGTCCATGGACTCGGACACGACTACTTTTAATCAACGCCGCTTTTCCACCGTTGTGACTATTAATAGATTAACCTCATTCACCCTAAGTTTATCTACGACAGGTAGTCGGTCGCCCCGATGGTATACGAGCACTAATAAAATTGTTTTCCTCATATCATTCCAAGAGTTAGTTGGCGTTGTTCGAACATCACGTGGGTCGCACTTTCGAGTTTATTTGTAAACATAGAACCATATTTCAAAAATAAAACAAACAACAGCTGTGAGCTCGAGGATTTCGTCGAAACTCATCTTTGCTACGACAGCTGATAAATATAAACACGGAATCAACTGCTGAGAGCGGCTACTAGAGTGGGTAGGCTCAATTTGATGTGAGTCGACGACGGAAGAAAGGCCTGTAGTTCTCTCGCGATCAAAATTTTACGCACGATCCGTAGTGAGGGACGAGTGAGAGAAGCCTGCTGGGGATACCCGGATCTGAGTTACTGTTATTAATAGAGAGGAGAAAGAAAAGAAGGGCGAAGATAATAAAGGGATGAAAACAAAAAGGGTATCGAACGTGAAGGGGGGTGACCGAAATCAGACTGTGGCCATGTGCAAATTTGATGATTTTGGAATGTTCAACAATGTCACCACTTTACTCCTGTTGGTCTCGGGTTGTCTGGGTGTTGTCCCGATTGAACGCAACTGGATGCCGGTGGACGGCCGTTAGGGCCCCTGCTTTTTGTGTGTGTTTGTTTGTGTGTGTGTTCCCCTCCCATTCATTATCTTCGCCGTTGCTTTCTCTCTCCTTCCTAGACGTAACTCAGATCCGGGGTCACAAAGGACGCTCTTCTCACCCCCCCCCTACTACGGCTCTTGCCTTGCATTTTTATCGCGAAACGATTTCAGCACTTTATTTCCACTTGACGTATCTGTTGTCTGGTATGTACGACACAAACAGACCCATACACCCACGTACCATCTACGAATACAATGTGTGTGCCGATCGGTGCTCTCAGAAATACAGAAAAACGCTACGGCAAGATGTATCGTGTACGTACACCTGGTATTGGTATTCTAATAATGGTCTACGTACTGTACCGGTCATGGATGGAAGGAAAAATTAACAGTGGTAGGCGACAGTTGTACAGTGGTAGTATCATTGCAGCAACATGCAGGAACGGAGTACGGAGTATGCTTTGTACAAAATCACTGTCAATGCAAAACACTCACGTGATGCACCCACCCAGCGTGGTCTGGGTGGGTTGAAAAACCTGCAATTATTTTGCTTTCTTTCTCGCCGCATCGAGCCTTTTGACCGTAAGGTCGTGTGCTCGTCATGTACGTTTGGCGACTCTGCGTAGCAAAGCGCTATGTCAAGGATATATCGTATGCGTACACCTGGCGATGGTATACTGATGGTTGGTGTATCACGCCGTCGAGCTCTATCATAGAGTTGATGACACGAGTCCCCATCGTAAAAGCTGTGTTTTCTGGTACAGCAGTACCTGGTATGTACGACGGGTACCACCCTAGTTACGTTTCGACTAATCAATTGATAATATGTTACGGTTCAATATTGTACTCGTAGAAGTTGTGCCGCTATATGAAGCATGCATGATCAACGATTCGCAAGCACATATCATACTACCTGAAGACTTGATGCGCAGCACTGCCTCGGACTGCAAGACGGGGCTGGACACCTGCACTGTTCCTACATCATAATCAGAGAGTTTCCACAGCTGACGTTTTTTGTTTTGTTTTTTAACTTCGCAATTCCCACACGATACGTACGAGTAGCATGGACGGGAGATCATACCGGTATCAGGCATTGCATCGTACGCAGAAACACAACACGCTATACACTCATACACGGCAGCATCCACGAGATATACCACATACCAGGACTCGTATATGCCAGGTATGATACAGTAGATAGCACTCGTACACCCACCGATACGATAGCTTCCGCAAGAGCATAGTCGCGTCGACATCGCAGTAGTAGTAGTGGTAATAATAGTGTCTACAGCAGTAGTACATTGGTCGGTCGCCCCGATGGTCTAGAGGTAACCTCGAACGCTTCTAAACATTGATGTCCGGACGAATCTCACGTGGGTCGAATGTTTGAGTTTATTTGCAAAAATAAATCAAAGGCGGAATCAACTGCTGAGAGCGCCTACTCTTAGTAGCGTGGGGAGGCACAATTGGATGCTAGTCGACGAGGAAAGAAAAAGCTGAAGTATTTTCGCGATAAAAATGCAAGGCAAGAACCGTAGTGGGGGAGGAGGGAGAGGAGCCTACTTTGTGACCCCGGATCTGAGTTACGACTAGGGAGGGAGAGACGGAAGTGCGAAGATAATAAATGGGATGGAAAAAAATATCTTGACTAGCAGAAAGCGCGAGAGCGTGAGTTAGCAAAATTCGATGAAAGTCGACGAGCGTTGGGAAGGCTGAACCCTCTGCGCGATAAAAATGAAGGCAAGAACCGTAGTAGGGGAGGAGGGAGAGGAGCCTACTTTGTGACCCCGGATCTG